>CM032332.1:30533790-31133790 GCA_019022515.1 Quercus aquifolioides | reverse complement strand
TCTTGTTAAAGATCTTGAACTTAATTTTTTTTTTGCTTGCAACAATTGGTCAATGGTACATGTACATTGATTTCCGTGGAGTGATTGACGGAGTCATTTTATGTATAGGACATGTCTAAAACTCTAAAATCCTAAGGCTTGCACTAGCCTATAAATAAACGAAGGGATAGGTTATAGAGATAGCAATAGCAGAGATATCTGTTTTAAACATTAAGAGTTAGTTTTTCATCTTCCTTTCCCCATGGCTCCAATGTTGCTCCTAATTGGTTTTTTGATAGCTGGGCTAGAATTAACAGGTATATATGGTCTCTCTCCCTGTTCATTTATACCGCATGCATAGCATGGTCTAATCTTTTGATGTTGAGTATTGTCTTGGTTTTTAGAACTGTGAGGATCCGGAGAAGCTCTATCTATTCTTTGGTATCACTTCTCTTTCACATTAGATCAATATGGTTACTATATCATTCAAAGCTTTTTTCAAAATCTCTCTCACCACATGATAATAGCAACACAAAGATTAAAAGAACCCGAAATTAGTTCTTTTCTCCAGTCCTTTTCCAATGTTTACTTAAGCTATTACTTATCAAAATATGTCACAACTTTGATGCAGGTGCACAATCTGTTGGTGTATGTTATGGAAAAAATGGAAACAATCTACCGGCTGATGGAGAAGTTGTTGATCTGTATAAAAGCAATGGCATTGGGAGGATGAGGATATATGACCCAGATCAAACAACTCTCAACGCTCTCAAAGGATCAAACATAGAACTCATCATTGGCATCCTTAACAACAATCTTCAAGCCCTCACTGATGCTACAGCTGCAACGAATTGGGTCCAAAACAACATAAGAAACTACTCGCCGGATGTCAAATTCAAATACATTGCTGTTGGGAATGAAGTACATCCTGGTGATGCTGAAGCCCAGTTTGTTCTACCTGCCATGCAAAACATTCATAATGCAATTGTAGCGGCCAATTTACAAGATCAGATTAAGGTTTCAACAGCTATAGATACAACTTTGTTGGGAAATTCTTACCCTCCATCAGCGGGTTCATTTAGTGATGCCGCAAATTCATATATAAGCCCAATCATCAACTTCCTAGTCAGTAATGGGGCACCACTTTTAGCCAATGTTTACCCTTACTTTGGCTATACCAATAACCCTCAAGACATAAGCCTTCCATATGCCTTATTTACTTCACCAGGGGTTGTGGTAACGGATGGTAGTCTTCAATACCAAAATCTTTTTGATGCATTGTTGGATTCACTCTTTTCTGCTCTTGAGAAAGCTGGTGCACCTAATCTACAAATCGTAGTATCAGAGAGTGGTTGGCCATCTGAAGGTGGTACCGCAGCTACCGTAGACAATGCAGGCACTTACTACAAGAATTTGATTAATCACGTGAAGGGTGGGACTCCGAAGAAGTCTGGACAAGCAATAGAAACTTATTTGTTTGCCATGTTTGATGAAAACCTCAAGGGTGGAGCAGAAATTGAGAAACATTTTGGTGTCTTTTCTCCTAATAAACAGCCCAAGTACCAAATTAGTTTCGGTTAGTTAGTGTGGTTAGCCATGCATATTCGTTTAATTTAAATAAGTGTGCCATGAGCCATGTACCCCCTTTAATGAATAAGTTTCCTAAACAAATATAATTCTCGTGTTGCTTGGAAAAATGGATGAAAATATATCATAAGTTGCTTGCTTCTATTATGCCTTTTTTTTCTTCAACAAATTGAATCGTGAGAATTTGAATTTAAAATCTTCCTATAAAGCATGAATTAAGTCTCTTTACGTTATGCATATTGGTAAAATAGACATAGAGTCAAAACAATATGCACCACCGACTAAGAACAAGTACAACTCCCAAAATGTTGGTCTAGTAGTTCTTGGTTCTCCTAACTCATGACATTTCTTTACAATGTCAAACATTCAATTTTCCCGGTCTTTATGCTTTCAAGTATCTTTAATGTTGCGTTTAGATGGGATGGATAGAATTATTCTAAGGGAAGCATAAAATTATAATTTTGTTTTTTTGATGGGTTGGATAGAATTATTCTAAGAGAAGGATTTGGTTTTAAACTTAATTTTAATATATAACTTGAATGGAGTATGAAATGGGGAAAAATTGTTTATGAAGATTATATATACATTATCTTAAAAAATGAGGGATAATTGAATAGAAGTTGATCTGTGACAATGCCTTTGGTAACAATATTAGAAAAGAATGAAAGGATTTAAAATACAAAAAATCGATGTTTCTTAATACATTAAAATACAATCATCTACCAAAAAAGACAACAAATTTTTTTTTTTTTAATACTATTGCTAGCTAGGATTTATTTTTTATTTTTTTGAAGTTAGAGCATTCACAATAGTGGTGTTAAAAAAATTAGCTTTTAGCATGTCAAGAAACCTTTTTTATTTATACCACCTCACTTTACAATACACCCAACATCAAATGTTCTATTTTTTTACCACTTCATTTAAAATAATATAAACAACTCATTAAAATAATAAAGGAAGAAAGATAATTTTAGTAAAATATTGTATTTTATTTTTATTAATTTGCTACAGCCAACTGATATTTATACTAGTTTACTATAGTTACAAAAAATTTAGCTTTAGTTTCTCCAATAACACATGGTTTTTTGGTTCTTTAGTGGCAATATATATATATATATATATATATATTTATTTATGTACTAAAATACAATCACCATTGTGAATGTTTTATTGTTTTTGTTAAGTTTTTGGGTTGGATAGTTGCTAGTTGGGCTAGGCTAACTAGGCTGATTGGGGAGGAGGGGGGCTAAGGTTTTGGAAGAGGGTCTAACTACAAAAATAAAATATATAATAAATAAATAAATAATTGGGCGGAGGGCCTCTAAGTTTGATTGAAATTCATTTCAGTCTTCTAACTTTACTTTTGTTCAATTGAGTATTCTATGTTTCAAATTTATTCCATACAAGTTTTCTATCTAATCTATCTATCTCTCTCTCTCTCTATATATATATATATATATATATATATATATATATATATAAACCGAAACTTTTGAAGTTCTCACAATTTTCCATGTCAGCACAATATTTAAATAAAATTATTATTTTATTTAAATAAATTTTTTTTTTTGTTTAGTCCAAAATTAACAAGGAGTAAAATTCTATCTTTCTAACAAGTGAAACTTAAACTCAAACTCATCATTATCATTAATATTTAAGTAAAATTAATATAAAACTAAAATCTTTGAAACTCCCACAATTTTCCACATCATCATTTAATTTATAATTTTTTAAACTAAATAGTGAGAGAGTTCTAATAGGAGTCTCTCTCTCTCTTTTCCTTAATCGTAAAGTTTTATTTTTATTTGAAACTCCCACAATTTTCCACATCATCATTTAATTTATAATTTTTTAAACTAAATAGTGAGAACGTTCTAATAGGAGTCTCTCTCTCTCTCTTTTCCTTAATCGTAAAGTTTTATTTTTATTTTTACGTGAGTCTTTTTTTTTTTTTTCAAAACCTAAAGTGAGTCCTTTTTAAAAAAAAAAAAATTCTAATGTGTGGTCTTTTTTCAAACTAAATAGTGAGAGAGTCAGGAGTCTCTCTCTCTCTTTTTTCCTTCATCCTAAAGTTTTTTTTTAGGTGAGTTTTTTTTTTTTTTTTTCTTTTGAAACCTAAAGTGAGTCCCTTAAAAAAAAAAAAAAAAAAAAAAAATCTAACTTGAGGTCTAATTAAAAAAAATTATAATTATTTTTTAATATTAATTCTAACGTATGTCTCTCAAAAAGTCAAAATTTTTAATTTTTTATATTATATATAGATAATAATAATGAAGTGGCAAGCTCTAAGGATATGAGAATGCAATTTGTAGATCTACTATCAAGATAACATAGATTAGATTGGTGGTGGATAGTAGATTTAATTGTAGTTGAGTATTATGTGAAATTATCACCATAAAATAGCCCACGCTAGAATGTGTTATGCAGAACCAATGATATGAAAGAAAAAGAATTTTTCTAAACAATTATATTGAACAAAAAATTACTTATTTTCATGAATTTTCAAGTTATACATTTTCTAAAGTTAAATCATAAACATTTAAGCAAAATAAGTACTTTTAATTTTTAATTAACTATTCTGTGCATCGCACGGGTTAGCGACTAGTTTATTCAAATTTAAGTACTCTAGTGCGATTAAGACATTCTTTTATTTATAAATGTACTATAGTTAGTAAATTATGTGTATTTTATTAGAACTTTGTTTACCATATAAAAAAATACTTTGAAATCATTTTAAACATATTAACCTTTTCTTATATTACTAAATTTCAAGAATTTTATCAACGGTATAATTGTTTTTTTTTTTTCAGAAGTGTGATTATATATAATAATTAAATTTAGTTCCGTGTTTTATTATTTATATTAAACCTCAAAATTTTAAAGTTATTATTATAATATTAAAATTTTTTTTCATCTACCAATATTTTTCTAAAATTTGAATTATTAGACCTTATTACATACTGTTAATGCTCTTTTTTGCAAATCTGTACCCAAAAGCCCATGAGGAAGAAAGCCCAATAAATAGCAAGGCTCAAAAGCCCATACGGAGGAAAGCCCAACGAAAAGTAAGGCCAAAAGGCCCGCCAAGAAGACCAAAGAGCAAGAAAGGTCCAAAGAAAACAGAAAAGAAACAAAAGCCTAGACTTACGCCTGGGCTAAGAAAGAAATGCAAGGAAAGTGATCTATAGCAGAATACAGATCTACTGTAGAATATAGTTCTTCACCAGAATGATTTTGGCAAAATAAGGCTAATTAGGTCTAATACCCTTTGATCTAGTAAACACTATTTGGCCCACAAAGGCCCAAATCCTTTTGTATAAAATGATAGGAGTGAAAACTAATATGAAGAAATGTGATGAAAAGAAACAAGGAACAGTAGAAAGTGTTAGCAGAAGGAAATGCGTGAATGAGAAAGAAAAAAAAAATCAAAGAAAAGAAAAAAGAAAACAAGGCAAGCCCAAGAGCCTATTCCCTCCTCCATAGAGGATGAACACGGGTAGAAGAGGCATGCAGCAGGATTAAGCAAAACCAATCGGCTACAGCAAAAACAATGTGGAAATGAAAGAAGACAAAAATATAAGATAGTGGAGCACCACCAACTTGTACCCAGCCAATACAGGGGAGGTGGACCCATGGTCAAGGGATTTAGAGGCTGTGGTTTGGTGGTGGGAGGAAAATGAGTTTATATTTGGTTTCTAGACGTGACTTCTTTTGGGAATATACCTTGTTAGGGTGGTATCTTACCCAAAAGAGGTAGTAGATGGTTGGGACAATCTGATGCATGCTATAGTGGTAGGTGGTGAGGTAGCGTAATCCTTATCCATTTGAATCCAAAGGTAGAGGTAAATAGCAAGAACAAACAAAGAGAGATTTTTCATGGAATGGATAGTGGAAGAAAGAGAATGTACTGAGTTTACCCTAGTAGTGGTAGTGGTCAGGCAACCAATGGGTGGGTGGGCAGTCCTAAAGGGATGTCCACAACAAACCAAAAAAAGTTGGTAAAACCTTAGGGACAAAAGGGGAGAAATCCCATGGAATTAGCCCACTATAAAGAGGGGTGGTAGCCATAGATGAAATTGGGGGGGGGGGGGGGGGGGGGGTTGAAGCATGTAGGGGAGGCACCTAAGGGGTAGAGAGGAAGGACCCATGGGAAGAAGGTAGAGAAAACTAAGAGAAGAGAGACCTATGATAAAAACAGTAGTAAAAAAGACTGAGAAAGAAAGAACGGAGAAAAGGAAAAACGATAGAAAGTGGTAAAAAGAAGAGAGAAAACATAGCAGAAATAGAGGCATGTATTAATAGGCCATCTTTTCCCTCACTCTAAATAGCTAGTAGCCATTTAGGCCTATTCTTCAAAATGCACAACTTTGATTGTAGAAGTCTATGACAAGGTTCTTCAAGTTGGAGTTCAGGTTCCTTCCTGGTTCACTTTTTCCATGGAAAGATTCCACACCTGATGTTGGTGGCAAATGAATTTGATTTTTGCTTGTTAGAACTTATATTTGCTATATTAGCCATTTTGCTGTGACATCTTTTATTATATCTATTGTATTTATTATTCTGTCATGGTATCATTACTTGCTGTACTAGTTATTCCGTTGTAACACATTTTTATTTATTTATCATATTTATTGTGTCAGCTATTATGCTAGCTAAACCTTTATGCTGAAGCTTTCTTATTTCTTTGTTATTATGTGTTTTTCTTTTAACACAAACTAATTATCTGCCATATATAGTGTGTGTGTGTGTGTGTGTGTGTTAATACGTATAAATATATATACGCATATATGTTTGTATATGTATTTGAGAATATGCTAACCCATGTAAACTTACATTTACTTGATAGGTATTTCCTTTAGGTTTTAGATTTGTTTGTGGGCAGGAAGTAGAAAAGTATTTTTGCATTAAAAAAGGAAGAGTAGTTATTCACATTGTAGAAAAGTGCAGAAGTATCCAAAACGTCACAACAGTACCATGGTAGAATTCTATGGCACGCGACATTACAGCAAAAATGTACCATAGCAAAATTCTATGGCAGAATATCATAACAATGTTACAGTAGGACAGTACCGCAGTAGAATTTTGTGACAGAATGCAGCAATGATGAAATAGAATAGTATCATGAGCAAAATGCTATGGTAGAATATTGCATCAATACTACAGCAGAATGCTATGGTAGAATACCGCAATACCATAATAGGGTTTAATGGCATTGCATCAAAATGCGGTAGCAAAATATCACTGCAACACCATAGAGTTCTACAATAAGAACTCTATAGTAGAAGGCCCTTACAATAGTTGTAATATTTCCTATACACAGAGACTAATAAGGTTAAGATGCTTGGTCCTATCTTTTAAATGACACTTGTTCTCCTAGCCATGCATGTGAGACATGTGGCAAGCCACTTATTCAAACATGCAACTCTCCTAAAAGCTTTCTAAGTCACTTATCACCATTTTGCTCTCATTTCTTTTAAGGAAATACTAAAAGCTTTCTAAGCTTTCTCCATCTCCACTTTTGGGTCTAGCATTTAGAAGAAGAAAATCCCTTCATTTCTTCACAAGGTTTCAATCATTTTTTCATGCTAGTGATTCTAGCTCTACTTCCCCTTAAGAACCAAAAGCTAGGAAAAAAATGAAGTTGTAGCAGCCAAAAGAAAACTTCCATCATTACTATACTACAACGAAGTGCAATTTCCTCTGCAAAGTATTCCTCAGCAGACTTTTCCAGAAGTGCAAAATATCCCTTTGCAAAAATTTCGTAGCAAAATGTGTGAATCATTCAGCAAACTTTTCAGAGCAGAATTTGTTGAGTTCCAGAAGTGCAGATTACCCCTTTGAAGAATATTTCATAGCAGAAAATTCCAGAAGCCAAAATGCAGATATCTTAGTAAACTGTTCACAACAGAATATTCTGTAGCAAAATTTTGTATTGAATTCTAGCAAAACTTTTTGCAGAATACCCTATCGAAAAAATTTAGTATTGAATTCTTGAACTTTCTCAGTGCAACTGCAAATTGAACATGATTATCTTCTACAACAAAAGTGAAGTCATTGCCCCATTAAAGATGCATGGGAACACCAACAATGTGAAAATGTGTAAAATGGTAGTGGACAATTCTACTACAGCAAGAAACCCGAGTCGAGACCTTGTTCAACAAATTTTGATACTTTTTCTCCAAGCAAGAGAGGTGCATACAAAGCCTTTCATGGTCAATTTTGTTGAATCAATCTCTTGCTACTTCATTAGAAAATATATCGGTATCAATGAAGGTAGGAGGAAGAAGTAAACAATTCAGCAATATCAAAGCATTCGCTTTCAACCAAAGACTACATGGAAGGCATGTGCCAGAATGGTGGTGTGTCCAAATTGAATCCATACCTTGAAATGAAGCCAATCACTCAGCTCATGTATACTCTTCATAAAGAAGCCCAAATCTACAAGTAGCTTACAAAATACTCCTTGCCAATTATCGGGTCTAACAAACCGATTCAACAACCTTGAAGAATTATGAAGTTTTCTTTGAAGCACCTCAGAGGATTTATGCCCAGAGTGGCATTAATAATCATGATCTTTATGATATTTCTAAGAAAGAATGTATTAGATCACTTGTACTACAAACCATGCAACTCCACTATCACTTTTCAAGTCATGAAGCTCATTGATGCCCATGTCATATCCAAGAAAAACGTTGCAATAGTGAAAAACTTAAAACTCCTTCTTTTGGCTTGTGTACAAAGGGGAAATAGTAGAATCAATTGTTGACAAACATTTTGCCGTGAATAAAGTTGCTCAGCTTATTGCTACAGAAAACTACTACATAGTTTTTATTGAAGGCGTTCTGCTGCGAGGGCATTCTACCACAAGAATAAAGAAGCATGATATCCTAGGAAGATGTTGGTACATCATAGAAAAATTCTATATTAGAAGTTGCTGACCCTTGGCTATTACTAGCCAACCATGAAGCAAGAGACGTAGCAAGTTCCATCTAAATATGCCCATACTCAAAGCAAGCAAAGAAGAAACCCAAGGAATAATGGATCTTAGTTGCAAGAGCCAGTAAGAGGGTTGTGGGCATGAGTTCTTGACTAAAAGCCGGCAAAGGAACCATGATTGCGAGTTCTTGGCAAAAGCTCACAATGGAGGCTACACTCAATTGAACCTGCAAAGAAGCCATGATCGTGAGTCTTTGGAAAGAATCTACAAAACAACTATAGCCACAATCATATGTAGCAGAAAATACATGGGAAGCAAGTGTGTTCACAGTAGAACAAAGCCAAAGCATGATTGGGAAGTAGCTCTTTCCCAAATTCTCTAGCAATGAAGAATTTCTACAATATGGCAACTTGTAGAATCATGGTGCCAAATTTTTTTTTTTTACTTCAGAATGCATGAACCACATGGTGGAGGTAATCTTATCAGAAAAACTCATTAGAAAATTTCCTATTATGGCAAAAGAAGATCTCTTATTATCTTGAAAAGCTTTATTGGTAGTATTAACGCTAAGAGAAGGTGATCTAAGTATGTTATCAAGCCCATCCAGTTGTCTCACACACTGGGGGCTAAAACTTATCCTATAGCAAATTTGGGAAGCCTTTTGCAAAAAACTAAGGGCTCATTCTCATATACTGGGGGCTGTCATATTCTGCAGCAAATTTAGAAAGCCTTTCGCAAAGCTTAGAGTATTGCCATATGGCATGAATCTGCTGCAACAATATTACCCATTGTGAAATAAGTATTAATTGTGGCATTTTAGCGAGTATACATTCATCTGCCACTTAATTTGCAACAACTGCAAACTTTATGATATGACATAGTGCAACACCCATAAAATTTGTCGTAACCTACCATGGTCAAATAACATTCTAGTCTGCGGTAGAGTAGCAACATCATCTATCTTTAGCAGAAGCATCAACTAACAATTGGAAAGAAAGTTCTCACACTATACAAAGTCTATGCAATAATGAATCCATGAAGAAAACTACCACCCTTGTTGCGGCAAATGTCAAAGAAGCAAAAAAAGGAAGCAAGAAGAGAAGGCCTACAAGCACTCCAACAGAAAAATATATAAAAGTAAACCAGCAAGCACTATAGCAAAAAATAAATGGTCATTGCAAGACTTTAAGGCTTCAAAAGTGCTTCGCAGAAAAGCTGAGTAACATAGGAACTCATAGCAGAAACAAAAAATGGAAATCAATGGTGAAGTCCAAACATTTCTCTAGCAATGCATTCAATTGTGGACCACCTTTCTTAAGAATTGGAAAGCAAGAGAAGCTTGTCAAAGACATTGTCGAGCATAGCAACATGAGAAAGAAGAATTAGGAGAAATAAGATCTATGGTAATCTTAAGGAGTTTTTTTCTCATGCAGCATTTAATCTTCTTAAGAGATGGGTGTAACCTATTCGTCTAAGATGACTACGACAAATTAAGAGAAATTTAGTCTGCAACAACATCAATGCCTTTTCATCGAAGAAATAGTGATATCCTTTCCAGCAATGGCTATGGCAGAATAACAAGAAGAATATGTTGAAGAAGAAAAAAGCAAACACGAAGGAACCAATAGTTGCAGTGGCAAAATGGTAAAGAAAATGAAAAAAGTGAAGATTTCTCGTGAAAGCATCCTTATTGCCCCTTGGAAAAACATCTATTGCGGCACCACTTCTAGGCGCCCTCAAATGAGTGGTAGACTCAGTCACTTCTGCTTTGTGGCAGGATCAGAAATAGCTTGCAATGCAAACGGCAAAGGTACAAGAGTATTGCTGATCTTGGGGGCTAGAAGGTCCACTACTATTGCAACAATACATTTGCCCTTGTTAGTAGTAGCTCCAAATAATGAGGTCCTCCATAAATACATCTTTGCTGAAAGAAGCTTGCCTTTCTACAAAGCTCAACATCCTTCTCCGCAAAAATTTTATCCTGGTGAAAAATACATGTGTTCTTCAACATAGCAGAAAGCATTAGTAGCAAATGAAAGAGTATTTTGTTATGATGATTGCTTGCAATGTTAAGTCTACACTTTTTTTGAAGTGAAAAAGGAATGAAGATATGTGAATGCAAAAAGAAGAAGAAAGCGTAAGAAAAGGGAGCGAAGTCTCCCTTTGATCTACACACTTAGAGGAAGCTTTACTCTTATGAAAAAAACTCAACAAGGAAGGATTCTACAGCATTTGTGTCTCCTGGCCATTCTCAAAGAGCAACTACACTTGTGGCAGAATGAAGAGATGATACTAAGAAATATGTGAGGAAAGTCAGAAAGCAAAAAAGAAAAAAAAAAAAAAAAAGTAAGCCAACTAAAGCGGTCAAGCCTAATTCTTCTGCTGTAGAATTTGTTACACACTTCCTGCAGAATAGACGCTACTCTCATAGAAATAGAGTAAACGGTGAATTATCGCAAACACAGAGAAATAAGTGCATGTATTGTAGTTCTGCGGAAGTAGAAAAATGAGTAGTTATCCTTGCAAAAGCAAAGAAATAAGTATGTACTATCGTAGAAAGTAGAGGTACAAAGAAATAAATATACCATTGTAGAAGTCTGAGATCACAAGGAATTTTCAAAAAAGCAAACCAAGAGACAATACAAAGGAATGACAAAGAAGAGAAGAATACACACATCATCATCATTGATAATCCCTTTGAATGAGGGTAGAGGTATGCAAGAGACCCTTGAATGGGGTAATAATCCTGGCTAAGAATGGCCTATTGCAAAAAGACCATTGAATGGGGCAACAATCCCTTTGAATGAGGGTAGAGGTAGAAAAAGAGGCTAAGAATGGCCTATTGCAAAATAGCCATTGATGGGGCAATAATCTTTTTGAATGAGAGGCTAAGAATGATCTATTACAAAATAGCCCTTAAATGAGGCAATAATCCCTTTGAATGAGGGTAGAAGTGAAAAAAATTGGTCTTTTGTAGAGAAAGCACTTGAATGGGGCAAATATTCCCTTTGAATGGGGGATGGAAGTGATAAAGGAGATCAAGAATGATCTCATGAGCTAATAACCCCTTCGAATAAGGTTGGAAGTATAAAAGGACTAAGAATGGTCTTCCGTAGAATATTCATTGAGATGGGTGGCAGACCTCTTGAAAGAAAAAAAAAAAAAAAGAATTAACAGAAAAAAAAAAACCCTGAAAGTTTCTACAGAAAAGAAGTGGTGAAAGAATCGCTTTCCTTACAAAGAAGAAGATGAGTATGTGAGCAGAGAATAAGTAAAGAAGAATAAGCAAGGGCCTAGACATGGCTATCAATGGTACAACACAAATCAAATGAAGTCAGTGATGAGAAAAGCATCTTGGAAGTCATTCGGGGCAAGCGTGGTAGAACAAAAGCATTCCCTTTGCAAACTTTCAACAACGACATTAACAAAGTTAGCGGCAGATGCTATCTTTCCTCTTGAAGTAAGCATGCCCAATCGTGAAATTGCAAGCAAGAGCACCCAGTAAAGGCCTCTGCTTTTGTAGAATGACATGCAGGTGATCAGTAGAAACCATCAAGCTAAAAAGAAGCAAAGTCTTTAAGAAACTCGCTTTGGGGTAACAACAACAAAACCACCACCCTTGGAGGGTATTAAATTTGCAGAAAGAAAGAGAACAATTTGCCTAAAAAGAGTAAAGATTGAAAAAGTAGGCTGGCGAAGAAAAGAAGAGAAGCATTTGCATGTGAGTTGTGAAACAACCCACATGCTTAGGGAGCTGAATGTTGACGCTTGTTTTTGCAAATCTATACCCAAAAGCCCATGAGTAAGAAAGCCCAATAAATAGCAAGGCTTAAAAGCCCATACCGAGGAAAGCCCAATGAAAAGCAAGGCCTGAAGGCCTGCTAAGAAGACCAAAGAGTAAGAAAGGCTTAAAGAAAACAGAAAAGAAACAAATGGTTGGGTTGAGAAAGAAATGCAAGGAAAGTGATCTGTCATACAATATAGATCTACAGCAGAATACAGATCTGCTGCAAAACACAATTCTTCAACCGGATGGCTTTGGCAGAATAAGGCCAATTAGCTCCAATACCCTTTGATCCAGTAAACACTATTTGGCCCACAAAGGCCCAAATCCTTTTGTATAAAAGGATAGGAGTGAAAACTAATATTAAGCAACACGATGAAAAGAAACAAGGAACAACAGAAAGTGTCAGTAATAGGAAATGAGTGAATGAGAAAGAAAAAAAAAATCAAAGAAAAGACAAAAGAAAACATGGCAAGCACAAGAGCCCATACCCTCCTCCATAGAGAACAAACACGAGCAGAAGAGACATGCAACAAAACTAGACAAAACCAATCTGCTACAGCAGAAACAGTGTGGAAATGAAATGACAAAAACAGAAGATAATGGAGCATGCACACAAGTGCCGGAGTACCAACAACCTATACCTAGCTAATACAAGGGAGGTGGGCTCATGGTCAAGGGATTCAGATGGTGTGGTTTGTTAGTGGGGGGGAAAAGGGGTTTATATTTGGTTTCTAGCTGTGACTTCTTTTAGGAATATACCCTGCTAGGATAGTATTTTACCCAAAAAAGGTAGTATATGGTTGGGACCATCTGATGCATGCCATCGAGGTAGGTGGTGAGGTAGCTTAATCCTTATCCATTTGAACCTAACGGTAGAGATAAACAAAAAGAACAAACAAAGAGAAATTTTGTCATGGAATGAGTAGTGGAAGAAAGAGAATGCACTGAGTTTACCTAGTAGTGGTAGTGGTTGGGCAACCAATGGGTGGGTGGGTAGCCCTGAAGGGATGTCCACAACAAACCAAAAACAATTGTTGAAGCCTTAGGGGTCAAAGGGAGAAATCCCTTAGAATTAGCCCACTATAAAGAGGGGCAGTAGCCATAGATGAAGGGGGTGAGAGGAAGGACCCAAGGGAAGAAGGTAGTTAAAACTGAGAGAAGAGAGACCCACGGTAAAAACAGTAGTAAAAAAGAAACTAAGAAAGAAAGAACAGAGAAAAAGAAAAAAAGATAGAAAGTGGTAAAAAGAAGAGAGAAAACATAGCAAAAATAGGAACTTTTTTTCCCTCCCTCTCAACAAACCCACTCTTTGAGGTCTCCTAAAAGTAACAGCTAGTAGCCATTTAAGCCTATTCTTCAAAATGCACAACATTGATGGCAGAAGCCTATGACAAGGTTGTTCAAGTTGGAGTTCAGGTTCCTTCTTGGTTCACTTTTTCGATGGAAGTTTCCACACCTGATGTTGGTGGCAAATCCATTTGATTTTCACTCTTTAGAACTTATATTTGCTGTATTAGCCGTTCTGCTGCGACATCTTTTATTATATTTGCTGTATTTATTATTCTGGCGTGGTATCTTTACTTGTTGTACTAGTTATTCTACTATAGCAACTTTTTTTTAATTTTTTTATCATATTTACTGTGTTAGCTATTATGCTAGCTAAACCTTTCTGTTGAAACTTTCTTATTTCTTTGTTATTACGTGTTTTTCTTTTAACACAAACTAATTATTATTCTTCCATATATATATGTGTGTGTGTGTGTTAATATGTATAAGTATATATATGCATATATGTATTTATATGTATTTGAGAATATGCTAACTCATGTAAACTAACATTTGCTTGATAGGTATTTTCTTTGGGCTTTAGATTTGTTTATGGGTAGGAAGTAGAAAAGTATTTCAGCAGTAGAAAAGGAAGAGTAGTCATTCACGTTGCAGAAAAATATTTCTGCAATAGAAGAAGCCCAGTTTACAGCTTCATCCCTTGGGATCAGCCCCAACTTCCTTCTTAGAAAATACCTAGACTAAACGTTGTCTAATAACATCATGACACGTGTCTAAGGTACAAGAAACGTAAAAGGAACCCTCAACACATATATAATCTATACATTGAATTTACAATGGAAAAAAAAAATCATTTGAAGTTATAATAACATTAGACACTAAATACTCTTTTTTGGCTAATTAGTAAGTGCATGAAGTAACAAATTAAATATCAACACCTTAATTCACCCGTTATGTATTTTCCTTAAAACACAACTAAATTTATACTAAATTTATTAAATTCTTAATTAATTAACCCATTACGTATTTTATGACAACGATATGATTACCTAGAAAAACCAACGAAATAAACCATTTCAAGGTAAAAACCTAGGGAGGATTTGACTTAACTGTCCTCAAGGTAAACAAATCCACTAGAAAGAATTGAAGTTTACAAAAAATTTAACCCTAAATCTGATACTACATCTAGTAGAACTTACTAACATGACCACTTACAGCTTCAACTCCATGAACTCTTCTCTCTTGGATTTGTAGAACACAAGCTCCCACGCTTATGACTTTGAGATCCCACTCAATAGTTTCAGATCGTTAATTGTTGATCTTGTATCTGCAACTAGATTCCACCAAAACTTGATTGTAGATCTCGTTCTGGTAGACACTTGTACAGTTAGAAGGTTACAGAACCTCACAGATCTCATAGGAGTAACTCAAAAGTCTTCCAAGAGTCTCCAAAACGTAGTTAGGGTTTTCCTTTTATACTTAGAAGTGTTGGACTAAAACCCTAAATGTTTTCGCAGGCTTGGGCCTGATTTAAATTCTGTAGAATTTGATTTACTACGATTTTCGATCAATCAGATCTAATTTTCGATCAGTCGAGCTTCACTGAACTTGAACTCTCCTTTCTGCACCTTGAATGTTCTTGAATCTTGATTTGTACAATGTTGAGCAATATCTAACACTTAATCTAGACAGTTAATCATTTAATCCTAAATCATTAGAACCTAACAATCTCCCCCTTTTGCAATCCGCGACAAAACACACATACAAATGAATTGCTCAACTCAAGAATTAACCCAATTTTATAATGTGTTGACCTAATACAATTCTATCACAATCTACAAACTATCAATTGCAAAAATAGACAGCAGTTGATGAAAGAATTATCCTATAAATACATGAAATACTGAAAATAAGCCGGAAGCGCATGTGTGGAAAATGCAGTATAAATCCAAAATTAAAAACTAAATTTGAATTCATAAAACATAAATAGTAGACAGATATCAAATGAATAACATCATCAATAAACCATCATAGTATCAATAAATCAATAACATCATGTTTGTTGAAAAAAAAAAAAAAAAAAAAACAACAACAACAACAAAAAATACATCAAAAAACATTATCATCTACTCTCCCCTTAGGTGCAATAAGTACAAGAGTTCTTAAACTCTACTCCTCCTTTTTGTTACGTATTGCCAAAGGCAATCATCAAGAATCAGAGGGTGTAAGAGGTGGAAAAGCATTCCTATACTTAGAAAAATTAGCTCTCAAAGCAGCAACCTCTGTAAGAAGCTTATCAAGAAGCTGTCCATGAGTTGCTTTAGTCATCATAAATGTCTCCATCATGGCACGAAGTGAGAGAGGAGGAGGAACAGTAGGCTCAGGATCAGTAATGTCAAGATCCATAGCAGTAGTAGGATCAATGTGAATCTCCTCAGCAGACATATCTCCAGTAGCAACAACAACATCTACACGAGGTCTCTTTGATATACCAACACTTGGTTCAACAGGCTTTCTTTGTGAATACTGCTGTCTGAGAAAAGTGGCTCCTATAGGGGTAGTGATATGGACTAACTCTAGAGGAGGAAAGTTTTCTAACTCTAGATAGTTTAAGACCCTATAGATAAAAACTGGAAAGAACAAACGATGCATTATAGACGTACTCCTACATGTCTCAACAATGGTTTGAATGAAAAGAGAAGGAAAACAAATGGAGCCATCAGTAATAAGAGCATACAAAAAGACACACCTTTCTATAGGAATAGTATGGATATGAGAGATAGGAAAAATGTAATGACAAGCTATCCTAAAGAAGATGTAATCAAGCTTAGTGAACTCACTTGAGTTAATTCTTGGGTTAGATCCCTAAGTAACTGATATTCCATATAGAAGGATCATCACATCATCAATGGGAGGAGACTCAGTGTATGGAAAGGTAGGTCTACGAACAAGAGGTACATTAAGAGCATCAGATACTACTTTCTTAATAATCTGAAATTCTTCACTTCTAATCCAAGTAGTCAAGTAATGAGCACTTGAATCATTATAATAAATAGAGAGACTCGCACAGAATTCTCTAATCAAAGCAGCAGGGGGATGAACAAAATTATAACACAAAGACAACCAATTCCTAGACTATAGATTAAGAGCATGGAAATGTAGGTCTACGAACAAGTGGTACATTAAGAGCATCAGATACTACTTTCTTTGTAATTTGAAATTCTTCACCTCTAATCGAAGTAGTCAAATAATGACCACCTGAATCATTAGAATGAATAGAGAGATTAGCATAGAATTCTCTAATCAAAGCGGCAGGGGGATGAACAAAATTAGAACACAAAGACAATCGATTCCTAGACTGTAGATTAAGAGCATGGAAAGGTAGGTCTACGAACAAGAGGCACATTAAGAGCATCAGATACTACTTTCTTAGTAATCTGAAATTCTTCACCTCTAATCCAAGTAGTCAAGTACCTGAATCATCAGAATGAATAGAGAGATTTGCATAGAATTCTCTCATCAAAGCAGCAGGGGCACGAACAAAATTAGAACACAAAGACAACCAATTCGTAGACTGTAAATTTCTACAAATAGAAGGATCTAATTCATCTAGATTTACTTGTCTTTCTCCCCAAATAGACCTATACTTAATCAAGGTTTCAAAAAGTTTTTCATTTTCAAAATTAGGGAACCTGATATGATTAAATTCAATCACTAAAGCAGAGGTGGACTGAAAGACTTTCTTGACTTTGGTTTTAAACTTTCTACAAACCTTAGGAGCCATAACTAAGATCTAAGAAGGGAAAAACACAAATTAGAACACAAAACCAAGGGCAGACTGCATTAGAGAGAGATGAGATAAATATATATATGCAATCTTCAAAAACTATATGATGCTTGATGCAGAGACACAAGTTATGCATGAACTAACGCATTAAAAAGTTCAATTTTCTCACAATTTTGAAAAATTGACCCAATTATTTTGTAAATCAAAAACACCAATTAAAAAAAAAAAACACAAATTGATTAATTGAGCATCACAACACATATAGAACATGTTATGGACAATCAATTAAACAATAACAAGGGTCAAATTCAGACAATTTTACCTAACTGAACAAAACCCTGAAATTCCTCAAGAACACATAAACCCTAATTTCAAAACTTTTCACAAATCATAAAATTTTTGAAATTAAAGCAAAGGAAACATGTTTATATCATGCATGAACAAAAACCCAGTAAACAAATTTGATCAAAACACCTAGAATCATCAAAACCCTAAAAGTCCTATGTTCGAAATTTTTGAAAAATTTGATGATTATGCATGTATAAATGTAAAATAATAAAAAAGAAAGGGTAAAAGAGTCTTACCATATGACAAAGAAGAAAACCTTTGAAACTTTGGCTTGGAATAAGACAAAAAAATTTGACCTAAGAAGAGAGATCGAGAAGAATTAAAGAGAAAAAGAGAATAGAGCAAAACTGATCTATCAAGGCTTAAGAATTCAAAATTTTTGAATTTCAATTGGTTGAGAGGAATCGAATAGCGATTAGGGAAAGGCTTTTGAGAATTCGACTGATCGAAGAGCAATCGAAGTGGACAGAGAATTTTGTTCTAAAAATTGAGCTTTTTTGATTGGTCGAGAAACAGTTGCTATTGATTGAAAAAAAAAAATCTGGAATTTTTGAAAACCTTCGAAAAAAATATGTAGAAACATAATGAAAACTATTTTCATGATATGAAATGCATACAAATGATCCCAGAAGATTTAAAAGAATTCACTCATATATATATATATATATATTTTAATTTCTCTTAAAATTCATCCCAATTCAAGAAAAATGTATTAAACATCACACATGAGTAATTCAAGATGGCCATATTAGTTAACACACAATTATATGTACTATGCTTAGCAAAGAGTTGTGTGCAGTGTGTGCAACTAGAATGTGTACAAAGCACTAAAAAGGTGATATGTAGATAGTAACCAAACAAATTTTCTACATCATCAATCACAGTGGTTAGAAAGTGACTATCACTTAAAGAGTTACATCCTATAACTCTCACATCTCTTAGAAAATACGCTTGCAATCATGTAAAAGCATGCTACACTTTATTGAGCACTGCTTTTATGAATTGCACACAAGTGTTCATGATTGGCGAGTAACAGTGATGAAATGGTTATTTATGCCTTTCTCTAAGAATTTTTTAGTCATTACAATCAAAATAATGTGACATCAAAATCAAGATCATTTGTTTAAAGACTATAAACAACTCACACAATAAAGCACTACATAGCACAAAGTAGCAAAATGCAGAAAATAGCTCATTAAAGCTAAACAAGGTACACAGTCATGAAATGAAAATTTCATTGGCCAACCTCAATTACACACTAAGTGATGTGTAATACAATTTTTTTTTTCTCTTTATTTTTTTTATTTAAAAAAAAAAAAAACTTAAAAATATCCTAAACAACCTAGAATGAAATGCCTGAGTGTAATGCACCAAAAAAAAAAAAAAATCCTAATAAAAAACATTTTGGTCAAAAGGATTAAGAGTTAAAGCATGAGGACCAAGGATATCCTAAAAGGCTAAGGACATATGATAACTCTAATCACTTGATGAAGAGACTCAAACTTGCTCCTATCAAGAGATTTGGTAAAGATGTCAGCATTCTGTCGTTCAGTAGGGATATACTCAAGAGCAACAATTTCCCTTTCCACAAGATCCCTAATAAAGTGATATATTCTCTTGATATGTTTGGTCCTAGAGTGTTGTACTGGATTCTTAGAGATATAAATAACACTAGAGTTATCACAATACATAACCATAGTTTCCTGTGATAGACCATAATCACCTAAAAGCTTTTTCATCCGAAGAAGCTATGAGCAACAACTTCCAGTAGCAATATATTATGCTTTTGCAGTAGACAGAGAGATAGAGTTTTTCTTCTTACTCATCCAAGCAACTAAGTTAGTTCCAACATAAAATCACCCACCAGTATTGCTTTTCCTATCATCGGCATTTCCAGCCCAATCAGTATCAGAATATCCAACAAGAGATACATTAGACTCTTGGCTATAGAACAAACCAAAGTCACTAGTCCCACTCACATATTTAATTATTCTTTTAACAACAGTTAAATGTGACATTTTAGGATTAGCTTGAAATCTAGCACACACACCAATACAACAAACAACCAATCATACTTCTATATAAGGGAACGTCAACAAGTTGACCTGATGGATCAATCCCCAATTTTGTGTTGGTGGCCATTGACGTTCTAGCATGAACAACATTTTCAAGTCCAAATCTCTTCAGAAGATTTTTTGCATATTTAGCTTGGTTGATGTAGATTCCTTTGTTGGTTTGCTTCACTTGTAATCCCAAGAAGTAGGTAAGTTCACCCACCATGCTCATCTCAAACATTTTCTTCATTTCATCTGCAAAAGATTTAGCAAGATTATCATTAAAGGAGCCAAAAATAATATCATCCACATAGACTTGGCCACAACAACATGTTTCTTATCCATTCGAATGAAAAGAGTATTATCAGCATTTCCTCTTTTAAACTCATTCTTCGTGAGATAAGACATTTGTCTGTCATACCAAACTCGAGGAGCTTGTTTAAGACCATACAGTGCTCTCTTCAGTTTGTAGACATCATTAGGTCTATAAGAATCTACAAATTGTTTAGGCTGCTCTACATATACTTCTTCTTGCAACATTCCATTAAAAAATGCACACTTCACCTCAATCTGATAGAGTTTGAAGTTTAAGTGACATGCAATATCCAAAGATATTCAGATAGGCTCAAGTCTAGTTACAAGTGCAAAAGTCTTATCAAAGTCTACTCCTTCTACTTGAGTGTATCTGTCAGGCCCCAAACCCTAAAAGGTCCAAAGCATGAGAAAGACATCTTAAAGTACCTGTAAATTTTTCCTTTTTGACAATCCAATCCACATAAATCATATCAAGTACCAACATCAAGAATTATCATAATAATTCCATTGAATATACTCTCAAAGTAAGACAGAGCACTAAGCAATAATTACAAGGACCATTGGCCACAAAAAAATAGAGGTCTAAATAAATAATTATATATCATTAGCTTGTCCTATCAGTGGGAATAACGTCATAACCACTATAATATACAAAGTAATGTGTCTAGCCTATTCTAAGATGTACATCATCTAAAATCTCCATTACAAAAGTTTAGCCTCCATCAGTAGTTAGTCTAACTCCTATTAGCCACCAAAAAGCTATCTCAAAAGATTGTTGCCTACTCTGAAAAGTTTATAAAATAATGGAATGAGACAGAGCCCAGTAAGTAGCATAATTAATGAGGGTGGGCGAAATGCAAGTTCCAATTTCAATAATAGTAATATGATATGACAAGAATTATTGAATAGTGAAACACAAAGTTTCTCAAAGTAAATACCTTGAAACTATATACTATAATGTGTGAGCACCAACAATATAATTTTCAAAGCCATAATATCTAACATAAGGTAAATTATCACAAATATACCACACTGCCACATAGACCGGTCAGGGAATCCACCCATTCACAGCTGGCATGGTGTTAAAACCACATAAGCTCACAAGTTACATTACTTTGAAACACATAGTTTATATCCAAGTAGTTTCAGAAAAACCTTAAATAATCTAACTTCTTCAAAGTTTGTAAGGTTTTCAACTTCATTTTTGTCAAGAGATTTTCTATCAATTTCCCACATAACAAGATAAGATAAGCATCTTTGAATTTTCTAATAAACTATAAAATCCATGATTTCCTTATCAAAAGATTAAATAAAAGATGCTCATTTTTCCGTATCAACAATTCATGCATTTCCCAAAGTGCAATACCAAATATGATGCATTTTCATATATGTGTATATATATATATATATATATATATATATATAATCATATATATATTATGGTTACGACACAATAGTTTTTAGGAAAATATAGTTTCCATAGGTAGTTTCCAAAAGCGTGTCTAACCCAAAAACAACATTTATGCAACATGTTTATTTTCCAAAAATCCCATTAAAAAGCAACTTAGCTCGCAACCGCAAAAGCCTAATTCTCCAAGCTCCAAGGAGATTAGCTAGAACCTAAACAATATCAAGTAAACCTATCACAATAAGCATAGAGCTTGAAATTTTATCTAGCTACAATTTAGGAATTGCCAAATGAGCACTTAATTAGGTAAGCCTAGTATTTAACCTCATCAATAATAATATATTCTACTTCCAAAGTTTCTCAACAAATTGCTTTACAAGGCATAAACTCCAATTTATAAAGTTAACCCATTTAATATCATCTCCAACATCATGACTAGCTTTCATAAAATTTACACTATATCATTAAGAGACCCATGAAAGCAAAATCAAACTATCCTCCAAGACTGGAAATTTATGTAAAGTTGTTATTTACAACTATGTGTTTTTGTTGGCTTATATTTCGTGCCAAAATGGTAATTTTATTCAATCTTTTGTACCTTGTATTTATTGTGGGATTTCGTTATAAAGGTTGTGTGTTAGAGAGAGAGTGTGAAGACTCAAGCAATTGAAGACTGAAGAGTTTTCACGGGTCGCTCGCGACTTAGCATCCTGCGAAGTAACTCATGTGCCTTGCACATGTTGGAATGCGAAGAGTCAGGCCAGATGGAGACAGCTGTGTCTCGTGAGTATCTGGCGGGTAAGGTCTTCCCGCAAGACACTTGTGAGACATTCTGTTCTGCCAGCCTGTCCAGTTTGATATGCACTTTCTGTGCCTACACTATTTATACCCCATTACCCACAAATGTTGAGAAGTGCTTCTGAGAGAAAACCCTAGCCAAACAACTTGAGAGTTAGAGATTGTTATACCCACAATCCTCTACACATTTGTTTTGGGAATTTCCTCAATTCCTACCTCTTCATCTCCATACCATTGAGAGGTTGATAGCCCAAAAACTTACCACACCCTTTAAGAGTGTCAAGTGAAGTTTTGGTGTTGTTGGGAAGCATTGGAAGAAGCCATGGATGGCAGATGCAACATGGAGCTTGTTGCGGGATTCGGAGAGCTAGACAAGACACGGTTCTAAGAAGCCTTGTTGGAGTAGGAGCTTGGAGGGCTTAGGTACATCAGGTAGATTAGGCTTGGAGGGTCTCTTGCTAACCCATGTATCCCAACTGATTGTTAAGTGGATCGATTACCGCTTGGAGGGCGGCGAAGAGGTTTTTTGCCGAGTTCTTCGGTTTCCTTTTTGATAACACATCGGCGTGTTATCTTGTGTTTGCATCTTTCTTCTCTACTCTTTTACTTTCCTTTTTACTGTTGTGTTGCTTTAATTATGGATAAGAGTAGCTTGTTTGTTTGTTCGCTCGCTTTACACTATTCCGTACTTAATATTAAGTTAGTGTAAAATCAATTGAGCCGTAACTTTTTATTAGGGGTCTAAACAGCTCTTGTGTTTTCAACAAATTTTTGAGCTTTCAATTGGTATTAGAGCGGGTGCACTCTTTGTGGTTTAAACACCTTAGTGCGATCCTTGACCCCGTATTGAGATGGACCGGTCTTAATCTTTAAATGTTCCACCATTTTTTGATGGTAACAACTATGCTTTCTAGAGAGTACGAATGAGGGCATTCTTGTGTTCTATTGATGATAATGTTTGGGATGCTATAGAAGTAGGTTGGACTAGGCCGGAGGCTACTAAATCCACTTGGGATAAGACAACTCTTGCGGCAGCTAATGCTAACAGTAAAGCTTTGAATGCAATCTTTTGTGGTGTGTCTCCAAATGAGTTTCACAGGATCTCTCACATGACAGTAGCCAAGGAAGCTTGGGAGATATTGGAGACCACTTATGAAGGAACAAAGAAAGTGAAGGATACAAAGCTTCAGGTGCTTACCACCAAATTTAAAGAGCTTAAGATGGGAGATGAGGAATCCTTTGATTCCTTCTATGGGAAGCTCAACGAAATTGTAATTGCTAAGCTCAATCTTGGTGAGAAGATTGAAGATACTAAGGTAGTAAGAAAAATTTTGAGATCCTTACCAGAGAGCTTTCGAGCAAAAGTCATAGCAAAAGAGGAAAGCAAAGATTTGGATGAGATTAAGATCCAAGAGCTCATTGGATCTCTCCAAACGTATGAGCTGGGATTGCCTTCTCATAAGTCAAGCAAATCTCTTGCTCTTAAAACCATCACCGAAAGAATGGATGATTCCTCTGAAGAAGATGGAGTGGAGAAGGAGGTAACATTTCTTGCAAAGAACTTCCTAAAATTTCTAAAAAAAAAGAACAGTGGGAAACCATTCAGCAGAGGGAAGTTTTCATCCTCCAAAGGTGATAGGAAAGAGTTTAAGAAGAAAGAAAGGAAGGATACCCAATCTCCTCAAGGCATTGTGTGTTATGAATGCAATGGCCATGGACATCTCAAAAAGGAGTGTCCCAACTATCTAAGAGGGAAGGGCAAGGCATATGCCACAACTCTTAGTGATTCAGATTCATCCAACTCTGATTCAGAAGAGAGCTGTGATTGAGAAGGGAATTACTCTGCCTTTATGACTACTGCTCATGTTGAGTCCTCGGAGGACTTGAGTTTGCTAGTGCAAGAACTTGGGGAGAATAGTGATGAGGAATCCATGGGAATTGTAGAAGAATCAAATGCTGAAGAAGATGAAGATTCAACCGGTCTTCAAGAGAATTACAATTCCCTACTTAAGAAGACAGGAGAATATACAAGGGTGGCCAAGGCAGCTGTTAAAAAGATGAAGAAGGTAGAGGAGGACTATAGAAGTCTCCTAGTGAGATATAAGGATGCCAAATGTGAAATAGAGACGCTGAATGGAGAGCTGACAGAAGCCTACTCAAAGATAAAATTTCTTGAGCTTGAGGTGGTTTAAGCCAATGCTAAAGTAGAGCGAGTCTTCTCCAAGAAGCTTGATGAAGTCCTCTCTCATCAAAAACCTTTCTCAGACAAAACCAGACTGGGATATACTGGAGAAAGTAGTTCAGCTGTCAAAATCACCAAGGATGTGAAGTTTGTACAAACCAAACTGCCTCTACACCTAGGAAAGTAGAGGATGAAAAGAAGAAGAATGTAGCTGACCAACGGGTGTTGAATAAACCTCGTAATCAAACTGTGGTCAAGCATAAAGTTCAAGGGAAATCACCTCCAAACTTGTAAAGAGGTTTGAGAATTCAACATTTTTGTCATTTCTGTGGACTTCAAGGACACACAAGACCAAATTTCCATAAGCTGAAGTCTTTGAAGAATGCAAGTGTTCAGAGGTCAAAAAGCCCTAAAAAAGATAAAAGGAATTGGGATGGTGAGCAATCAAGAGGTCGAAATGGTGATTCCGGCGTGATGGACGTGATGAAAATGATCGGTTCCTTCACCACTTGCTTGGAGAGCTTTACTAGACGGTTTGAAAGTCCTAACTCTCGTACCCAATCCTTTAGGGATATCGCCCCAAACGCACGTGCCGTGTGGGTGAAAAGGGGTACTCATGCATAAGTATTTTAACACGTCCATGCATTAATACTTCCGATGTTTATGGACATTTGCTCATGCATCTCTACATGCTTGTTTTGTTTTGTATCATTTGCTTTTGGCTTTAGCATGTTTCTTTGACAAGCTTTTGCTTTGTTTTTGAAAGCTCGAAAATGTGTTGAAAACACAAGAGCTGTTTAGACCTCCAATAAAAAGTTACAGCTCGATTGATATTACACTAACTTAATACTAAGTGCAGAATAGTGTAAAGCGAGTGAATAAACAAACAAGCTACTCTAATTCATATTTAAAGCAACACAGCAGTAAAAAGGAAAGTAATAGAGTAGGGAAGAAAGAAGCAAACACAAGATAACACGCCGATGTGTTAACGAAGAGGAAACCGAAGAACTCGGCAAAAAACCTCTTCGCCATCCTCCAAGTGGCAATCGATCCACTAGACAATTAATTGGGATACATGGGTTAGCAAGAGACCCTCCAAGCATAATCTACCCGATGTACCTAAGCCCTTCAAGGTCCTACTCCAACAAGGCTTCTTTGAACCGTGTCTTGTTTAGCTCTCCGGATCCCACAACAAGCGCCATGTTGCATCTACCATCCTTGGCTTCTTCCAATACTTCTCAGCAGCACCAAAACTTCACTTGATACTCTCAAAGGGTGTGGTAAGCATTTGGGCTATCAACCTCTCAATGGTATGGAAATGAAGAGGTAGGAGTTGAGGAAATTCCCAAAACAAATGTGTAGAGGATTGTGGGTATAACAATCTCCAACTCTCAAGTTGTTTGGCTAGGGTTTTCTCTCAGAAGCACTCCTTAACATTTGTGGGTAATGTGGGTATAAATAGTGTAGGCACAAAAGGTGTGTATCAGACTAAACAGGCTGGCAGAACAGAATGTCTTGCGGGTGTCTTGCAGGAAGGCCTTACCCATGAGATACTCATGAGACACGGCTGTCTCCATCTGGCCCGACTCTTCGCATTCCAGCATGTGCAAGGCACATGAGTTACTTTGCGGGATGCTAAGTCGCGAGCTACCTGCGAAATCTCTTCAGTCTTCAATTGCTTGAGTCTTCACACTCTCTCTCTCTCTCTCTCTCTAACACACAACCCTTACAATGAAATCCCACAAAAATATAGGGTACAAAAGATTGAATAAAATTACAATCAAATTTGGCACGGAATATAAGCCAAGAAAAAACACATAGTTGTAAATAACAACTTTACAGTTTTTGTTTTTGTTTTGTTTTTGAGTGTGTTCAAAAATTCAAAAACCCATAAAAAATTGAAAAATCTTCAAAATGTTTGATCGCTTGTATTGTGTGTATCACATGAGAGTTTGGCCTAGTACCTTCGTACTAATGGCGTAGTCCATTTACGAGCTTTGCTTGTTATGTATGCACTTTTATCTATGTGGAAGAAATCTTGAAAACTATGTGTGATTGTTGTAAATAGATCTTCAAGCTTGTCATAAATGATTGGTCAGTAGTCATGATGGTCTTGATACTTGCATAGACTTGTGCCTATATCTCTTTCCACTTTATTTTTATTTTTATTTTTTGCAAAAGAGCTCACTAAATGTAAATCTCCAAATGAAAAGAGATATTGAGCCGCAAAAGCCTGTCGCACATATTAGTATTTGACTAGAAAAAAGGGAAAGCGACTTTTGTTTTGAAATGTATGGTGCTCAAAAAGGCCAAAGGTGAATTCTATATGTTGATATATCAAAAATATCAAGCACAGATCTCAAAAAGAGATGTATTATCCTAAATGGATCAAATGTTATGATTTATTCAGAAGCCAAATGAAAAGCTTCTAAGTTTTGTAATCAATGTGTGGGAGGTCATATATGTTCATTTCTATAATTAAGATAGACCACTTGATTTAGTACCAGTTGTGTATGACTTGATTGAATTGATCATTGAAGCTTCACTCTGGTCTAAGGACTATTTCACACTTGATACTCACCCACAACACACAAGACTTTGATTCAATTAATGCTTATCTCATTTGTGTGATTGTACATGTTCAAATGTGATGTGTATGCTCGAGTGTTAGGACATATGTGTTTTCACTTGTTAAGAACATATGTCACTTATTTATGTAAATTGGCTAATCCTTTTGACAAAACGCACTCTACTTGTAATTGGGTAGTTCTAGGCGTTTTCAATAGTTCAAGAAACAAGGTTTCAAGATCAAGTGTTGAAGTCATCAAGTCTGTCCAAGAAAAAGCAAGCTGAAGTGCAATTTCATTAAAGCTCGACACCTACTCGATAGCTAACTCGACACCTGCTATCTGTCGAGATTTATAATTTTAGATTTTCTTGGGATCCGTGAATATGCTTTTGGGCTTTCTTTTCTTCTAACCCTAAACATATAAAATGATTGTTTTAAGAGCCGTCAAATTGTACACAAGTTGCAAAAGCATCGAGCAATCTCTGTTCAAGCAAATTGTGATCAAAAGATGAAGTTCTTGACCTAGTTCATCTTCTCTGAAGTTGCTGTGTATTTGCACCAAAGGGTTTTGTGACCAAGCATCTTCCTGATCTTCATCGTATAGGATGAACTGAAGAACTTTGCAGCCAACCTCTCCTTCTTAGTTGGTGTTTGAAGTCGCGTACTGGGATCCGCGCATTGGTTAGTCACGTACTTGGGAGCCGTGCATCAAAGGTGGAAATTGTCACTACAGATCAAGTCCAATTGGGTATTGGGGTAAGGGTTCAACTGTAGGTTGGTAAGGTACTTGGGATTCCTTTACTTGTAACTGCTTGATTTGATAATAGTGGAGTTTCGGGAGTGGTGACCTGAAAATCACTCGGTGGGGTTTTTGCGGCAAGGGTTTTCCCCATTCGTAAACAAATCACCGTGTTGTTTATTTTCCGCTGCTAAATTAGTTTATTGGTGATTTGTTTGTGCTTCCACGCGTTTGCATGATTAATTGATTAATTAACAACTTGGCTAATTAATTAATTGGTTTAATCATAAGGGGTCATTCAGATTGTGGCCTATCAAGTGGTATCAGAGCGGGCACACTCTGATTAGGTTTAATCATTGCTGTGTTGATCCATTGACCCCTGTTTGTCATGGAAGGAAGGTGCTCAGATCTCTACCTGAGAGATTCCATGCCAAGATTACGGTGATAGAGGAATCAAAAGATATTGACAAGATTCCTTTGACTGAGCTGGTTGGAAACTTGCAGACCTACGAGCTAGGACTATCTAGGATTGGCAAAACGGGTAAAAGCAAGAGCATGGCCTTGAAGGCAAAGAGCAGTGATACAGATGAGTCTTCTGATGATGAAGATTCCAAGATGAAGTCCTACATTACAAGGCAGTTCAAGAAGTTTATGAAGAATGCCAATGAGAGGAACTTCGACAAGGACCGCAGCCAATCCAGTTCTTCTCAGTTTAAGAGTCAAGACAAAGGGAAGAAGGATGCTAAGGATGACGGTTAGTACACTGTTCCTGCAGGACCAAAGTGTTTTGGATGTCATGGATTCGGTCACATGAAGCATGAATGCCCGACATATCTCAAGAGCATTGGGAAGAGTAAGGCACTTGCTGCAACCTTAAGTGACACTGAGCCTGAAGATGATTCCGACAATGAGGATGACGGAATCTTAAATGCCTTCACTGCCACAGTCAATCCTACTGAAGGGATTGTTAAAGAAGTGGATGAAGAAGAAGAACTGGTGGAGTCCAAATTTGAGAATATGGATGATCAAGATGATATCCATTCAGCCTATGAGAAGCTTTACAAGCTCTCTGAAAAGCATGAGAAATTTTATAGGTTGGCCACCAAGAAGCTCAATGATGTGGAACTTAATCGTGAAGAGTTGTCCACAAAGTTTGATGAGGCGAATCAAACTATTGGAGCACTGAGGTTTGAGGACAATTTCTTGGCTGAGAAGACCAAGAAGCTTGAAGCGGAGTTGTTTCAAGTCAGAGCTCAACTAGAGAGGACTTCAAGTGCAAAGCTTGATGAGATGCTTAGCAATCAGAAATCTGCTTCGGATCGAACAGGCTTAGGGTATGGTCTTTCTTTCTCTAATACTGCTTTTACTAGTAATACTGTTTTTGTTTCTCTTGCTAATAACACTGAAATTGAGAACACTGATGTTAAAATTGAATTAGCTAGTGAGAACTTAGATAAGGGTAAATCTATCTTAAGAGCTCCCCCTAAGCAAGATAAGAAAGATGCTAAAAACCCTAGGGCGAAGAAGGCTAACTCTCAAAAGCCTAAACAAAAGAAGCAGCATCTCTGTCATCATTGTGGAGCTGCCGGTCATACTCGACCAAATTGCTATAAGTGGCTAGCTACTCAACAGAGCAATGGCATGATAGCATCTGGAAGCCAAAATCAGCTTCTATCCTCTCTTGCTCCTCTTGGAGATCTTCTAAAAGCCCTCATGTTCCTTTCGAACTTGAACGGTCTCAATTCTTCCCCCTCACCGCCGGTTCAAGGGTTCAATCAAAGGAAAGGTTCTTCCAAGGTGTGGAAGAAAAAGGACTTTAAGTGATTTCATCACTTTCTTTTCCCTCCTTGTTTTTTTTTGTTTGTTGCATTACTTATGTGTTTTGCATTTTTGTTTGAGTCAGTCTAGTTTTATGCTTTTTTTGTTTAACATGTTTTTGTGTGTTTACCTTCAGTTTTGTTTATTTTGTTTTTAATATAAAAATAAAAAATAAAAAAAATTGAAAAATCAGAAAAATACAAAAACAGTGTGTGTTATGTGTACTTTGGTACTTGTGTACCTTGGATGGCCAATAAAACAGAGTTTTCTAAACTTTGTATCTCTTGTAGCTTAGATGAGCATCTCTATGCACAACTAAGCAAGTGAGCTTTGTGGCTCTTGTTTGTGATGAGTAAGATTAAGTTATCTCTTAAAACTTAACACTCATATCACTCTTTTTGACGGATAGGACTAGAAAATCTTAAGAGAAAGGCATAAATAACCATCTCACCACTGTTGCCCGCCAATCATATTATGACACCTGTATGCTTCGGCATAGTGAAAGTGCAGTGTCATAGACACCTGTATGCTTCGGCATAGCAAAAGTGCAGTGTCAAAGACATCCGTATGCTTCGGCATAGCAAAAGTGCAATGTCTATGCTTAACATGTTGGGTATTTCTTTTCTCTCTTTTTATGCCCATGCATGATATGCTTAAAAGAAAATATGCAAAGAAAATAAAAAGCAAAAAGATTAAAATGCTTTGAATATGATTGGAAGCGTGTTTTCTAGGAGATGTGGGAGTTATAGGATGTACCTCGAAGGTGATAGTCCCCATCAAACAGTTATGATTGTGTGTGAGTTAAAGTTATTTTCTCATATCTCAGATCGTCATAACTTGTATACACATATGCAATCTTGCGATGTTTTTCACACACAACACACAATATTCTTTGCTACTATTGATACATGTGCAGGTACAATGTGATTTGGCCATCACAAGTTTTTACATGTGCTAATGTATGCTCACTAAACTGTCTTAACTTGTTTTTGAAAAATAAAATTGGTTAGACTTGTTTAGTGTGTGTGTGTGTTTTTGAGGATCCATGTGCTTAAATTCTTGTCGAGAGTTGATTTTGAGAGCTTAATATGTTGACTGGATCATTGGTTGAGGTGCTTGTTGGATTGCATTCATGTCTGTGTTTTTCACTTCTCGAAAAACTGCTTTTTAAAGATGGCTCGACACCTCCTCGATACCTGGTTATCTGTCGAGCTTCTCAAGCCTTTTTCTTATCACAATCTCGACAGCTCTTCGACACCTGATGGATCGATCGAGAAATCTCTTGTCTTCTCGATACCTTCTCAATACCTTGTCGATCGATCGAGCTTCTGTTCTTGGGTGTTCATTCCTCGACACCTTCTCGACACCTTCAGCTGTCGAAGGCCATTTCCTCGATACCTTCCTCGACAGCTTCCTCGATACCTCTCGACACCTTAGCTGTCGAGATTTACTGAGGTATCTATTTAAGACTCTGTCGCGATTCTTCTCTCATTTCTCTCAATCTCTCTCGATCTGTCTGTGGCGGTTCCTCTCCCAAACTTGTTTTTCTCACTCCAAACCTCCAACCCACTTGGATCTTGACCATTCCTTGCTTCTAATCACTTGGTAAGATTACATTTCCCTTCCTTTTTCATGCATTTCATGTTTTGAAACTTAGGTTTTGGGGTTTTTGAAAATTTTTGGGGCTTTTCAAAATTAATGAGTTTTTCTTGAAATTTTGGGTTGGGTTTTCACTTAAATGTTTTCAAAATGTCATACATTGCATTTCATGTGCATTAGAATGGTATTTACATGCATTTAGATGTGTGTTCTATATTTGTGTGCTGCTAGGATTGGATTGGGCTGAGCCCATGATGTTTTTCCTTTGCATGTCACATGTTCATGCATTCCCATGCATACGTACTCATTGTTCAATATATCTGTTATATATGAACTGTTTTGAGACTTTTTTGATTGTCTCCCTCTCTATCTCTTTCTCATTCTTTTACGTTAGTAGTGTCTATGACACCCAAACGTAAATCCACTCCGGCTCGGAACCCTCTGCGTTCTGGAGCTTCTCCATCTTCTGACTCTGCTCCTCTTAACCTTCGGTTCCATGATGGAGATGCCCACAAGGCATTTTCGGAGAACTTTTCTCGACGAGGTGTTCATTCGGAACGCCAAGTCATTTTAGCGGACTTCGCCGACACTGACCTTCCCTCTGTCATTCACAGTAAGGGATGGGAGTCACTGTGTGACGTCCCGGTCACCTATCCTCTCGTGCTGATTCAGGAGTTTTACTCCAACATGCATGGGATAGATCGTTCAGTACCTCTCTTTTTCACTCGCGTTCGAGGTACGCGCATCCCTGTTACACCGCAGCTAGTTGCGGATGTACTTAGGGTTCCTAGGATAGAGTTTCCTGACTATCCTTCTTGTGAGCGTCTGAGGACTATGTCCAAAGATGAGCTCATCTCTGCTTTTTGTGAGCGCCCTGCTGATTAGGGTAAACATCAGTACACATCATGTAGGCCTTTTGCTAAAGGTCCTAGATTCTTAAACATGGTGATGACTTTTGTGCTCCATCCACTCTCTTACTACAACTCCATCACAGAGCCTCGTGCTCGATTTTTGTTGTCTCTTCTTGAGCATCTGACTATAGATTTCACTTCTCATTTCATTCTTTCTATCATAGATGTTCATTTAGATTCGGCGTCCCGTGATAAGCTCATCTTTCCTTCCGCTATCACGAGGATCTTACGCCATTTTTCTATCCCTTTTCCTGTGTCCGACCACTTCACACACATATGTGCCATAGATGCCGCTACCGTAAAATGTAGTGAGGCTCAGTTTAGGTCAAGACAGACGGATTCCACTCCTCCCTCTCGTTCAGCTCCATCCAGATCTGCTCCATCTACATCTGCTCCTTCTTCCTCTACGAGCGATGTATCTCTCGGAGACATCATGGCGCAGCTGCAGCGCATGGATACTCGCCTCGATACACTCTCCTCTTAGTTGTATCAGGTGAATGTTCGTGTTGGTCGTATTGCACGACAGCAGGCGACCATGGGTGGTTTTGCTCCTGAGGCTACTCCTTCACCACCTTCTCCAGCGACTTCAGACTCTGAAGATGATGATGATGATGCTTCGGATGATGATGATGGAGATGCTAGCTCTACTGATGAGATGTCTACATGACACTCTACCCTTTGTCACTCGTGACAAAAAGGGGGAGTAGTTTTGGGTTATGAGAGTAGTCATCTTAGGGGGAGAGTTAGTATAGGACATTTTTGATAGGGGGAGTGTTGATATTTTTTGAGGGATGTAGTGAGGTTTTGATGTATCTTTTCTTTTCTATTCTTTAGATACATTGTTCTTATATATGAGGTCTTGTGACCAGTTTTACATACATTGTACTTTTTTTTCTTTATATATGTGGATGTATGTTTCTTTCACCTCTCTCTTCATGTGTTGTTTCTTCTCTATCTTTATACACATGTTCTTTATACTTGTATGCAATCTATTATTTCTGTTTCACACAAGATGCCTTGATGAGTTTTGTTTAAAGTATTTCAGAAATACAGGTTGTCAAAGTCTACTTGTCATAAACTCTCTTCTTGCAAAGTTTTTCAAGAGTTTGTGTTAGGATAGATTTTATTGTATTCAACAAGTGAATATGAGTTGAGTGATTTATGACTTCTCTCATATGATCATTTGTTTGTTGTGGTTTTGTCATGGATTGCCAAAGGGGGAGATTGTTAGGACATATGTGTTTTCACTTGTTAAGAACATATGTCACTTATTTATGTAAATTGGCTAATCCTTTTGACAAAACACACTCTACTTGTAATTGGGTAGTTCTAGGTGTTTTCAATACTTCAAGAAACAAGGTTTCAAGATCAAGTGTTGAAGTCATCAAGTCTGTCCATGAAAAAGCAAGCTGAAGTGCAATTTCATTAAATCTCGACACCTTCTCGATAGCTACCTCGACACCTGCTATCTGTCGAGATTTATAATTTCATATTTTCTGATCTGATTTTCTTGGGATCCGTGAATATGCTTTTGGGCTTTCTTTTCTTCTAACCCTAAACATATAAAAAGATTGTTTTAAGAGCCGTCAAATTGTACACAAGTTGCAAAAGCATTGAGCAATCTCTGTTCAAGAAAATTGTGATCAAAAGACGAAGTTCTTGACCTAGTTCATCTTCTCTGAAGAAGTTGCTGTGTATTTGCCACCAAAGGGTTTTATGACCAAGCATCTTCCTGATCTTCATCGTATAGGATGAACTGAAGAACTTTGCAGCCAACCTCTCCTTCTTAGTTGGTGTTTGAAGTCGCGTACTGGGATCCGCGCATTGGTTAGTCACGTACTTGGGAGCCGTGCATCAAAGGTGGAAATTGTCACTACAGATCTAGTCCAATTGGGTATTGGGGTAAGGGTTCAACTGTAGGTTGGTAAGGTACTTGAGATTCCTTTACTTGTAACTGCTTGATTTGATAATAGTGGAGTTTCGGGAGTGGTGACCTGAAAATCACCTGGTGGGGTTTTTGCCGGAAGGGTTTTCCCCATTCGTAAACAAATCACCGTGTTATTTATTTTCCGCTGCTAAATTAGTTTATTGGTGATTTGTTTGTGCTTCCACGCGTTTGCATGATTAATTGATTAATTAACAACTTGGCTAATTAATTAATTGGTTTAGTCACAAAAGGTCATTCAGATTGTGGCCTATCATCGAGTACTTGCTGATTAAACCCAAAAAGATTTTTTAGTGTTTTATATGTTTTTGAAAGTGATTTTATACTTTCGTGTTTTTAGTTTATGTTCAAAATGCATTTTTGTGTTTTTCTTCAAAAATTGGTTCAGAGGGTGTTTTACGAGAAGCTCACGACTTAGAGCTTCCCGCGAAAAGTGCTTAAGGGAAATATTTTTTTTATCATGTCACACAGAGACTCTCACGACTGTATCGCGACTATTTCGTGACCCACAGCTTCTCACGAAATGCTGTTTCGCTAAAACTGGATTTTTCCAAAGTCAGACAGAAGTTATCGGGACTGTCTCGCTTTTGTCTCGCGACTTAAAGCTTCTCGCGAAAGCTTTTAAGCTTCAGAGGTCTCTCTCGCGACTTCATCGTTACTGCCTAACCTGCGAAAAATGCGTGTTTTCAGTTTTTATGTAGCAGTAGTGATAGTGTTTCAAAAACTCTCAACTTCCGTTGCTAAGCATCTCTTGAACCCCCTTTCAACCAAAATTCATTTTTCTTCAAAACCCCATCATTCTCAAGCCTAATTTCTGCATTTTCAACTTCAAGGTATGTTTTCTAAAACATTTTCTTCATGTTTTCTCTAAGATTATGCAGTTATTTGAGTTAGGGTTTCGAAAATTGGGAATTTTTCGAAATTGGGTTGGGGGTTCTTCATTTTGCAAATTTTTTTAAAAATCTTTGTTTGGGCTGTGTCCCATTTACTGTTTGTGCATCTGTGTTGGCCCCATGAAGCGTTTTAGCATGTATTGAGGCAAGTTTTCACCATGTTCATGCATTATCCATAACTATTGTGTATTGTTGCATGTTAGGTGTTTGACAAAATGTTCGAATGACATTTTTGTGTTGAATTGGACTCTACTGAGTTCCAATGTTTGTTTTTGATCTTGATTGTTCATGTTTTCTTTGTTTTGGTAAATGGTTGTGTGTTTTTACACACTTTGTCCATTTTGTGCCTCAATGCCATGCCATGCACACCTCTAGGCACGCTTCATGCATCTCATGCTGCATCCTCATGCATCAGCACATGCACACACATGCACACACATGCACACCTATTTAACTGTTTTAGCACGTTGTTTTGAGTTATTTTTTTGCTTTGTTTTAGGTTATTTTACCTTTTCTTTGAACTAACTTGAATCTAATCAAGTTTTGTGCTCTGTTTTGTGTTTTTGCAATTGTTTTTGGTCTGTTTTGTGTTTAGTTATGCAGATGTCTCCATTTAAGTGCTCAGCTATGAAAGGAGGTAGCAGCAAAGGGAAAGAGCCGGTAATTGATGTTGATGACCTGTCACCAAGGTCAAAGAGGACTCATTTTTCAACAAAAGTGTATAATCCTGACCTGTTCAGATCTTATGCTGCATTTCAAACCTATTCGACCTATTTTTGAGATGCTCCATTGCTGGTTGAAAGGGCTGTTGACCAACCATCTCTCCATGAAACTAATATTTCAATATGGTTTGCCACTAAGGATTGGAACTTTCTGCTCTTAACTCTTGAGGATGCATACGAGAACATGGTAAAAGAGTTCTATGCCAATGCCATTGTTGAAGGAGAAGAGTTAAAATGTTGGGTTAGAGGAAAAAGTTTCTCAGTGACACCAGTGTATTTGGCAGAAATCTTACACATTAACTGGCCAATACTCCCCATACCACCTGTATATGATGAGCTGAATCCAGATGAAGAGGTTCTTAAAGAAGCTTTAGGAGCTAATTTGGAATTCTCCTCCAATAGGAAATCAATTAGTGTGACATCCCTGTCTCCAGAATTGAGACTGCTCACAATGATCATGTGTAGCAACCTCTATCCTCAGTCAAGCACCGGGTATATGAATCTCGGTCGAGCATTATTCTTGCATGATCTGATCATTGATGAAGAAATTGATGCGTGCTCTCATATTTTCCACATCTTGGCCAAAACAGCTGACCGGACTGCTTCAAGGAGTTGTATTCCTTTCTGTCGCCTTATCTCAAGGATTTTAAAGCTCAAAGGTGTCCATCCCTCGGAAGATGAGCACCCATACCCAAGGCCAAGTCCAATTAAAATTCATACTCTCCATGCAAGTATGAGTCACAACAAAAAGAATACAAAGCAAGAAAGTCATGCAACTCCGGGAAGCTCAAGTTCTACCCCCCATGCCTTTGATGAACAATTAGGAAACATCATGGCTACACTTCAAGAGATTAATACCAAAATTTCCAGACTATCTAATATCATGTATTCCTAGCACATTCGCTTTGATAGAAAGTTCACATCTCTCCAAACTTAGATGGACGAATTTCAAAGGAAGCTAAAGGAAAATGGAGACTAGCTATTCCATGACAAAAAGGGGGAGATGGTGTCCATGGTGTCCATGATATAAAGGAGGAGAAAATGGTGTCATTAATAGGGGGAGTGTAGTGATAGGGGGAGGAGAAGCTAGAGCTGTTGTTTTTGTTTATAGTTTTTACTGTTACTGCTTTTGTTTAAAGCTTTAAACACTCTGTTTTTTATTTCAATTTATTTTCAATATTTGTGATCTTCTCTATGCTTTGTAGCATTTTTTTTTGTACTTTTAAGATAATGCTAATATGTCTTAAGTACTTCACTCTTGGACCCTAGTAGGATCTTGTATCCTAGATGCAAATACTTTGTGTATTGCATTGGTTGAGTGTTGGACATGCAATTGATCCTTTGGATTGTTCTTAATTGCATTGCGTGTCTAGATGAACATTTACTTGCTAAATGATTCATTGTAGTCATTCTTTAATGACTGTTTTTATTTGATCAAGATATGCTTACATGTTTTATAATGTTTTATAATGTTTACAAACTTGATCGCACTTTACTTGCTCATGTATGTATCTTGTGTTCAACTTGTTATAAGCTTAATGAAAGTTTTATTTGTGTGCAAGTGTTTCAGGTAACAGGTATATACGTGCAAGTGCTTCACAACTTCTAGATTAGGTGTGAGTGAGTTTTGCCATTGTTCCCAAAATCACGTTTAAGTCTAGACTCTGTTTTAGAGGTTTTGTCACGGAATAGCTAAAGGGGGAGATTGTAAAGTTGTTATTTACAACTATGTGTTTTTGTTGGCTTATATTCCGTGCCAAATTTGATTGTAATTTTATTCAATCTTTTGTACGCTTTATTTATTGTGGGATTTCATTGTAAGGGTTGTGTGTTAGAGAGAGAGAGAGAGTGTGAAGATTCAAGCAATTGAAGACTGAAGAGTTTTCGTGGGTAGCTCGCGACTTAGCATCTCGCAAAGTAACTCATGTGCCTTACACATGCTGGAATGTGAAGAGTCAGGCCAGATGGAGACAGCTGTGTCTCGCGAGTATCTCGCGAGTAAGGCCTTCCCGCGAGACACCTGCGAGACATTCTGTTCTGCCAGCCTATCCAGTCTGATACACATTTTCTGTGCCTACACTATTTATACCCCATTACACACAAATGTTGAGGAGTGCTTCTGAGAGAAAACCCTAGCCAAACAACTTGAGAGTTAGAGATTTTTATATCCACAATCCTCTACACATTTGTTTTGGAAATTTCTTCAACTCCTACCTCTCCATTTTCATACCATTGAGAGGTTGATAGCCCAAAAACTTACCACACCTTTTCAGAGTGTCAAGTGAAGTTTTGGTGCTGCTGGGAAGCATTAGAAGAAGCCAAGGATGGCAGATGCAACATGGAGCTTGTTGCAGGATCCGAAGAGCTAGACAAGACATGGTTCCGAGAAGCCTTATTGGAGTAGGAGCTTGGAGGGCTTAGGTACGTCGGGTAGATTAGGCTTGGAGGGTCTCTTGCTAACCCATGTATCCCAACTGATTGTTTAGTGGATCAATTACCGCTTTGAGGGCGGCAAAGAGGTTTTTCGCCGAGTTCTTCGGTTTCCTCTTCGATAACACATCGGCGTGTTATCTTGTGTTTGCATCTTTCTTCTCTACTCTTTTACTTTTCTTTTTACTGCTGTGTTGCATTAATTATGGATTAGAGTAGCTTGTTTGTTTATTTGCTCGCTTTACACTATTCCGCCCTTAGTATTAAGTTAGAGTAAAATCAATCGAGCCGTAACATTTTATTGGGGGTCTAAACAGCTCTTGTGTTTTCAACATATTTTCGAGCTTTCAATTTAGAACTTCAACTAACTCCAAAAAAAAACCAATGATAATGGAAAAATTAGATTTACCAATCATCACATGTTATAACTCAAAACCCCTAAATTTTCCACCATACATAAACCTTAAGTAGTCATAATTAGCACAAACCATATACCCACTCATCAAATAATTCCACCAATACAAAACCCATACATACAAACACATAAATATCACTTTTAATGCTCATAAATCACATGGGTATCATTATTAAAGGTTAGATAAAAATAACCTCGAGTAAAAGTGTAAAACCCACCAAAAATATTAGAATTTTTTACCTCAAAAAAAGGATGGGAAGTTACTTATGGGTTCTTAAGAATTTTCCAGTGATCTTGCCGGAAAATGATGGTGAGATGGTGGTTTGGAGTGAAGTCCGGTGGGTGAGTGCGTAAGTGAGTGTGTGTGTGTGTTTAAAGTAAAGAGAAAAGAAAGAAAATGAAAGGAAGAAAAGAGATGGCCGGCCAAAAGAGAGAAAAGGGATGGTGTGAAAATGAGTGGTGAGGGATTGTTGGGTTAGGTGGGGCATGTGTGGTTCATTAAAAATCTGACTTTTACCTTTTTTTTTTTTTTTTTTTTTTCGACTGACTGGGACGTTACAGTATCCTTGAACAACAAGTCTGGATTTATTTCTTATAACTATTCTATGTTCATCAAACTTGTTCTTGAAAATCCATTTAGTGCCAATCACATTGATTCTCTATGGTCTAGGAACCAATTCCCACACATCATTTCAAACAAATTGATGAAGTTCTTCATACATAAAATTTATCCAATCAGCATCTTCTAGGGCTTCATCTACCTTCTTGGGTTTTACTTGAGACAATTAACATGAACGTGTGTAACTGTGAAAGTCTATTAGCATTAGGGGTAAGAAAATCAGTTGTGATAATTGAAAAAAAGTCAGACAAGTTAGTACACAATAAATAGAAAAGTTATTTATCCTTTGTGTCGGGGGCAAATAAGACATTTTAATTCAATATACTAGTATTATTATAGAAAATTTTGAGAGTTCATAGGTCAGATTGCCAAGTTAATTACTTTCAAAAGGATATTATTTTATGGGCCGTAAGAATATACTGTCATAAATTTCGTTACGATAATCACCCATGTCTGAAATAGCTGATGTTTTGCTTAATTTCCATGGTCTTGATCAGCGAGGTGACGGCTACAAATAACATCATTTTCCTTTCAGAATAACGAAACATCAACATCCTTGACTTCTCAAACTTAATTATCGGAATTCCTAGTTGAGAATTGCTTAAAGATTATAAGATAAGATATATACGCGACTACATGACTTTGAACTAATGGATTATGATCTATGATTTATGACAACTGGGTCAGTCATTATTTATAACTTGTAAGAGATAACGGGTCAGTCTTCTCAATTGACTATAATTGATCTGGACCGTCAATCAAGCACAGACCTATAACCAGTCGTTAAAATAGAACGCCACAAACCTGGACCATTGGATTCAGGCCAGGCCCCTTAAATTAGACAGGTGACATTGCATCTTAAATTACCTAGACTTTTCAAGAAGAAAGGTATAGGTACATGCAGACAAATAAATGTAACGTACGACTTTATCATCGTGTAATACATACGTGTCTTGTTAAGGATCTTGAACTTAATTAATTTGTTTTTTGCTTGCAACAATTGCTCAATGGTACATGTACTTCGATTTCCCTGGAGTGATTGACGGAGTCATTTTATGTGTAGGACATGTCTAAAACTCTAAAATCCCAAGGCATGCACTATCCTATAAATAAATGAAGGGATAGGTTATAGAGATAGCAATCGTAGAGATATCTGTGTTAAGCATAAAGAGTTAGTTTTTCATTTCTTTTTCCCCATGGCTCCAATGTTGCTCCTTATTGGGTTTTTGATAGCTGGGCTAGAATTAACAGGTATATGTAGTCTCTCTCCCTGTGCATTTATACTGCATGCATAGCATGGTCTAATCTTTCGATGTTGAATATTGTCTTGGTTTTTAGAACTGTGAGGATCCGGAGAAGCTCTATATATATTCTTTGATATCACATCTCTTTCACATTAGATTAATATGGTTACTATATCATTCAAAACTTTGTTTTTCAAAATCTCTCTCACCACATGATGATAGGAACACAATGATTAAAAGAACCTGAAATTAGTTCTTTTCTCCAGTCCTTTTCCAATGTTTACTTAAGCTATTACTTATCAAAATCTGTCACAACTTTGATGCAGGTGCACAATCTGTTGGTGTATGTTATGGAAAAAATGGAAACAATCTACCGGCTGATGGAGAAGTTGTTGATCTTTATAAAAGCAATGGCATTGGGAGGATGAGGATATATGACCCAGATCAAACAACTCTCAACGCTCTCAAAGGATCAAACATAGAACTCATCATTGGCATCCTTAACAACAATCTTCAAGCCCTCACTGATGCTACAGCTGCAACAAATTGGGTCCAAAACAACATAAGAAACTACTCGCCGGATGTCAAATTCAAATACATTGCTGTTGGGAATGAAGTACATCCTGGTGATGCTGAAGCCCAGTTTGTTCTACCTGCCATGCAAAACATTCATAATGCAATTGTAGCTGCCAATTTACAAGATCAGATTAAGGTTTCAACAGCTATAGATACAACTTTGTTGGGAAATTCTTACCCTCCATCAGCGGGTTCATTTAGTGATGCTGCAAATTCATATATAAGCCCAATCATCAACTTCTTAGTCAGTAATGGGGCACCACTTTTAGCCAATGTTTACCCTTACTTTAGCTATACCAATAACCCTCAAGACATAAGCCTTCCATATGCCTTATTTACTTCACCAGGGGTTGTGGTAACAGATGGTAGTCTTCAATACCAAAATCTTTTTGATGCATTGTTGGATTCACTCTTTTCTGCTCTTGAGAAAGCTGGTGCACCTAATCTACAAATCGTAGTATCAGAGAGTGGTTGGCCATCTGAAGGTGGTACCGCAGCTACCGTAGACAATGCAGGCACTTACTACAAGAATTTGATTAATCACGTGAAGGGTGGGACTCCGAAGAAGTCTGGACAAGCAATAGAAACTTATTTGTTTGCCATGTTTGATGAAAACCTCAAGGGTGGAGCAGAAATTGAGAAACATTTTGGTGTCTTTTCTCCTAATAAACAGCCCAAGTACCAAATTAGTTTCGGTTAGTTAGTGGTTAGCCATGCATATTCGTTTAAATTAAATAAGTGTGCCATGAGCCATGTACCCTCTATAAAAGTAAATGTTAAATTAAATAACTCTTCTAATGAATAAGTTTCTTATACAAATATAATTCGTGTGTTGCTTGAAAAAATGGATGAAAAAAAAAAATCATAAATTACTTCTATTGTGCGTTTTCTTTTTTCCTTCAACAAGTGGAACGTGAGAATTTGAACCCAAATTCTCCCTATAAAACATGAATTAAGTCTCTTTATATTAGAGATATTGGTAGAAGAGACATAGTGAAACCAACTAGTATAACTCTCAAAGAGTTGGTCTAGTGGTACTCGTAACTCATGATTTTTCGTTACAATGTGAAACATTGAATTTTCCCACTATTATGCATTCAAGTATCTATTGACACTATTTTTGCAACTCACATTTAACATCACATGGAGAGTAAAGTGGTAATTTCACTTTGAAAATAGGTATCTTAATTGTGGTCACTAGATCCTTAATTTCAGTTCATCAGAATGATTTTGATGTTGTAAGGATCAATTGGATTGGTTATAAGTCCTAATCAGACCATCAAATTGAAAGTCATCATCAAATCAAGTTTTAATGGCCGAGATGCGCTATCACAAATTGAGTCTAACTATATGTTATTATGAACAATTGATTCCAATTGATTATAATTATAATCAATTTTAAATTAATGATGTGTCATAATTTGATTGGCTAGGACTACATCTTATGGTAAGGTTGTACACACTTAATTAATTAGATAATCAAACATTAATTATTCAACGAGTAATTTATGTAAGGGCCATGTTAAGGAGTGTTCTTAGGGCATTGATTAACAATCTAGTTAAAGAATGTTTTTATGGAAAAAAAAAATGCAATTAATGTTTTCACAGCTTCTTTTATTTCCCATAAAAGTAATGTCAAAATTTTCCTAAAATGAATTATTAACCAATGTCCTAAGGGCACTCATTAACATTTCTCTTTATGTAATTATCTTTTTAATTGGAGTAAATTTAGATCTGATTAAGTCTGAAATGGAAGTGATCGGAGCCTATTAATATTAATTGGAAAATGATTTAGGGCCTATTAAGGTTATTTATACTGAAATTATTTTCCAACAAATGACTTTTGTTCACCATTTCGTTGATATCTCCAGAATATTTTGAATCTATGAGTGAGGTTACTTTTGTCAGAAACTAGACATCTAGGGCTCTAATTAGAGTACAAGAATGAGGCAATTTCGGTCAGAATTGGGACATATATGATTTTTCGAAATTAGCTCTAAAAATTGTTATAAGAGCAACGGGAAAAACTGAAGTTCTAGACATTTTGCTTGCTCATCACTCCCACCAACCCCCAAATTTAATGCACCAACATTCCGCAAAGTCTGAAATAGGGTCTAGGTTTATGATTCTCTTTGATCCTTTGTCAACCCTCATTAAATGTCTTCCATTCATATTTTCTCCAGCACTACTATATAAACCTACATCTCCTCTATTACAAAGCACACAAAAACACCATCTCTTCTCCTTTCTTGAGTTCTAGTGAAGTAGAGTAGTCTTGTCATATCTTTGTCTTTCTGAGACTCAAGGTATTGAATGGACTCACTCTCCCTCTCTTAGTTCTTCTTTTCTACTCCACCCTTAGGACCTCCACCAAGAGTCACCTCCTTTGTCGTGTGGATCTTGCATGTAGGTATAATCAATTTCCTAATTTTTTTTATATTACTATGATGAGATTAAGATTAGAGCATGTTAATGTTTATTTAAATTCCTTGAATATGTTTGAATGTTCTTAATATGTTCTTCACATGTTCTTGGTTATTCATCACATGTTCATGCATGTAACTAGCTTTGATCTTAAATCCACATAAAAAATATGAAAAACATGTTTGTTTCACTAAAATTCTCTCAAATCCTCGAATCTAGGATATCACCATTCATACATATTCACTAAAATTGATTTTTCAATCCAAATACAAAGACTAATAAATTGAATTAGGGTTTATCACATGCACACGCATTTAATTCAAGCCAAAAATCAACATGCAAATTGATTGAGAATATATTGGATAATATGATGTGAATAATGGCCACCATAGTCTAGAAACCGGTTTCACTAGGCAAGATGGGTGCCTAACACCTTCCCATCATGTAACATAGCCTCCAAACTTAGATCAAGGGTTGATAGATCAATGCTTATCCATGTAATTTTCAATTTTTAGATTGTAACTAGGAAACAAAACCATGTATTTTATCTTAGATTGTATCTAAGACCAAAGTCATGTAATTTCTTATGATCAATGTAAATTCAATTGCAAATCAATTTAATGAGGAATTTTTAAATTTTGGTTTTTTTATTTATTCCAATAATTAAGTAAGTGACGACTCCATTGTAAAACCCTTAATCTAAAGGAGAAAATATAATTAGTCGGACCTCATTTTAAGAGACAATAACATGACTCCACCTATTCAAGTGGATTTGGGCCAACACCAAAAACAAGCTGGGGGCGCGGACTCTCACAATATCTTTAAAGTTCTCTACAAAAAAAAAAGGGGGAAAAGTATCTCTAAAGTTGTGTTGAGATTTGAGAGAGAGGCTACCATTTATCATATTTGTTTGTTTTTTTAGACCCCTTTTTAAATCAGATTAGTTTAATCTAATGAATTAGTAAAGTAGTTACTTAAGTTAATTACTAGATCTAGGTTAAACTCATGCAATCATATTGCTTAGTGCAGAAAAGTAAAGAAGGCAAGCAATATGATGATTCAAGAAAACCAATGAAACCAACAGTTTAAGGGTAAAAAACTTTGGGGAGGATTTAACCTAGCATCATGCTTAGACATGAGCCGGCCCATAGACCCTTGGAACGTCCAAAGATAATAAAAAAGCCCCAAAGACCCTAATTTTAACTTATAAGTACTCATCTTATGTCTCCAATCAAAACCCTAGCTTGAGAGAGTTATTTTTTGGCCTCCGTCTTCTTTAAAATCCTAATTCTTTTTTTCAAAACTCACACACAGCCGCTTAGCATGTTTTTTACAAATGAAAAACCTCTCTTTAGTTAGTTCTAAGGCAGAAACTCTTTTCCAAAATCGATTTCTCAAAACCTTTTTCAAATCTCTTGTTCTTGAGTTGTGATTACTAACTATTGTTATGTTCTTTTGATTATTCTTGTCATCAATCTAATCTTTGTGTTGTAGGCACTGAGGGGTTGGTTAAACAACTTCAAAGTGTGATCCCAAAGCAAGGTGAGCTTCTTTTCCATGGTTTCCCACTTTGCTTAACATGATTCACATGATTTTCTTGATATAGTTTCTCCATTTTTTATATTTGATTTGTTTGATGTTTTTAATTATGTTTGACATATTTTAATATGATTTTAGCTGGTTTATAATTTGTCCTTTTTGTTCTTATTTCAATTCCTAGGTTGGTTTGATATGATTTAATGTAGTTTAGTTTAATTGTTTGTTTTGTTTCATTTTTTTTTTTTTGTTTTGTTTTGTTTTGTTTTTGTTTTTGTTTCTGTTGATGCTTTATGTTTTTTTTTTTTTTTTTTAAGATTAGTTTAGTTTTTTAAGGTTTCTAACATGCTTGTTTGATCTCATATGTTATTTGTTTGTTTGATTAAATCTCTAGAAATGTAGTTTTTATTATGCGTACGCAGGGGTGTCAATGTTCGACCCAACCCGCGAACACGACACGAACCCGACACGGGTTTTTTTGGGTTAGGGTTGGGCCTTAATGGGTTTGGGTCATAAACGGGTCGACCCGAAATCGACACGATAAGAAACAGGTCATAAATGGGTCAACCCGTGTAACCCGTAATAGACACGTTTGACACGCCAATTTATTTGTGTCAACCCGAAATGACCCACTTACCACAACCTGTTTAACTCATATAACAAATAAATATTTATTTTATTTTAGATTTGTCAAATACCTTCTATATCCAACATATATTTTAAATTTAAAAAGAAAAGTGAGTAATTATAAAAATTTACAAGGGATATAATTGGAAATTGAAACTTTACAGACCTTAGAATTACTAATACTTTTTTTTTTTTTTTGGTGGCATAGAACTTACACAAATGAAATTGGATGAGCTTATGGAAGATGTTATGAATTTGGACATCAATAAAGAATCTATGAATGATAATCGTGGTAATAGTTAGGATTAGTCTACTGTTTGCTCATATTCTTTCAATATTAATACTTAGCATTTGGCGAGTTCCAAGAATATTATATTTTTGTTGAACTATGTTATTTTATTTTGTGAAACTTTGTTATTTTGAATTTGGGTTGAAGTGTATGCACTTCTTTTGGAGTGTAAAGAACTTATTTTTAGATGAATGTTATATTTTTGTTGAATTATATTATTTTGAATATGAGTTGAAAACTTGATGTGTATGTACTGCTTTTTGGGATGTAAAAATAATTATTTCTAGATAGATGTTATATTTAATATTATGCAGGTTGAAATGAGTTGTGTTTCATTTGTGTCAACTCAACATGACTCGTTTATTAAGCGTGTCAAATGGGTTGGGTCAGGTCAACCCGCCTTATTAACAGGTCGGGTTAGGGTTGAAAGATCATGACACGATTATTAAATGGGTCGGGTTAGGGTTGAGCCATTTAGTCGAATACCCCTACCTCAACACGACACGAACCCGACACGCTAACCCGAATTGACACCCCTAGCGTACGCATATTTCATGTATACGTATGCATACTTGAGTATGCGCACGCATACCTCATGTATGTGTATGCGTACTTGTGCCCAGAAATGCAAATTTAGGGATCTTGCTATTTTGTGTGTTTTTAAATGTTTTAATCCTCTATTTGGGTCCTGTTGAGTCTTGTTTTCACATGTTTAGGTCTAGGGTTAGTAGAATAACATGTTTCACATGCTTGAATTGATAGATTGATGATTAGGGTTCATGCTTTGATGAATCACATGAACATTCATGAGAATTTGAATATGCATTGATGCATAGGTGATTAGGGTTCATGCTTTGATGTTGCCATGACCTTGGGATATCTTGTTTGTTGGCTGCCTTGGGTGAAATGATATGATATGCATGATAGATGTATGTTAGGGTTTTAGGATGATTGTTGCCATGTTGATAGCTAAATGTATGCTAGTGTGTGTGTGAGTATAGATAACAATATTGAATGAGCCTTTAATGAGATTAAGATGTAAGACACAATGACTGGAAGCCGACTCACAGGTCGGGTGAGGTTGGGTGCGTAACACTTTCTCATCCCTATACCTAAACTCTAAACCTATACTCTGCTAGTAAGATCAGTCCTTCCACATAAGAGCACTGTTTTATGGTTCCTAGACCTAATCTAGGTGGCGACTTTGTCTTTTTTTCACCTCGGTCCACTCGGCTGAGGCGTACTCCCCTTTTCCTTTAAGGAGGAAGCCACTGCGCCCACAGGAGTAGATTTAGGGTTAACTTTATTGTATAAACTTCAATTCTATTAGTGAAATGTTGCCTTGAGGATTGTTTAGGTCAAATCATTCCTAGATTTTTTACTTTGAAACCATAGTTTCAAAAGTTTTCCTGGGTCATCATTCTTGGTATTAATGTGATCTGCTTGTTTGATGTTTTATTGATTTAGATCTATTGCACAATTAATCTAATTAATTATTGGGTTAATATTTGATAAAATTTGAGACAACTGGGGTCAAAAACCCTCACTATAATACAATGCCAAGGTCACAGTAAATGTACAAAATCCACTCTTATTTAAAATAGTAATTAGAGAAGGCCTTTATTACACCCCATTGTGAACCTTTTAATTGAAACTAACATTATACTTGGGCTGTTTGTTAGGGTAGAATAGGCCAAAATGTCTCTCAATTTCCAGTCTTTAGGTTCTCATCAAACGAGGCAAACAAATAAGTTTCTATGGCCTTGGCAGGCCTTTTTGGAGTCCCTCCTTTCACATGATTAATCAAATTTCTATAATATGTGCTTGCATTCTCAATAGTCTCCACAACACTACCAGCAGATGGCCATCCACTTTCTGAGTGAACGATTTCCAAACTTCCTCCCATCCACTTTCTGAGACAACGATTTCCAAACTTCCTCCGATTGTTTTCTCAAGTATAGAATACATAGCATCCATCAAGGCATCAAATAGATTTCTGTACTCCAATTGGCCATCTTGTACCATAAATTCTGGTACAGTGAATAAGGCGTAGGGGACTGGTTAGTTGTTGTACTTACTTTAAAGTAAGGATAAATGTTGGCAAGAAGTGGTGCTCCCTCCACCTCCACTGCTAACCAAAAACCCAATGATTGGTTCTATGAATGGCCTTACATTGTCACTAAAAGCAACTATTGATGGACGATCAAAAACACCCAACAAATTTGTGTCCACTGCGGTCGAGACCTCGATTGATTTTGTAGACCAGCATCTGTAATTGCTTTGTGAATGTTTTGCATTGTTGGAAGAATAAACTGAGTTGTTTCACTAGTTGGGTTTACTTCATTTCTGATATTGAGGAAGCTTGAAGAAAGAACACTTGATGCTCTTTTTGATGGATAGAAACTAAAATGTTAGTTCCTGGGTAGTAAACCTCAAATCCTCGAGGGGCTCTATGAATCCACAAGGTGATAAAAACTAGAATCCACCAAAGAAGAAAATTGACAAAACGTTTGTGTTTATTGATAATAGTCTGAAAACTGAATTGCCTTTGGAGGCTACAATGCGTTTAAATAATAAAAAGAAAACCTAGGGCAACTATAAACCTTAGGGTAGCTACGAAAGCATATAAAACCCTAATTTAACTAAATAACATTAAAAACACCTAAAAAGAAGAAAATAAATGCCATAAACTTAAAATAACAGGTATTACATAAAAATACCAAATATAAAAAATTATAGAAATTAATTTGAATATTTTGTCCTACATCAGACCCCTCCACTTGAAACAAACTCGTCCTAGAGTTGATGGTTGAATTTTAAAATCTTCCATGACAAGAGAACAAATACTTTGAATGCTTCATCTTCCTTGTCTTCTTGCCAAACTTGAAAGTAATCAATTGAGCGACTTGAACTTCTTATCCCTTGATCTTCAAGCAATTGACAATATTCACCAAATAAAAGTCAATAATCAAATCAAATCTTTCCATTCCAATAAAATTAATAAACTTTGTTTCGGTATCTCCCACAAAAATAATAGTAGCTTGAATGTTGCAATCATCTAATTTGACTTTATCGAGATCCTTGAAACTTTTCTCTTCAACTTCATCCTCAATTGTCTCTGCCATCTTGACTTCAAGATATTTCTCTATAATAGGGCTTTCATCAATCTCTTCCATAATCTTGACTTGAGGTCCTTTTTCTATAATAAGGCTTTTATTAATTTCCTTAGAAATCTCTATATTTTCTTCTTTGACTTCTACATATTCTCCAAGAAAAGTATTTTTTTAAGCATGCAATTCTTCCCTTAATGGTGGAATATTTGGCTCTTCAAAAGAACTCAAGTATGAATTTCTTGGCCAATAATGATAATCTTGTTTTTTATAAAATTTCATCACAATCGAAAGGCAAGCATCAAATTTTATCCTTGACCATGAACGAATTTTGTGTTGACCTTGTCGGGTTCTATCAGATTGTACTCGTTCCTACAAACATAAGGCATACTCACTAAGTTTACACAAAGCAAGTCTAACTTTTCTCTCATAAGAAATATTCTCAAAGTCAAATAAATTTTCTAGATCAAGTAACCAATCAAGAAAATCTTCTTTAAAAAAATAACCATTAAAACTTGCAATTCTCTTATAAGGCCTATATGAGATTTGCTTACCAATAGGTTGCTTGTGAGTTATGTCTTTGCCATAGTTATCCCTATTGTTTCCATTCTTCAATGGCACTATCCTAGCATAGATATTTGTGAGTCCTTGTTATACGTCACCTAATACTCTCTAAGTTATTCATCATTGTTGTAGTGGTGGTTACCATCTCACCGGTTAGCAATTAGACCATGGTAAGTCAAGACTTTGATACCAACTGATGTCGTGAAAGCCTAGAGAAAGCACACTCGATGCTCTCTTTAATGGGCAGAAACTAAACCATTAGTTTCTAGTTAGTAAACCTCGAATCATGAGGGGTTCCTTGAATCCACAAGGTAATAAAAACTGGAATCCACCAGAGAAGAAAATTGACAAAACTTCTTTGTTTATTGATAATAGTCTAAAAACTAAATTGCTTTTGGAGATTACAATGCGTTTAAATAGTAAAAAGAAAACTAGGGCAACTAGAAACCCTAAGGCGGCAATGAAAGCATATAAACCCTAATTTGACTAAACAATAAAGCACCTAAAAAGAAGGCAATAAATGTCCTAAACTTAAAATAATGAAAATTACATAAAAATACCAATTATAAAAAATTACAGAAATTAATTTGAATGCACTTGATCTTGACATTTGAGGAATAGTCTTTCTAAATTTTCATCCGGACCCAATCAGCTGCAGCTAAAGGACTGGCAAGGGCTTGGAGGCTATCATTAGGGATGCCAACAATGAGATCAATGTTGGAGTCTCTGAGGACTTGGAGAATTTCTGTATACGGAGAGTAAATGTGCACCCTTCTAATGTTGTATGCTTTGCAGAGACTTACAACTTCTGAATCAGGTGGCAAATTATTTGCAGTGCCTTGCCCTCCATAGCAAACACCTAAGGATTGTGCAAACTCACTGAGAATAGATTCAATGAGTTTCAAATATAGCAACATAATTTTTATAGTTCTAAGTCTATTCCACCTAAAGTTTCAGCTAACATAAAAGATTTGGATTCAAATCCTGCCTATATATAAAAGAAATCTATTGGTGTATAATACTGATGATAAAGAGCAATGATCATAGAGTGGAGAACATAAATTTAAAATCCTATTGTATCTTTAAAAATAAAATTAAAATTAAAAAAAGAAAAAAAGAAAAAAGTATACTCCATATGTACTATTCAGCCTAATTAAGCTAGTGTATCACGGAACCTAGAGACTTTAGTATGTGTGTGTGTGACAAATAAAAACCTCTGTATGTTCTGGGGTAGACAACAGCCCAAGAAGTAGCACGATTGCTGCCATAAAGGTTTCTTCCTCATTGCATAAAATGAAGCCATGGAGGAGAGGAAAGTCAATACGAAACACTAGTTTTTCAACTTAGATTACTCTGCAATGCAAGCGGCTTACAGTAGGAATTTAAAGGCCTTACGCCATACTATAATTAATTGTCCTGCTTCCCAGTCAATCACTCCATTGAAATTGAATGTTGCAAAAGTTAAAAAGAGTTTGCCTCTCTTTTGTTTCATGTTGTCTATGTACAAGGCTTTTTTAGGATTTCCTGAGTTTTCATTTTCCGCCAACTTTTTGGATAGTCCTTGTAACGCCCCTAATATTTTTCTTTAAAGCAATTTCTTTTGAAAGGGAATAATATTTTAATTGGAGTTTATTTTTTTATTTGTGTGTTTAACTATTTTATGGAGGACTTATGAATACTTAAGTGATTTATGGGGCCAAATGAAATATGGGAGGAACCTTTTTGGGGCAAACTTGTAATTAAGCCCCTCCCATAAGTCAGCCAACACCCCCCCCCCCCCCCCCCCCCCCCCACCAAAAGCCTACACGTTCTCTTCCTCTCTCTTGTCTTCTCTTTCGTATTTTTCTCTCTTCTTGTTTCTCACCGCCCTCCATGGCCGAACTATTGAAGATCCTATATCCTTACCACAACTTCAAATAACCTCTTCAATACCTTGAATCCAACAAGTATGATCTTCCATGAGCTTGGCTACCCTAAAATATGATTTTAAGGTGAGTTTTTCCATTGACCCACTTCCTTGATTATTTCGTTTATGGCTCAATGCTTGTGTGGGGTTGATCCAATGGTTGGGAATAACACTTTGGTAGTCTTAACTACGATTTTTGGGGGTGGTTTTGAGGTGTGGGTATGTGATAGTTGGTATTATGGTATTCAACCATGGACGCTTTTGGCACTTGGTTTATTGGAGGAATGAGGAGCTGACTTTTGTGTGTTTTATAATGATTTTTCTGTTTTGAGTTGAGTTGTTGGAATGATTTTTGTTATGTTTAAGAAGTTGATTTTTGTTATGTGCAAAAAACTAACGAATTGAGAAAACCGGCTGAACCATTGCCAAATTTTCGGTTCAATTTCGGTTCAGTTCGGGTTCGGTTTTGAATTTTTAAAATCGAAAATATTCTGTTCGGTTTTTGGTGGTAGATTTGAATGCACCGAACCAACTGAAATCGGACCAAATCATAATAATATATTTTATATTAAATATATAATATTTGGGCCTCGGGCCTCTTATACATATTTGGGCCTGCCATACATATTTGGCCTATTCATTTTTTTAAAACCATTTGTGCCTTTCTTTTTTTTCTTATATATGATCTGGCCTTTTCTTGTTTTTGATAGGAATTAATGAATCATAGGAATAGGATGATCCGGCCTTTTGCCCTTTTTTGTGTTATCATTTTATTTTTAGAATAAGTAACTATAATTAAACTAATTACTAATTAGATATCTAATTAGCCTACTTAAACTTAATCTAATTTAACTTTAAAAACAAAAGTTAAAAACCCTACCCACAGCCCACACATTTTTACTCTCATAGCCTCCATTCTCTAGCCCTCCATTCTCACCTCTCCACATGCCGCCTCCACATGTCGGCCTTTCTACGCCGGCCTCCACACGCTGGCCTTCCTATGCCGGCCTGATCTTTTCATTCTCATGGTGACCCTCTCTCTCTCTCTCTCTCTCTCTCTTTTAATTTCTCCATAATTTCCTCTATCTTTTTTATATTTTGGGTTTGTTTAATATTGAATCAATGCTATTTTTTCAATTTTTATATGCAAATAAAGTTAGGGTTTTGAAAAAACCCATGTTCTTGGCTGCTTGTGCAGGTTGGTTTCTTTATTAAAGATTAGATGAGAAGCCATTGGAGATCAGAAGAAGTGCTACCACTCTTTTTTCTTGGATTTAGTTTGCTGGGTTTATATTTTGAGTTTGTTCTTTGTTTCTTTTCTCTGGATTAATTTCTTTATTTTTTTTCTTTGTTTGCTTTCTTAGAAAATAGATGAGATAAGGAAACTGAAAAAACCCACCGAAACCGACCGAAACTGAAATCCAATCGAAACCGATTGATTTCCAATTACTCCGGTCGATTTCAGTTGAGAACTTCATAAACCAAAAATTTTGGTTTCAGTTGGCCAACACTTAAAAAACCGACCGAACTGAACCAATTACACCCCTAATGTTAACTATTACTTGCCATAGTGGTTTGAGAATGTGCTTGTGCATGCCAAGTGTTTGGAATATTGCCTCTTTGAGTTTTGGGGTTGGATTGCTTGATTTGTTTTCGTGATAATTGTTATATGAGGTTATGAGTTATAATCCTAGTTGTTAATTTGAGCTAACACATGGTTAATAAAGTCTCAAAGCTTTTGGTATAGTGTCAATATTTTAGTATTTTTCTTTTGAGTCAGATGCACTGCAGGATTTTTAATAAATTATAGAAAAATTATTTTGAGCTGAATTTTTGATGGTACATACTATACATATAAGAAATTATCCATATTTAATTTCAAGTTAATTAGATAACTTTTCATGGACCAAACGATTTTTACAAAAGGGCTGACCTGTTGTGTAGTGAATCTGAAAGTATGATGAGTATGTTGGGATTTTGTGGAATTTACTTGAAACCTTTGTTGAGTGAGTTGGCTTGTAAATTCTTGCATTTTCTTCGACATGTGTTTTACTTAGTTAATTTTAATAATGGTTTAGTTTAATCTCTTGCAATAGTGTATTAAAATGCTTTGGTTGTGTTATGCTCCTTTGGATCACTTGTATGCTTAATTTGATGTCCCTTGGGAATAGGTGCCTCGGGATAGTCAAGTTAGGCTTTAGGCCCTCGATTTGATTTTAGGGGACCATTCGATTTATGGAGACAAGTTTGAAGGTACTTTGTGATAGGCCTTGTTATTGATAGGCTCGATCATTGTGTTACTAGGTTTTGAGATTCTTAGTGATGGACCTAATAATTGGATTGCTTGCTTAGGTGATGGTTCCCGGTTGAGGTAAAATTGGTTGGCCTTTCGAGGAAGTAGCTTTTTAATGAGATTTTTCGAAAATAGCCATGTTGCATAAACATTGTTTTTGGGTCAAACACATTTTGGAAAATTATTTATAGAACTATGTTTTTCTAAAAAGTGTTGTAATGTGACCCTACTATATATGATTATATATGAAAGTGCATATTCTTATTGCATATGGGGAATTGCATGATTCGTTAGCATGGAAAAGACTAGCATCTTTGATTAAATTCTTAAGAATGGATTTTATGGATTTATTGCATTACATGCAAAATATAAAGATGCTTTATCTTGGCCTATGTTATTTGGGAAGTTAATACAAAATATTTTTGACAAGAAATGAGTTGAAGGCTTTGAGAACCTTGTGAATATCTTGGGTATCCAAATATCTTATGAAACTACTTGGAAGTGAATTACATATTTTGAATTAAAGGTAATTTGTGAGCTCTTTATGTTCTACCCATGTGTTGTGGCATGTGATTACCTGGTGAAACCTAGCTAGATTGAAAGTTCAAATAGTGTAGATAACACTATGAATGTGTTGACCCCCAATTACAAATTATCAAATTAAGCTTATTATCAAACAATTAATGTGCGGAACAAGAACATAAGCCAATCAAAGAATTAATAAATAATCTAAGCCAATTATAATCACATCCACAACAGAAAATAAAAGGCAAAGATAAAGGAAGAGAGATGCAAACACAAGGACAACACGCGATGTGTTATCGAAGAGGAAACCGAAGCCCTCAACGTAAAACCTCTCCGCCGCCCTCCAAGTGGTCAATAATCCACTAGAAAATGTAGTTGAGATACATGAATAGCAATAGACCCTCCAAGCCTAATCTACCCAGGTACCTAAGCCCTCCAAGCTTCTTGCTCCAACGAGGTTGCACTGAACCTTTTTCTTCTTTAGCTTACCGGATTTCGCTATAGCCTATAGCATCAACCAATAACTATTGGTCCCTTCCAAACTGCTTCCCTAAGCACCAAAAAACCTTCTCATAGATGTGGATGTGGTGAGAAAAAGATTTGGTCAAGAACCTCTCAAGGATGTATCAATGGAGAGGAAGAGAGTAGAGGAATTTGAAGAGTCTCTTAGATAAAGATTGTGGATGAATCAATCTTGTTTTTCTCTAGGGTTTCTCTCTTAAAATTCTCTCTAGAAGCTCTCAACATTTTGTGGGTATAAGGGTCTATATATAGTGGGGTGAGAAAGGAACGCAAAGAGTCAGTTTTTCCCAAACAAGGCAAGTTGGCGGCTTGGCCTCGCGACTGGTCTAAGTCGCGAGTTCAAGCCACGAGTTAACGAGGTGGCCAGCCTGAGACTTTTGTCCTGTAGTGCGACAACTGGCATGACCCTTCACCTCCCCGCATGCTTCTCATGTGTGCTGCAGTTGGCGGCTTGCCAGTCGCGAGTCAGCTGCGAGTCCTAGCCGAGAGTCCCTGCTTCTTTGCACAATCTTGAGCATTTCTTCACACTCTCTCACACTCTACCCTTACATGAATCCCACCTAAATACAGGGTTACTAAGTGCTGAAATATAAGAAAATTGGCACGGAATAAAGCCAACAAGATGGTTGATAAAATTCAACCTTACAATCTCCCCCTTTGGCTATTCCGTGACAAAACCCTATAACAAACTCTAGACTTAACGTGTGAGTTGGGAACAGTTGGAAAACTCACTCACACCTAACTCTAGAATTTGTGTAGCTCTTGAACCATAAGAACAAGTATCTCCTAAAACACAACAACACAATCTAATCATTGTATGCAGAAAACTTGTAATGCATATGGAGCTAGTATAAAGCGATCAAGCAAAATGGAATAAAGCAATAGACCATGGCTTGACCAAACATCCAATCACTATACAATAGTGATCACAATGCTCATTCTCTCAAGGAATGAACATCCGGACATGCAAGCAAATAAACTCAATAGCAGAGTATCATTTGCATGTCCAACATTCAACCAATGCATAAAAACATATATGCATCTAGGAAAAAAATCCTACAAGGGCACAAGAGTGATGTACTAAAAGAAAATGCATGGCATTATAACAGCAAGTACTAAAAACCTTAAAAGCTTACAAAAGCAATAGGTACAAACATAAACTAAGAACCTTAAAAACCTACAAAGGTACCAGGTACAAACCACAGTAAATAAATACTGAATAAACATCATCATAAAAATATAAACCATGAGTTTTAAACCATAAAAACAACATATTAACCATAGTGTATCAAAAAGCATTAAAGATAAAGTAAAACACTGTTTGTAACATGCTCCCCCTCAAAATGGCACTCCCCCTCAAGAGCTGCCCCCTCAAGAATTCTCCACATTTTTGACCGGAATGGCCAAAGGGTCATTGTTGGGAGTTAAGACTATCAAACTTGGCGGAAAGAACGTTGAGCTGATCTTGAATTGCTGCCATCCTTTCAGTATGCTCATTCTGAACTTCTCTAAGTCCATCAATCCTCTCCAAGATGATCTGAAGAGCATCTGGAGGAGGTGCAGCTGATGAAGTTGAAGCTCTGCTCCTCTTGCCTTTGCTTCTGGGTGTGGATGTCTGTCCTGCAGTCTCTGCTTCAGTTTCCATAGGATCACCTTCTCCTTGGTCACCCTCCTCTTCATCACTTGGAAGACGAACTTGTATCCTTGTGAGAGTGAATTTTTTTATGGCTGATAAAGGAGTCATGGGACTTATATCTTGAGGGATTGCAACCCCTTTTGCTCTGAAAATTCTCATGAGAAGACTAGGAAAGATCAGCTTGGGCCTTGAGGTGGTTCTAGTCTCATCCACAATTGTGTCATATATGTGAGAACTTATGTCAATGAAGGTTTTCTCCTTGAGCTCCATGAGGAAGATAACTCTGGCATTAGTAAGAGTAGTCATCTTTCTTATAGGATATAAATTGAACATCATGATTGTGGTCAAACACCTCAAGTCAGCAGGAAAGTCAGTAGTATTGAGACATCTCTTTTCTTTAACACCACCAATCCGAGCCTGGACAGTGTCCAAAGATAGCATCCTGTCTTTGTAGTTGGTGAACTCATGATCTTCCATTCCCTCAAGCCCTAGAACCTCATCAATATCATGTGCATCTATGGTGAACTTGTTGGAAAATCTGGTTTTGTATCTCATACAAAACACACAGCAGAAGCAACAACCACGGATCTACTTCAATCATGAAAGATAACATGTAACCATGAATTGTAGAATAAATAACAGAAAGCGTACCTTGATGCAGTGAATTTCAAAACATGACTTGAGAATACCTTCAATCTTCATCTCAATTCCACATGGTGCCCAAGATGTGTGGTCTCTCAATCAGTCTTTTGTACACAGACTCTCAAAGAAAAATCCTTCTTCTCCTTGTAGAGAAAAGCTGATTTCTTTTCTTTTTCATCATACGTATGTTAAACTATTCTCATCGTTTCTTTATTTAATAACTCTTATTAAATAATGACTGATTATTTAATTGGGTTAGCCTTTTGGGCCTACCCAATTGGGCTTTAGTTTGTGGCTTGAGATGGGACCAAAGGGAACAAATAAGACTCTAGCTCCAATGGACCTTGGACTTTTCTGTCAACTCTTGACAAGTCCAAAGTTACCATTAATTATATTCAATACCACTATAAGAATATAATTGCACTCTAGGTCTTATTAATAAATTATATCCCAAGACTTTATTATACATACAACCCCTTCATTAAAATGTTTATAGTAATATAAAGTCATGAATGTAGACTGCCACTTTGAAGATTACTACATCTTAATCCTTGAGTGCCCGGTTTAATCCTTTATGTTATTCACAATATATTTATGAAATCCAATTCCATAAATATATACTTTAGTAACTCCTTACTAAAGTGGTTTGGCCCAACACTCTGAATAACCAAACCCATTAAACTTATCTCAATGGAATATTTTATATCTCCATTAAGAGATTATGAATTCCATCTTGAAAATATATGTTCCATCAATATTAAATGCGGCTGCCCAACATATTGAGGTTTTGACCCATAACTTATAGATCTCACTCCTAATATATCAAAGCAACCTACATCTCATGATCAGGTCCATTATTCTCTCAGGATTTAGAGTTGATGTAAATAGAAGTCGTGAGATTTATTATTCATTTGACAGTCGTTAGGAGAATAATAAATCTCACAGCGGTCCAATTCAATATGTCTTAACTCTTAAAACATATCAACATATCAACTAGAAGTCTCCACTTCCATGATCAAGACAAATCATCTTAGTTGATATGTTATAGTTTTCGCAGATGGAATGTCCAATTTCATCACCGACTACGAACTAAAATTATGAGTTTACAAAGAACTTGTGATTTATATCTTTCTGTGACTTTTCACATAAATCACATACTATGCATCTCATGGACTAAAATAATATCCCATTAGTTCATTTATAGATAGTTGTCCTTCAAGTCATTTAAATCCACAAACCTCTCCTGAATAATTGTTCCCTTTATGAAAGAATCTCTGTATCTCTCAAAGTGCTGCACTGACCTAAACAAGTTGTGGTCCATTTTCAGCCTTTTGTCAGCCTTCTTAGCATGAGTCTTCTTCTTTGAAGGTGTGGGAGGCATCTGTAAGCAAGCAGAAGAGGCCACAACAAGAGCAGAACAAAATATGTGGAAATACACACAGATTAGAAACAGATTAGTTGCAAAGGAAGTAACAGAGTGATAGGTCAACACACAGACCAAGCACAGTTGAGAACAAAAAAAAAACTAAAAAACAACTCAACACCACAAATAAGTTCAGATTGTATTGATGCAGACTGAATAAGCATAAACAGCTATAAATGGACAGTGTAAACCACATTCAGACACAAGATAGCAAATGTCAATGAGAAATATTCAAGTTATATTCTCAAGACGGAAGCACACACATGATATGGCAACATAAACTCACAGCATTATAAAACAAACAATTCAAAATCTCAGACAATCTGAAATACCCAAACTCACATTCAGAGTAAATCACAGAAAACCCCAAACCCATATACTCAAAGAGCATGAAATCTAACAAATATCAAAGCACAGAACAAGACTAGCACAATGAAATTAAATCATAAGAGTAAATATAATCAGCAACAAAAGAAATCAACCCCAATCAACCAAATCCCATTTTAAGCAGACCCTTGTTCGAACATAGTACTTTGCAAAACAAAATGGCAACTCACAAATCAAGATAAAAATGTTCAAATCATGAAATATGAAGTGAGGGAAAGAAAACCCATACCTTTTTCTTGAAGATTGGAGTAGAAATTGTGCAAAAATGAAGGATTTCCGAAGAGATACTCGGAGTGTTTGAAAGAGAGAAATGGGGAAGACAATGAACAATCACAAAAGTACGAGGGAAAAACTGAAAAGTTTTAAAAACTGACTTTAAAGCGCAAAACACGCGTTTTTCGCGACTGGATCAAGTCGCCAGTCAGTCGTCAGGTAAGCCGCAAAACACTTTGAAATTAAGATTCCTGAAAAATATTCTAAGTGTTTTTCGTGCCTGGAAGGTCTACCCGCGAGACAGTCGCAAGGGGAGCCGCAAAAATCTTTGTGTACCCCTCGCGACTGGACTTCCACCCACGAACAAGTCGCCACACTGAGTCGCGAAAAACATAAAAACTCAAATTTTGAAAAATTTTCTAAGTATTTTTCGTGACTGAGACCTTGACTCGCCAGTGAGCCGCGAATAATCTCGGAGTGGGCTCACGACTGGGGCATGCGACTGGACCAACCCGTGACTAAGTCGCCAAAACAGGGCAACACTGTTTTTGAAATTTTTGATATTTTTGTAAAAACAAAATACTTTCCAAAAACAAGCTAAAACACTCAAAAATCTTTTTGTGTTTGATCAACAAAGATTGAGCTTGTGAAAACACATTTAAACAAGTACAATCACACAAATGAATGTGGCATTCAATGAACATAGACTTGTGTGTTGTGTGTGGGTATCAAAAATGAGATAGTCCTTAGTCTAAAGTGAAGCTTCAATGATCAATTCAACCAAGGCATACACAATTAGCACTAGATAATGTGATCCATCTCAATTATAGAAATATGCATATATGACCTCCCACATAAACTTGAGTACATTTCTTTGAAACTTTTCATTTGGCTCCATATACATCATATCATTTGATCATTTTGAATCAATACATCTCATTGTGAGATCGATGCCTGAAATTTTCAATATTTCAAATTGATGAGTTAGCCTTTGGCTTTTTGGGCATCATACATTTTATTTTGGTCGTTTTCCCTAGTCAAATACTAGTATGTGTGACAGGCTTTTGTAGCTCAATATCTCTTTTCATTTGGAGATTTACATTTGGTGAGCTCTTTAATTAAAAGCAATAAAATAAAAGTGGTAATATATATAGTCACAAGTCTATGCATGTCTCAAGATCAACAAAACTATTCACTAATTATTCATGACAAGGTTGAAGATCTATTTACAACAGTCACATAGAGGTCAAGATTTCTCCCACAATGATATGAGTGCATATGAGACAAGCTAAGCTCGTAGAAGCACAAAGCCATTAGTACAAAGGTACAAGGCAAAACATGCTTTGAGATTACACTCAACAAAGTCGACCAAGCTTTTTGGATTTTCTACTTTTTATGTATTTTTGGAATTTTGACATAAAATTAAGAAAAGATTGATCAAAAACAATGTAAAAACATTTTTAAAACGAAACAAATAAACAAACAACAATTCAACACTCAGAAGCAAAAAGCACACAACCAAACATAATCACAAAGCATAGGAAGAATTGATGCATGAACATGTTATGATGCTTATGCATGAGTACCCTTCATCACCCACACGTCACGTGCGTTTTGGGTGATATCCTTGACGGATTGGGTACGAAAGTTAGGACTGTCAAACCTTTTTGTGAAGCTTTCAAAGCAATTTGTGAAGGCACCAATCATCTTCATCATGTCCATCATTTCGGGATCACGGTTTTGACTTCTTGTTTGCTCACCACCCCAAGACCTCTTGTCATTTCTTCTTCCTCGTGATCGAGGAGCGCTTGCATTGTTTAACACTCTCAGCTTATGACAGTTGGGTTTGGTATGTCCTTGCAATCTGCAATAGTGACAAATATGATTTGTTCTAGGACCCCGTTGTGATCTTGGAAGTGATCTTCCTCTAGCTTCAAATCTAGCTTCTGATTGATTACGGGACTTATTTAACACCCGTTGATCAGCCACATTCTTCTTCTTCTCAGCCTTAACTATCTCAGGAATAGGCTTTTCTACAATCGTATCTTTGGCCTTCACAAACTTCACTTCTTTGGTGACATTGGCTGATGAGCTGCTCCCTCCGGTATATCCCAGTCCGAACTTATCTGAGGAACGTTTTTGAGATGAAATAACATCATCTAACTTCTTGGAGGAGACCCTTTCTATCTTGGCATGTGCTTGCACTACCTTTTGCTCAAGAAATCTCACTTTTGTATAAGCTTTTGATAGCTCACTATTTAGTGTCTCAATCTCACACTTTGCCTCCTTGTATCGCACCAGAAGGCTTTTGTAATCTTCCTCATCCCTCTTCATCCTTTTAATGGCTGCGTTAGCCACCTTTGCATATTCACTGGTCTTCTCAAGAAGGGAATTGTAGGTCTCTTGCAGTCCCACTACTTCTCCATCTACCTCATCTTCAGATTCCTCAACTATTCCAATTGACTCCAAATCAAAGTGCTCGCCAAGCTCCTTTACAAGTGCATCCAAATCATCTGAGGATTCCACATGAGCAATGGTCATGAATGCAGAGAAATTTCCTTCTCCATCACAGCTCTCCTCAGAATCAGAATTTGATGAGTCCGAGTCACTTAGAGTAGTAGCATAGACCTTGCCTTTCGACTTGAAATAGTTGGGACATTCCTTTTTGAAGTGTCCATGTCCATTACACTCGAAGCACGTGATTCCTTGAGAAGATTGGGAATCTTCGTCGTCTTTCCTTCAAAATTCTTTCTTCTCCTTCCCGGAACTCTGAAATTTTCCTTTGTCACCAAATTTCCCACCATTCTTGAGTTTCAAGAATTTCCGGAAGTTCTTTACAAGGTACGCCACATCTTTATCTACTACATCTTCTTCCGAAGAATCATGAGATACCACTCTTTCATCAATTGTTTTAAGAGCAAGAGATTTGCTCTTCTTCTGTATGGGCAGTGACAATTCATACGTCTGCAATGAGCCAACCAACTCTTGGACTTTGATGTCATCAAGGTCCTTGCTCTCTTCAATAGCCGTTACTTTGGCACGAAAGCTTTCCGGCAGTGACCGAAGGATCTTCCTTACAACTTTAGAATCCTCTGTCTTTTCCCCCAAATTGAATTTGCCGACGACCACCTCGTTCAGCTTATTGTAAAAGGAGTCAAAGGACTCATCCTCGCTCATTTTGAGCTCCTCAAAGCGAGTGGTTAGCATCTGTAGTTTGGTGTCCTTCACTTTCTTAGTTCCCTCATAAGTTGTCTCCAGAATCTCCCATGCTTCCTTAGCAATAGTGATATGTGAAATCCTGTGAAATTCTTCTGGAGAGACACCACAGAAAATAGCATTCAAGGTTTTACTATTAGCATTAGCTGCCGCAAGAGCTGCCTTATCCCAAGTGGATTTGGCAACCTCTGGCCTAGTCCAACCAACTTCAACTGCATCTCACACACCATCATCAATAGAACACAAAAATGCCCTCATTCGGACTTTCCAAAATGCATAATTATTACCATCAAAAAATGGTGGCACATTTAGAGACTGAGACCTATCCATCTCAATATGGGGTCAGGGATCGCACTAAGGTGTTTAAACCACAGCAAGTGCACCCGCTCTGATACCAATTGAAAGTTCAAATAGTGTAGATAACACTATGAACGTTTTGACCCTCAATTACAAATTATCAAATCAAGCTTATTATCAAACAATTAATGTGCGGAACAGGAACATAAGCCAATCACAGAATTGATAAATAATCTAAGCCAATTATAATCACATCCACAACAGAAAATAAAAAGCAAAGATAAAGGAAGAGAGATGCAAACACAAGGACAACACGCAATGTGTTATCGAAGAGGAAACCGAAGCCCTCGGCGTAAAACCTCTCCGCCGCCCTCCAAGCGGTCAATAATCCACTAGAAAATGTAGTTGGGATACATGAACAGCAATAGACCCTCCAAGTCTAATCTACCCAGGTACCTAAGCCCTCCAAGCTTCTTGCTCCAACGAGGTTGCGCCGAACCTTTTTCTTCTCTAGCTTACCGGATTCCACTATAGCCCATAGCATCAACCAATAACGATTGGTCCCTTCCAAACTGCTTCTCTAAGCACCAAAAGACCTTCTCACAGACGTGGATGTGGTGAGAAAAGGATTTGGTCAAGAACCTCTCAAGGATGTATCAATGGAGAGGAAGAGAGTAGAGGAATTCGAAGAGTCTCTTAGATGAAGATTGTGGATTAATCAATCTTGTTTTTCTCTAGGGTTTCTCTCTTAAAATTCTCTCTGGAAGCTCTTAACATTTCGTGGGTATAAGGGTCTATATATAGTGGGGTGAGAAAGGAATGCGAAGAGTCAGTTTTTCCCAAACAGGGCAAGTTGGCGGCTTGGCCTCGCGATTGGTCTAAGTCGCGAGTTCAAGCCGTGAGTTAACGGCCTGGCCAGTCTGGGACTTTTGTCCTGTAGTGCGACAGCTGGCGTGACCCTTCACCTCCCCCCGCATGCTTCTCACGTGTGTTGCAGTTGGCGGCTTGCCAGTCGCGAGTCAGCCGCGAGTCCCTGCTTCTTTGCACAATCTTGAGCATTTCTTCACACTCTCTCACACTCTACCCTTACATGAATCCCACCTAAATACAGGGTTACTAAGTGCTGAAATACAAGCAAATTGGCACGGAATAAAACCAACAAGATGGTTGATAAAATTCAACCTTACATAGATACTATAGCCTGTGTGTCATTAGTATCTTAGCACCCATCTTTGTGATGGTTATTGAGTTTCGTCTTTGTGACGGCGATGAGTTCTGTCTTTGTGACGGTATATTAGTTCCGTCTTTGTGACGGCGATGAGTTCCGTCTTTGTGACAGCATATAGTTTGGGTTGTGTGCAGGTGATGAGTTCCGTCTTTGTGACGACGTTGAGTTCCGTCTTTGTGACGGCAATGTCATGTGGCCTTGGGTTGGATTTTCAGGTTATGGAATGGTGTTTTGGTAGCTCACAGTAAATAGTATGTAGTTTCATGTTGAAATATTTTGAGAAAGCTTGGTGCTACATCGTTTAAATCATTCTTGTTATTTTACCAATGAAAATGGATTTGCTGAATTTTCATGGAAATTCCCAAATTATAACTTGTTTTGTAAAATACTCATTATCATGAAACTTGCATTTCCCTCACCCCTATTAATTATACTACTTACTGGGCTTTAGCTCATCCTAATCTCCAACAGTTTTACAGAAAAATTAGATACAAGTCGAGTATGAAGCTTAATTTATTGGTGGTGATTGGAGTGCTATGTTAACTGGGAGACTTGGGCCATAAATGGTTGGTGACTCAATCTTGCAAAGTTTAGTGAGGTCATAATTAATTCGATTGGAGGTTGGGTACTTGAGGTTTTGTTAGCCTTAGGCGTGGTAGGCCTAGCTTCAATGTTGAGGTTGTGTATTGTAGAAGGAATTATGGTTTTGTGTTATCCTTTTGGAGCTTGGAAATATATTCATGTATTATTTGGAGACACGTGATTTAAGTTATTGTTTATAAATGTGTTATAGAGCTCTGGCTTCTAATATGTAGATTTTAGTATGATTATTTATTCTTATCATGTCAAGGAGAAGAAAAGAAAAAAAAATTCTCCTACGTTCTCACTTTTAATGGTTCTTCTCTCAAGCTTTGAACCCTTTTTGGTTTGGGGCGTGACAGTCCTAGTATTAATTTGGAGCCATCCGGTTTATTGCCTAACATGAACAAATGATCTAGAATTATTGGCCTAAGATGTGAAATCTAGAAGTTCAACCCAATTAGTGGCTTAGCTTCAGTGGATGATCTATAACTATAAGTCAACAAATAGGACTTGACAATTCTTACTTCTTTGTTGCATGTGGTAGGTTAAAAGTGTGGAGCTTCAACTTGAAAACAACAAGGTATGTATGTAATTATGCTACCTTTAGCTCTGTTTACAATTTAAGTTAATGTTATTAGGTTGAAAATGCAGGCTGATGAGGTAATTTATGCCATGGAATTGATATGTTGTTGACTTCAAGAGCAAAGGATGTATCATAGTTCATTGTTGAACTTCTTATGTTTGTGCACAAGTTGCCAAATTTAGAAATACATTATGTTGGCTCAACACCAAAAATGTTGGTGTCAGAGGTCCGGTCACCAGACTCTTGGAACCTACAGTCAAAGTAATGGCTCCGGCGATCAGACTGTCGATGATCGCCGTCTAAGCAGTATCTTTGGTGATTGGACCAACAAAACTGGTTGACAAAACGATGTCCTTGGTTATTGGAACTTGGCACCGGTTTCAGTGCAACGTCTCTTGCCACTGAATTGCTAGCATCGATCTCTGATGAGGCATCTCTTGGCACTAGAATGTCGGCACCAGTTATTGGAGCGAATTCTCCCCGACATTGGACTGACGGCACCAGTCGTCGGAGCAAAGACTTCGAGCATTGGACTAACAACACTAGTCGCTGGAGCGGAGTCTCTAGCCATCAAACCGCTGTCACTAGTCACTGCTGCGGAGTCTTTGGCCACTAGACCATTGACACTGGGCGCCAGAGCGATGCCTTCGGCCATCAGGTGTGGTGACCTAGTGACCAAATGGGGGAAAGGAAGCCATTGTGTGTTTTTGAAAAATGTTTTGCCAAATTTTTAAAGGTAAAACTTTTTACAACCTTTTATAAAAATTTTTACAGTTAACATAAAATATTTTATAAATTTAACTGTATTTTACTTAGATATTTCGAAAAATATTTTACTTCAAAATAAACAAAGTTTTAGATTCCATATTTCATTTTCATAAAGGCAAAGGATGTTATGAAAGCAATACAGTAATTTGTTATCATGTCATAAACACAGCCATCACGACAAAGAACGTAAAATATAGCCATTTGAAGTACATAAACACTAGCTACTAAAGAATTTGGAAAAATTCCATTCAAATCCAATTATTATGCCATATACCGTAGTCTCAGAAACTTGTATTTGCCATTTTTGATGTGTGGGTTTATAATTATTGTTAGGACATATGTGTTTTCACTTGTTTAGAACATATGTCACTTATTTATGTAAATTGGCTAATCCTTTGATAAAACGCACTCTACTTGTAATTGGGTAGTTCTAGGTGTTTTTAATACTTCAAGAAACAAGGTTTCAAGATCAAGTGTTGAAGTCATCAAGTCTGTCCAAGAAAAACAAGCTGAAGTGCAAAATCATTAAAGCTTGACACCTTCTCGATAGCTCCTCGACACCTGCTATCTGTCGAGATTTATAAAATCAAATTTTCTGATTTGATTTCTTGGGATCCGTGAATGTGTCTTTGGGCCTTCTTTTCTCCTAACCCTAGACATATAAAATGATTATTTTAAGAGCCGTCAAATAGTACACAAGTTGCACAAGCATTGAGCAAACTCTGTTCAAGCAATTTGTAATCAAAGACGAAGTTCTTGACCTAGTTCATCTTCTCTGAAGAAGTTACTGTGTATTTGCACCAAAGGGTTTTGTGACCAAGCATCTTCCTGATCTTCATCGTGTAGGATGAACTAAAGAACTTTGCAGCCAACCTCTTCTTCTAAGTTGGTGTTTGAAGTCGCGTACTGGGATTCGCGCATTGGTTAGTCACGTACTTGGGAGCCGTGCATCAAAAGGGGGAACTGTCACTACAGATCAAGTCCAATTGGGTATTGGGATAAGGGTTCAACTGTAGGTTGGTATGGTACTTAGGATTCCTTTACTTGTAACCGCTTGATTTGATAATAATAGAGTTTCAGGAGTGGTGACCTGAAAATTACCCGGTGGGGTTTTTGCCGTAAGGGTTTTCCCCATTCGTAAACAAATCACCGTGTCATTTAATTTTCGCTGCATATTTAGTTATTTGGTGATTTGTTTGTGCTTCCACGTATTTGCATGTTAAATTGATTAATTAATAACTTGGCTAATTAATTAATTGGTTTAATCACAAGGGGTCATTCAGTTTGTGGCCTATCAAGTGGTATCAAAGCAGGCACACTCTGATTAGGTTTTAATATTTGCTGTGTTTGATCCATTGACCCTTGTTTGTCATGGATAGAGGACAGTCATTAATTATACCTCCTTTATTTGATGGGACTAACTATGCATACTGGAAACTACACATAAGAGATTTTTTGCAGTCCTTAGATGAAAAGGTGTGGCGAGCTGTAGAGATTGGCTGGACTAAGCCAAAGGAAGCGCCGGCCAATTGGGATGAAGCCAAGATCAAGGCGGCAAACTTCAACAGCAGGGCATTAAATGTGTTGTTCAGTGCGGTCACCAATGAGAAGTTTAAAAAGATATCCTCAACAGAAACAGCTAAGGAGGCATGGACTATCCTCCAGACAACCTATGAGGGCACAAAGGCTGTCAAGGATTCAAAGCTTCAGAGGCTCACAACAAGCTTTGAAGAAATAAAGATGGAGGAGGATGAGTCATTTGATGAGTTCTATGCCAAGCTCAAGGACATAGTGAACTCAGCCTTCAATCTTGGGGAAACCATCCCTGAACCCAAGATTGTAAGGAAGGTGCTCAGAACTCTATTCGAGAGATTCCATGCGAAGATTATTGCTATAAAGAAATCAAAGGACATTGACAAGATTCCTTTAACTGAGCTGGTTGGAAACTTGCAGACCTACGAGATAGGGTTATCTAGGATTGGCAAGTCGGGTAAAGGCAAGAGCATGGCCTTGAAGGCAAAGAGCAGTGACACAGATGAGTCTTCAGATGATGAAGATTCCAAGATGAAGTCCTACATCACCAGGCAGTTCAAGAAATTCATGAAGAATGCCAATGGAAAGGACTTTGACAAGGATCGCAGGCAGTCCAGTTCTTCTCAGTTTAAGAGCCAAGACAAAGGGAAGAAGGATGCTAAGGATGGCTGTCAGTACACTGTTCCCGCAGGACCTAAGTGCTTTGGTTGTCATGGGTTCGGACACATGAAACATGAGTGTCCTACATATCTCAAGAGCATTAGGAAGAGTAAGGCACTTGCTGCAACCTTGAGTGACACTGAGTTTGAAGATGATTCCGACAATGAGGATGACAGAATCTTAAATGCCTTCACTGCCACAGTTAATCCTACTGAAGGGATTGTTGATGAAGTGGAAGAAGAAGAAGAATTGGTGGATTCTAAGTGTGAGAAGATGGATGGTCAAGATGATATCCATTCAGCCTATGAGAAACTATACAAGCTCTCTAAGAAGCATGAGAAACTGTATAGGCTGGCCACCAAGAAGCTCAGTGATGTGGAACTCGATCGTGAAGAACTTTCCACAAAGTTTGATGAAGTTAATCAAACGATTGGTGCACTAAGGTTTGAGAACAATTTCTTGGCTGAGAAGACCAAGAAGCTTGAAGCGGAGCTGTTTCAAGTTAGAGCTCAACTGGAGAGGACTTCAAGTGCAAAGCTTGGTGAGATGCTCAACAATCAGAAATCTGCTTCGGATCGAACAGGTTTAGGGTATGGTCTTTCTTCCTCTCACATTGCTTCTACTAGTGCTACTGTTTTTGTTTCTCCTGCTAATAACACTGAAATTGAGAACACTGATGATAAGACTAAATTAGCTAGTGAGAACTTAGACAAGGGTAAATCTATCTTAGGAGCACCCCCTAAGCAGGAAAGAAAGATGCTAAAAACCCTAGGGCTAAGAAGGCTAACTCTCAAAAGCCAAAACAGAAGAAGCAGCATCTCTGTCATCATTGTGGAGCTGCCGGTCATACTCGACCAAATTGCTACAAGTGGCTAGCCACTCAACAGAGCAACGGCATGATAGCATCTGGAAGCCAAAATCAGCTTCAATCCTCTCTTGCTCTTCTTGGAGATCTTTTGAAAGCCCTCATGTTCCTTTCAAACTTGAACGGTTTAAATTCTTCCCCCTCACAGCCGGTTCAAGGGTTCAATCAAAGGAAAGGTTCTTCCAAAGTGTGGAAGAAAAAGGACTCTAAGTGATTTTATCACTTTCTTCTATCTTCTTGTTTTTTTTTTTTTTTTGTCTATTGCATTACTTGTGTGTTTTGCATTTTTGAGTCAATCTAGTTTTATGTTTTTTTTTTGAAAGCATGTTTTTGTGTGTTTATTTTCAGTTTTTTTTTGTTTTTTTTTTTTATATAAAAAAATAAAAATAAAAATTGAAAATTTGAAAAAATACAAAAACAGTGTGTGTTTTGTGTACATTGGTACTTGTGTACCTTGGATGGCCATTGAAACAAAGTTTTCTAAACTTTGTATCTTTTGTAGCTTAGATGAGCATCTCCATGCACAACTAAGCAAGTGAGCTTTGTGGCTCTTGTTTGTGATGAGTAAGATTAAGTTATCTCTTAAAACTTAACACTCATATCACTCTTTTTGACGGGTAGGACTAGAAAATCCTAAGAGAAAGGCATAAATGACCATCTCACCACTGTTGCCCGCCAATCATATTATGACACCTGTATGCTTCGGCATAGCAAAAGTGCAGTGTCAAAGACATCCGTATGCTTCGGCATAGCAAAAGTGCAATGTCTATGCTTAACATGTTGGGTATTTCTTTTCTCCCTTTTTATGCCTATGCATGATATGCTTAAAAGAAAATATGCAAAGAAAATAAAAAGCAAAAAGATTAAAATGCTTTAAATATGATTGCAAGCGTGTTTTCAAGGAGATGTGGGAGTTATAGGATGTACCTCGAAGGTGATAGTCCTCAACAAACAGTTATGATGGTGTGTGAGTTAAAGTTATTTTCTCATATCTCAGATCGTCATAACATGTATACACATATGCAATCTTGCGATGTTTTTCACACACAACATGCAATATTCTTTGCTACTATTGATACATGTGCAGGTACAATGTGATTTGGCCATCACAAGTGTTTACATGTGCTAATGTATGCTCACTAAACTGTCTTGACTTGTTTTTGAAAAATAAAATTGGTTAGACTTGTTTACTGTGTGTGTGTGTTTCTGAGGATCCATGTGCTTAAATTGTTTGATGAGAGATTTTTTTTAGAGCTTAATATGTTGATTGGATCATTGGTTGAGGTGTATGTTGGATTGCATTCATGTCTGTGTTTTTCACTTCTCGAAAAACTGCTTTTAACTGCTGGCTCGACACCTCCTCGACACCTCCTAGATACCTTGTTATCTGTCGAGCTTCTCAAGCCTTTTTCTTATTGCGTTCTCAACACCTCTTCGACACCTGATGGATCGATCGAGAAAGTTCTTGTCTCCTCGATACTTTCTCGATACCTTCTCGATTGATCGAGCTTCTGTTCTTGGTTTTGGTGTTTATTCCTCGATACCTTCTCGACACCTGTAGCTGTCAACGTTCATTTTCTCGACACCTACCTCGACAGCTGTCTCGACACCTCTCGACACCTTAGCTGTCGAGAATTACTGAAGCTCCTATATAAGCTTCTGTCGTGATCCGGTTCTCATTTTCTCGATCTCTCTCGATCTATCCGCGGCTGTTCATCTCCCAAACTCCTTTTTCTCACTCAAAACCTTCAACCCACGTGATTTTCAGCCCTTCCTTGCTTCAAATCACTTGGTGAGATCTCTTTTTCCCTCATTATTCATGCATTTCATGTTTTGAATCTTAGGTTTTGGGGTTTTTCAAAATTAATGAGTTTTTCTTGAAATTTTGGGTTGGGTTTTCACTTAAATGTGTTCAAAATGTCATACATTGCATTTCATGTGCATTAGAATGGTATTTACATGCATTTAGATGTGTGTTCTATGTTTGTGTGTTGGTAGGATTGAATTGGGCTGAGCCCATGATGCTTTTTACTTTGCATGTCACATGTTCATGCATTCCCCATGCATACGCACTCATTGTTCAATATATTTGATATATGTGAACTGTTTTGGGACTTTTCTGATTGTCTCCTTCTCTATCTCTTTCTCATTCTGTTTACGTTAGTAGTGTCTATGGCACCTAAGCGTAAATCCACTCCGGCTCGGAACCCTCTGCGTTCTGGAGCTTCTTCATCTTCTAATTCTACTCCTCTCAATCTTCGGTTTCGTGATGGTGATGCCCACAAGGCATTTTCAGAGAACTTTTCAAGAGGATGTGTTCATTTGGAACGCCAAGTCATTTTGGCGGACTTCGTCGACACTGACCTTCCCTTTGTCATTCACAGTAGGGGATGGAAGTCACTGTGTGACGTCCCAGTCACATGTCCTCTCGTGCTCATTTGGGAGTTTTACTCCAATATGCACGGGATCGATCGTTCAGTACCTCTCTTTTTCACTCGCGTTCGAGGTACGCGCATCCCTGTCACATCGCAGCTAGTTGCGGATGTGCTTAGGGTTCCTAGGATAGAGTTTCCTGACTATCCTTCTTGTGAGCGTCTGAGGCCTGTGTCCAAAGATGAGCTCATCTCTGCTTTTTGTGAGCGCCCCGCTGATTGGGGTGAACATCAGTATACATCATTGAGACCTTTTGCTAAAGGTCCTAGATTCCTCAGCATGGTGATGACTTTTGTACTCCATCCACTCTCTCACTACAACTCCATCACAAAGCCTCGTGCTCGATTTTTGTTATCTCTTCTTGAGCATCTGACTATAGATTTTCCTTCTTATTTCATTCTTTCTATCATAGATGTTCATTTAGATTCGACGTCCCGTGATAAGCTCATCTTTCCTTCCACTATCACGAGGATCTTACGCCATTTTTCTATCCCTTTTCCTGTGTCCGACCACTTCACACACATTTGTGCCATAGATGCCGCTACCGTAAAACGTAGTGAGGCTCAGTTTAGGTCGAGACAGCCGGATTCCACTCCTTCCTCCCGTTCAGCTCCATCCAGATCTGCTCCATCTACATCTGCTCCTTCTTCCTCTATGGGCGATGTATCTCTTGGAGACATCATGACGCAGCTGCAGCACATGGATGCTCGCCTCGATACACTCTCCACTGAGTTGTATCAGGTGAATGTTCGTGTTGGTCGTATTGCACGACGGCAGGCGACCATGGGTGGTTTTGCTTCTGAGGCTACTCCTTCACCACCTCCTTCAGCGGCTTCTGACTCTGAGGATGATGATGGTGATGGTGATGACGATGACGCTTCGGATGATGATGGAGATGCTAGCTCTACTAATGAGATGTCTACATGACACTCTACCTTTGTCACTCGTGACAAAAAGGGGGAGTAGTTTTTGGGTTATGAGAGTAGTCATCTTAGGGGAAGAGTTAGTATAGGACATTTTTTTTTGGGGGAGTGTTGATATTTGAGGGATGTAGTGAGGTTTGATGTATCTTTTCTTTTCTATTCTTTTTAGATACATTGATCTTGTATATGAGGTCTTGTACAAGTCATATATTTGTATTTATTTTCTCTATATATGTGGATGTATGTTTCTTTCACCTTTCTCTTCATGTGTTGTTTCTTCTCTATCTTTATACACGTGTTCATTATGACTTGTATGCAATCTATTATTTTTGTTTCACACAAGATGCCTTGATGAGTTTTGTTTAAAGTGTTTCAGAAATACAGGTTGTCAAAGTCTACTTGCCATAAACTCTTTTCTTGCAAAGTTTTCCAAGGGTTTGTGATAGGATAGATTTTATTGTATTCAACAAGTGAGTATAAGTTGAGTGATTTATGACTTCTCTCATATGTTCATTTGTTTGTTGTGGTTTTTTCACGGATTGCCAAAGGGGGAGATTGTTAGGACATATGTGTTTTCACTTGTTAAGAACATATGTCACTTATTTATGTAAATTGGCTAATCCTTTGACAAAACGCACTCTACTTGTAATTGGGTAGTTCTAGGTGTTTTTAATACTTCAAGAAACAAGGTTTCAAGATCAAGTGTTGAAGTCATCAAGTCTGTCCAAGAAAAACAAGCTGAAGTGCAAAATCATTAAAGCTCGACACCTTCTCGATAGCTCCTCGACACCTGCTATCTGTCGAGATTTATAAAATAAAATTTTCTGATCTGATTTCTTGGGATCTGTGTATGTGTCTTTGGGCCTTTTTTTCTCCTAACCCTAGACATATAAAATGATTATTTTAAGAGCCGTCAAATAGTACACAAGTTGCACAAGCATTGAGTAAACTCTGTTTAAGCAATTTGTGATCAAAGACGAAGTTCTTGACCTAGTTCATCTTCTCTGAAGAAGTTGCTGTGTATTTGCACCAAAGGGTTTTGTGACCAAGCATCTTCCTGATCTTCATCGTGTAGGATGAACTAAAGAACTTTGCAGCCAACCTCTCCTTCTAAGTTGGTGTTTGAAGTCGCGTACTGGGATCCGCGCATTGGTTAGTCACGTACTTGGGAGTCATGCATCAAAAGGGGGAACTGTCACTACAGATCAAGTCCAATTGGGTATTGGGGTAAGGGTTCAACTGTAGGTTGGTAAGGTACTTGGGATTCCTTTACTTGTAACCGCTTGATTTGATAATAGTGGAGTTTCGGGAGTGGTGACCTGAAAATCACACGGTTGGGTTTTTACCGTAAGGGTTTTCCCCATTCGTAAACAAATCACCATGTCATTTAATTTCCGCTGCATATTTAGTTATTTGGTGATTTGTTTGTGCTTCCACGTATTTGCATGTTAAATTGATTAATTAATAACTTGGCTAATTAATTAATTGGTTTAATCACAAGGGGTCATTCAGTTTGTAGCCTATCAATTATAACTGTAGTGGGATAAATTTGCCAAACAGTACATTTTCCAAAAAAAATTAGGCGCGTGGCATGCGTTCAAAGTTATTTAGTAAGTTTGACTGTTTTTGAAATTCGAGTTTGGCAAACTTGACTTTGGATTGCAAAACGAACATTATAGTGGCGTTTTTTTAGTGCCTATAGCAGCGTTTATAGAAAATGCCACTATAGTGTTCATTTTTCAGCCCAAAGTCGAGTTTGCCAAAATCGACTTTCAAAAACAGTCAAACTTACTAAATAACTTTGAACACATGCCACACACCTAATTTTTTTTGGGAAATATATTGTTTGGCAAATTTTGTCGTACAAATACAACTAGCAATTGCTAACGTTCCTTTTCTTTCATTTATTTAATTGGCCAAAAAAGAGAGGATTACAATGAAAATAAATCCGGTTGTTTGTTTGTTTGTTTTAAGCAATAGAAGAAAAAGGAAAGAGATTGTTAAAGGTCCTGTTCTTCACTCTTTGTTTGTTGTAATTTTGTTTGTGTTCTTTTATCAATTTTATTCAGTTGTAATGTCGGATTCCTTTTCACTGGTTTGGTATGGAAATGAGGCACATTATATATTTGTTAAGATGATACTTCTTGAGTATAGATCACATGGACTGAAACTGTCTTTTGTTATCTCATCTCATGTTTGCTTTATGCAGTTAGAGGACAGTGAGGGTGAAGGAGAGGTTTGAGTAATCTGATGAGAGAGCGAGAGGGAGTTAGGGATTTAAGATTTTTCCCCAAACTTTACCCAGCGTGGGAACATAAATTTGGGTTTTAAAAAAAAAAAAAAAAAAAAAAATCTGACGTGATTGTATAATTGGCAGTTGATGTGAGAAAAAAAATAATATTTCATTTGGGTCGTTAGCAGCATCAATATTTTTCATTTAACACTTAACAGTAGGGACTAAATAAATACGACACTAAAAATGTTAAGGATCAAATTGACACAATTAAAAAGTTAATAACCAAATTAAAAAATGGTGTTAAAGATAGAAACCAACTTTGTAGTTTACCCTACAAAGTAAAAGAAAAATATATATAAATTAATATTATATTACTTAATATATCAATTAAATAATTGTTTTATGGTTAAATTATTTAAGTTCTTTATTTATTTATCTCTTAGTAATGATATGAATAAAATTGAAACAAAATTTTTAATTGAACATTACTCATGTTGGGAATTTTAAAATTTTCAATCAATTGTTTTCGCAATATATTGTCTTGAAGAGAAACTAGCGTATTACACATTGCAAAGATAATCCTAATTAAATAAATATAAATAAAATTATGTGAACTTAATTGGACTACTCAGCTAAATGAGTGATTATCCCTATGTTTTTTTTTTTTTTTTTTTTTAATGGGAGATTATCCCTATGTTTAGTTTGAGAGCAGAGAATAGAAGAGAAGTGAAAAAGAATATTGGGAAGGGAAAAATGAGGACCCAAATGCTGTGTTTTTCCATCAAATTTAGCTCATTTCCTTTTCTCTCATGCTATCCAAACAGCAAAAATTTCTCTTCATTTCCATCTTTTTCCCCTCAAAAGAAAACATAGTGTACCTATTGAACACGACTTCTCCCTTGACTGTTTGGAACAACTACCTTGTGAAAGTCGTACCCAATCCTACTGACAGAAAAGAAAATAAGGAAATAGACGTACTGATCTTGAGTCAATCATTTTGAAGAAAAACTCTCATATTTAAAACTTCACTCTTGGTATGATTTTTTCTCCTATTTTAAACTTTGACTAAGAGTATTCAGATCAATCCGTTTAAAGTTTTCCATCTATTTTAGCATAAGAACCCATTTTTTCTATTTTACACAAATACTTTACAAAACAGCCTCATTAATTTATCTATTATATACACTCTTTTATTTAAATAATATTTTTCCTCACTTTTTAAATTATTTTACACCTACCCCAACCTAACACTCTTTCTCCTTTTTTTCTCTGAACACACAAACTCTTTTTCTTCTTCTTTTCCTTATACCTATTAATTTTCCCTGTCCGTGCCTCTTTTTCTTCTCCTTCTTCCTTCTTCTTCTTCTTCTTCTTTTGCAATTTGGGTTTGATTATGGACAGTGATTTTAGGCGGAGAAAATGGTGATTTTGGGCTGATTTGCAGTTGTTGCTTCTTCTACGGCATCTTCTTCTTTCTTTCTTTCTTCTTCTTCTCCTTCTTCTTTTGCAATTTGGGTTCGATTATTTATATGAATTTGTATATCAGTTTGATGAATTTGGATCTAAATTTAGAATGAGTTTGATGATTTGTATAGATTTGCATAGCATGTTGCTGGATAGAAGACAAGGTAAAGGAGGAAGAGGGTAGAGAAAGAGAGAGAAAATAAAATAAAATAATTATTTAGAAAGCTACATGGATACTGTAGCAATATTGGATATAAACAGTAATATAAAAGGACTAATATGGCTAGATTTTGAGCAAAAATGTATAAAATTGTACTCTTTTTCTATTTTACACCCACAGGTGCAAATGTTCTAATTCATTGAAGAAAAAAAAGAAAGCGTGTCAAGTTTTGATTGTTAAAACATATAATTGACCAATAACAATAAGACAAAGGACTTTTATTTTGCATCATTGTCTATTCAAACTCTTTATCAATCACGCTTACAAGACCATATTTTCAATGCTCATTCCATGGAATGGACTTTTCATAAGCATGGGATCACACCTTTCTATGGACCCACAGGCTTTAAGAGTTATGACTCTTGAAGTATTGGAAAAATATTTTTTAGTGCTAGTTCACATTTAGGTTTCACACGTTTTGGTATCAAATAATACCATATCAGTAATATTAAAATATAATAAGTGTGAGATATGTTAGTAAAAAATAACTACATCACTAATAAATGAAATACATATATTATTGAGTAGTTATTTTTATATATATGTTTCTCATTTATTATGTTTTGGTATGAATAATGTAACATTATTTAATACAAAATACTTTTTCCTACCAGTGATGCGTCAATGTTTAAATATTAAAAATATCTGCATTTTTTCATCGCATAAAAGTGGACATGAAATAGCGTATGTGAGAATTAGAACCCTGAGATTTTTGCTGCTCCCTTACTATTACTAACTAGACTAGACTGACTAAGGTCTTGAAATATACTATTACTAATAAACAACTCTATATCTTGCGAATAAAATGCACCACTAGCTACCAAAGCTGCAACAATAAGTCAAATTTGATGTCAATTTGCATACCTCTAACCTAATCTCAAAGTTATCTCCCAGCCATGGTTTTCCAAGCATCAAAGCTGCTCTTTCTCTCCTTGATCATAACCATTTCACTCTTTCTCATAATCCCTTGTGCAGCTCAGCTAACCTTCAACTACTCCGATTTCATTGAAACAAATAACAAAACTTTTATCATTACAGGGAACGCTACTATCTCAGGTTCATTTATCAAACTCACGCCAAATGTTGTGGACAATTGGGGTCGAGCCACATATTCAAAATTGATGCATCTTTGGGACAAAGAATCAGGAAAACTCGCCAACTTCACTACAAATTTCTCCTTCATCATTTACTCGCCAGGTGAAGTCGGATATTCAGATGGCCTCATGTTCTTCCTTGCAAGTCCAGATTTCCCACAACCTAGTCCAACAGATGGCGTCGGCCTTGGCCTTGTAAGTCGTGACCAAGTGAGAGACCCAAGTTTCTTATTTGCAAATAAATTCATTGCTGTGGAGTTTGATACCTATCGAAATCTTAGATGGGATCCTCCTTTGCCGGTACGTGAACATGTTGGTATCAATATTAACAACATAACATCTTTGAACTCCACACCATGGTATTGTAATATTAAGGAAAATAGAACATATAGTGTAAGTGTCAGTTACGATGCTATTATGCAAAATCTTAGTGTCACCTTCACTGGTTTCAATAATGGTACCACCCCTATTCAACAACACCTTTCTTCTGTAACTAATTTGATAGAGCATTTACCAGAATGGGTTGAATTTGGGTTCTCGGCTTCAACAGGCTTGCTTTCTGAGTCACATATTCTTTGCACTTGGTCGTTTCAATCAACACAACCTTTTTGGATCCAACCAAACAAGAATGAGGAAAATTCTAGAAAGAAAAAATTGGTGGTGGGCCTAAGCGTGGGTGCTTGTATTTTGTTTAGTTGTTTGGGGTTGGTTTGGCTTATGTATAAGAGGAAGCGGGGTAGAGGGGGAGAAGAAGAGGACTTGGGTTTTGATCTTTCCATGGACGACGAATTTGAAAGAGGTACTGGGCCAAAGAAATTTTCCTACAATGAACTGGTTAGTGCAACAAATAACTTTGCTGAGGAGAAGAAGCTTGGAGAAGGAGGGTTCGGTGGGGTTTATCAAGGATTTTTACGAGACTTGAATTCTTATGTTGCTATCAAAAGGGTATCAAGGGGATCTAAACAAGGGATAAAGGAGTATGCATCTGAGGTGAAGAGTATTAGTCGGTTGAGGCATCGAAATTTGGTGCAACTCCTTGGTTGGTGTCACGAGAAGAAGGATCTCCTACTTATTTATGAATTCATGTCAAATGGTAGCTTAGATTCACATCTTTTCAAAGGCAAGAGTTTGTTAACATGGGTGGTGAGATACAATATTGCTCGAGGCCTAGCATCAGCACTGCTATACTTGCATGAAGAATGGGAACAATGTGTATTACATAGGGACATAAAGTCAAGCAATGTCATGTTGGATTCAAATTTCAATGCAAAGCTTGGAGATTTTGGCCTAGCTAGACTTGTGGACCATGACAAAGGATCGCAAACCACGGCTTTGGCAGGGACCATGGGCTATATGGCCCCTGAATGTGTTATCTCGGGTAGGGCCAGCAAAGAATCAGATATATATAGTTTTGGGATTGTGGCTTTGGAGATAGCTTGTGGAAGAAAGCCCATTAATCCCAATGCAAAAGAAGATGAAATAATTATGTTAGAGTGGGTTTGGGAGCTTTATGGAACAGGAAATCTTCTTAAGGCTGCTGACCCTAGATTGTGTGAAAATTTTGATCAGCAACAAATGGAACGATTGATGGTGGTTGGGCTTTGGAGCGCTCATCCGGATTCCATTGCTAGGCCTTCAATAAGGAAAGCCATTCATGTGCTCGATTTTGAAACTGCGTTGCCCATTCTCGAGCCAAAAATGCCTGTACCAACCTATCTTACCCCTGCAATTCGTGCATCTACATCTTTAGCAACTTCATTGGATAATCACCATGCTCAGTCATCAAGCCATAGTAGCTACACTGGTTCTTCACAATTAAGCACTTATTCTGCAGCTTCTACATCCACTTCACTTTTATACTCGTAATCTGTTCATACCATGTAGTTTGTACAGGAAACATTGCCTAAGTGTGTACCATAAAGAATTTCATAATGTAATTATGTTGCAGTGTTATAAATTATAGTTGGATTGCAAAAAAATTGAATAATAAATTAAAAAATGACATGGTGATAGGACATCCAAAGATAACGTCGAGGAAAATTCTCTTACTAATAAAATAGAGAGATTACAAGAATGATAAAATGATGAAATTTTGGAATGATCACACCATAATAATGGCAGTGGACATTCAAACATTTTATTCTTGCTAATAGATGTTGTTCATAAGCCTTTCTAGAATGGAAAAAATTTGTAGGACTCTTAGAATAAAACAAAGAATAGTACTAACGTTTATTCTAGTTTCTAAAACTTCAAGTGGTAAGTTCGAGCATGTCAACATTTTTAGTTGTTGTTGTAACATCCCGACCCAACTTTATAGTTAAACTATGTGTTTGAGTAGTTAATTATTATTTTAAGCCACTTTCTTTCTATAATTAATAAAAGAGTATTTAATAAATATATTATTTTATAATGCTTTTGGATAAGAATTGTAAAGATTATAAATACTTGAATGACTAATTGTATTATGTATATATACTATGTATGTACAAAATTATATTAAGTGGTTTAAGTTATTAGATATATAGTTGGTGATTTAATCAAGTATGATGCATGAGATAGTATAGTAGAAATTCCACCCACACATGCAACTAATGGAAATTCAACACACATAATGCCAATGTACCATGCATGTGGACAAACCCAAAGACCAAGGCTTGGCCGGCCATGCAATGAGCAAGTTCCATCTAGTTTCTTCTATGACTTTTCTCAAGCAACTAGAACATCAAAGAAGCCTCTCTATTCCCACGGGTCCACACAAATCAGAATTCTTCCCCTCACTTACTCTCTTTTCTCTTAAGGAAAGAGCTAGAAGCTCTCTTGAGTCCACGGGTTCACACACCAAAAGAAAGAAAAAGCTCCATCTCATTTCTTCTTCGTACTCTCTCAAAGAAACTAGAAAACTCTCTCAAACTCTCTACCTCTCATACTTTCGAGTCCAGCCACTAGGAAAGGGAAATTCTTCCATGCAAGAGTGATTCTATTTCTATTTCCCCTCAAGAACCAGAAACTTGGTAAGGGTTCTAGCTACTCTCATCTTAGAATACATGATTTCTTCATGGAATTTTTAGTAATGGTGTTTGTGGTTTGTGAAATTAGGAAATTGTGAATTTGTAAGTCTATATATATATATATGCTGTTTTAAGAAGCTTTGAAACTGTGTTGGTGATTTTTTGAAGGCAGATTAGGGTTTTTACTTATTAATGATTGTATATGATTAAGGAAGTAAGAAAAAGTTAGGATGAGTACTTTTGATGTTACTGCTGGGATTTTTGTTGTATTTAATTTTGCTATAAAAGGTTAAATGACTGTATAAAAGTGTTTTCTAACATGTCTAATAAGTGTATAAAAATCGACATATGAAAATACCATCGTTTGATAATTTTTTGTGAATTTACAAGAAAATGTTGCAAAGCTGTCATTGTGACAGATTCTGTGTTTATGCATGATAAATTATGTATTGTATAGAGTGAATTAGGATGATAGGAGTAGTTCTTATGAAAGCTAAGACACATATGGTTCTAATGGAAGTGGTCTCACAGCCATTGGATCAATATAAAAATAATGGTTTAATTTCTAATTTGCATGAAATTCTGTCAGGACAGATTTGAGCATGTTGTATTGTATGATTTTTAGTAAATCATGGTTTTATGCTTTGACTCCGAAATTGATATGGTATTTACTAGACATCCAGGGGAGTTGCGCTGTACAATTTCATGAAGTTTAGATGTAAACCGATAGCTCATTTGTATTTTATAAGTGAAGTATATGCTGCTGGAATAAAATAGTGAACAGTAAGGGATATACCTAACTTTGCGGATTTAATTCTAAAGTTAGGATGAATGTATTGAGCTATAAATTAATATGCTTATCTTTTGGTATGTCTAGATCATAGATTAATTTTGTATAACTTGGTTCAAGGTTTAGTACTCTAACGGAGGGGTTCTAAACCATTCTATTGCTTTTTCATGTAGCTGTCTTGTTCAATGCGTTGTATGTTGCCATGTGAGTGTATATGGTTATGTGACCATGTTTAAAGGATTTTATGTTTATGCATGCATTATTACCCTAATCTCAAAGAACATCTTGAAATGAAGTTGGCTCCTCCAGAGATATGATATAAATATGAGTATGATGGTTTTTATTTAGTTTGGTACATCATTTGTTGATGTGTGCATAATATGTTTATGGGAACCTCGTTGAGGTGGAATTAGGATTTTATTGATTATAAGAGATATGCTTTGAGATGAATGTGTAAGTTTATTCTAAGGTAAGATTGATAGTAATAAGTTTTGATATTTGGTTTAGGTGTTACCAGTACCCAAGTCTAAGCTTCTTCGACTTTAAGCTCTCGCTTCTTCGACTTTAAGCTCTCGATTCCTCTACTTTCAGGTAAGGGATAAGTTATATGAGCATTTGGTAAGTCATGAGGTTATTTTAAAGTGTATTATGCATTAAAAGGTTTTTGATTAGAGATATGACATGTAATCATGTTTTAGACAAAGATATGTACGTGAGCTTTCGAAACGTTATGTATATTATTTAAGTATATTGATGCTATCACTAATTCCACGAACATGATGTTTAAAGAAAAGAATGAAAATGCTATTATTATGAAATGTTATGCAAACTATGAATTTTAGTATGATATATAAGGAAGAAATGTTTTCGGGTTACGTCCTCTGGTAATCTTAACTCGATCAAATTATGTATTAAGGATGGCGGTGCGTCCATGCTTATAAGTATAGATTTATCAAATATGAACTAACCAATATATATGTTATGAACAACTATAATATTTTATTGATCATGAGAGAATGATTTGTTTAAATGCATTATGCAAAGTTAAAAGCTCTCATGAAAAGAAGTTTATCATGAAAAGAAAAGTTGTTCTTTAAAGATAAAAGTTTCTAAAGTTCTGTTGTGCTTTAAAGATAAAGAATTTGATGAAAAAGTTTTAGTGTTCTATAAAGATAAAGCTTCTGATGAAAGACAAGTTTATGTTAAAAAGTTATCAGATATATGTTCTTTATGAAACGTTAAGTTTTATGACTATGAAAGTTATAATATTTTACGAGAAGAAGATTATAAAGAAAAGTTTTCTTATTCGTCAAGATGTTTCTAGTTAAGACAAAGTTACCAATTATCTGATTTAAGTTAAAATGATTATTTTGTAATGAGAATATATATGTGTGTGTGTGTGTGTGTGTGTGTGTACATGATTCTAAACAATCAATATTATATTTGGTGACTTCGTAATAAATGAAAGAAATATCCTAAAGGATTTGGTAATATTATTATAATAAGAAAAGGGAGAACAATTATTTTCCTACGAAGAGTGTATAAATTATTATTATGAATAGTATAAAATACTATGCATGAAAAAATGTTCTCCTATCTGAATATTCATAGAATGAAATGATTTGATTTACATGCATCCTTATTAAATTCTCATGTATCTTACCTTTACTGAGCTGTGTAGCTCATCCTTCCACTCTTTCAGTCAACAAGTTTTAGTTTGGAGCAGAAGAAGCCTTAGTCGAGTGTTGGAAGGAGCTGGTTTTAGTTTTAAAAGTATAGATCCCAAATTAGCATTTTGATGTTTAGCTTTATAGTTATTGTGTATTTTAGGATCTAATGAAAGTTGTGTACCTTAAAGTATTAAGAAATGTATTATGTGAAGATTAGAATTTGAATAACTGGTGGATTATGTTATTCCTTAAAGTACAATGTAGATGCTCTGAATATCAAGAGAGAAGTTATATCAAGAAGTAAAGAAACAAAAATGAAAAGAAAGAGGGAAGTTTTGCTAAAAGTTTTGTAAAAGTTTAGTTGGCTCTTGTTAATATCAGGTTTAAGCTTGATATTAGCATGCCGGTCATGGTCACAAATCCGGGTATCGGGTTTGGGGCGTGACAGTTGCTATTCTTGTTGAGAAGCTCTCAACTACTTTCATGCTGGGGGGCTAGATTCCACTTTGTTTTGGCATTGTTAATTAGTTAGGAATAGGGGTGTAGACAAAACCGAGAAACTGAAAAAACCAGTCAAAACTGGCAGAACCATTGCCCAAATTTCAGTTCGGTTTCAATGCGGTTCGGTTTTGGTTTTCATTTTATAAAAACCGAAAATTTCGGTTTCGATTTCAATGTCCCACACAAATATATTGACCCAACTGAAACCGAACCGAAATATATTAAATATTAATTTGTAAGAATTATATCAAGAAAGTTCCTGGTATCTTAATGGCAAGGACACACGTATTCTCACCAGTAAACCCAAGTTCGGCCCATAGTAAAAGCTTTTTTATTTTTTCTCTTCTTATTACCAAAACTACGTCTTTTGGGTTTGTTTTATAACCCTACTAACCCTATTTTTTAGCATTTCTCTCTCACTTCAGTAGTAGCCGTTCTCCCCTTTCCCTCTCTAGTCGTTCTCTTTCTCCCCATCTCTATATTTCTGTCATGCCTCCGTTTCTCTCTCTCTCCATCATGCCGCCGTTTCTCTCTCTCTCTATTACGCTGTTTCATTACACTTTTTCGCCGTTCTCTTTTTTCTTTTTCTTTTTTTTTCTTTTTTTTTTTTGTGTTTGCTACTTTGCTTGGTGCTTGGTGTTTGGGTGGTGATAAAATGTGGGAAAGCAAAGGGATATATATTCTTATTTTGGTATGTTCTCTAAATATATACATGATTTTGAGTTTTTTTTTTTTTTTTTTTGGTTTGCTTGGTGCTTGGTGTTTGGGTGCTGAGAAAATGTGGGAAAGCAAAATGAAGTAGTTTTTCTTTTTTCTTTGATCTATTTGGTTTCTAAGAAATTGAAAGCAACTGAAAGCCGGTCGAACAGAATCGATTAATCCAATCAGTTTGGTGTCGGTGTTCCTCCCTTACGATTCAGTGTCGGTACCAAATTTGGTAAAACTGAAAATTTCGGTTTGATGGAAAAATCGCACTTCAAACCGACCGAACTGCATCGATTACACACCTAGTTAGGAAGCCATGGAATCTAGGGAGCTTCCCAACTTACCTATTAGAAAATAGGCTTTTTAAAAGGAAAAAAGGGTCCCTAATTCATGGTTGATTAAGAGTCAAGCGAAGAGCTGTTGAAATTTAGCGCATCTTAGATTCATCATTCTCGTATCAACTCTAACTAACTATAACTCACTCATTTCAAATCTATATTGGATCATATTTGTGTCTGTTTTGAAGTATCTGAATTATGATATCTACTTTTCAATAAAATTAGTTTCACTCAAAAATTCATTCCTATGCAAAACATATATTCAAAAGAACATCAACTCTTCATCTTGAGTATATAAAAAGTTTGTTGTCTTTAGAGTAAATTCTGACTTGTACTCAACTCATGTTTGAAATGAATAAATTACACCACCAATAAATATGAAATATATATATATATATATTTAAAAAAAGATGGAATGAACCGATCGACACTAAAAAACCTAACATATTTGTTTATCTCGTTTAACTTCCTTCCTTCTCTAAAGAAGCTTTGTATAACTTCAATGACTTAGTTTCCTATTGTGTGACAGTAACGTTAGTAATTCGGGAATTTGGATGTTTGGATATGTTTTTATTATTATTTTATCTTTATTTTTGCCTTTGATGTTTACAAAATTAACTGCTCTTATCTCATGCCTTTAAGTAAGTTAGATAGTAGGTTTCAGTTAACTTAACTAATAAAATTTATTGTAGTCAAATAAGAGGTTTGAGATTCAAACCCAGCCTATATATACCATGTTAGGGTCATATTTTATATGTATTGGCATATTCTTTAACAAAATGCACTTTACTTGTAATTGAGTAGTTCTAAGATGAGTTTAATGTATCAAGAAATATGTTGCTCAAACATAACAAGTGGTATCATTAAATACATGAAGATTGAACCAAGAAACAAGTGAAGAAAAGTTGATTCAGTGAAGCTCGACACTAGTCTCGACACAAGCTCGATACTAGCATCTATTGAGACTTAATGAAGAATTCTCCACACAAGCTCGAAACAAGCTCGGTCTATCGAGATCTACGATTTCAAAATTCTCAAATCTGAATTTCAGCCCATGATGACTTGGATTGCTAGGATTTCATTCACTAAACCTCTAAACCATATAAAAAATTTATTTTAAAGTCATCAAAGACACAGAGACTTAATTAGAGAACTCATACACACTATGAGAAGCTGTTGTGCTTTATGCACCTTAGGGTTTTGTAACCAAGTGCTTCTAGATCTTCAATGTGCTTTGAAGTGAAGAACTTTTTAACTAACAACAATCAATCAGTTGCTGGGAGTTAATCACGTACTAGGATCCATGCGAAGGAAGAAGTCTCTAAAAGATCAAGTCCAATTGGGGATTGGAGTAAAGGTTCAACTATAGATTAGTATTTTGGGATAGTTCAAGGTAGTGATAAGATTCATTATACTTGTAACCGCTTGATTTTTGATTAGTAGATTTTTAGGAGTGGTGACCTGAAATTCACCCGGTGGGGTTTTTGCCTTGCAAGAAGTTTTTCCCATTCGTCAACAAATCATCATGTCAATTTAACTTCCGCTACACATTAGTTTATTTGGTGATTTGTTTATGCCTCCACGATTTGCATATAATTTGACCTAATTAATTAACTTGGGTAATTGAATTAGTTAACCATGGTCAATTTATAATCCAACATAACAAATACTAATTGATATTTTAGTCTTATAATCAGAGTAATCATCATGGAGTGGAAACTATAAGTTGAAAGAATAGGGATAGTTCATAGCTTTTTGGGCATAGGGAGATTATATACTTAATTCTTGCCTTTAGAAATTCATTTGACAAATCAAAATCAAGTTTGGTTTTAATAAATCTCACACAACCATACACGTAATTGAACTTGAAATTATTTTAAATAACAATCTTTTATTGGTATTGTTATATATGACATATGATGATATGCTTACTCCCTGATGCAGTTATGTAGATTGACTTCTCTTCTAATTTGTAGACAGTTCAAACTTCAAACTACAAACATCGTGTCAGGAGATTGACAAATTAATTTTTCTTTTTTCTTTTTTCTTTTTTTCTTTTTTGCAACATCCAAATTTCACTCTTTCTCTCTAAAAAAATAAATCTGAAAAGGCAGTTACCGAGTGAAAGCAAAGTCTTAAATAAAATTAAGGGTAAATTGCAAATTGCACCCCTAAAGTGTAGGGGTAATTGAATTTTACACCTTAAAGTTTCAGAATTTGGATTTTAACCCCTAAAAGTTTGAGCTATTTGGATTTTACACCCTCACGTTTCAGAATTTGAATTTTATCCCCTAAAGTTTGTGAGTATTTGGATTTTACACCCCAAAATTATAAAACTTTAGAGTGTAAAATCTAAACACTTCCAAACTTTAGGGGGTAAAATCCAAACATCCCTAAAATATAGGAGCTAAATTCCAAATTCTGAAACGTGAGGGTGTAAAACCCAAACACCCTCAAACATCAGGGGGTAAAATCTAAATTTTGAAACTTCATGGTGTAAAATTCAATTATCCCCAAACTTTAGGAGTGTAATTTGGAATTTACTCTAAAATTAATTTTAGAGAGAGTAAAAAATAGGTAAATCAAAATACGTATTCCCTTTAGGAAAAAAAAATTGATTTTTTTTTTTTTTGGGTGTTTGGAGAGAGAAAAAGTGACACTTCCACATTCATTAATTTTTGCGCAAAATAAGAAATAAAAAATTGAAACCCAAATTCCTGATATGCATAAATTGTTCTTTTGCAATCCATAATGCTTACTTTATTTGGCTATTACCATTAATTTTCCAATTGCCACAACATTAATTATGTTATCACCAATACGTGATAAATTCTTTTGAGTAAAATACTATTTTAATTCCTAAGCTTTATCAAAAGTTTTTTTTTTCTTTTCCTAAACTTTAAAAAGTTTTTTTTTTTTTTTTTTCATCTTTAAACTTTAGATTTTTTTAACAAAAAAAAAAAAAAAATGTGTTTAGAGACAAAATAAGGATGATTTTTTATATATAATAATTTAGGGATGAAAAGCAAATTTTCAGTAATGTTTAGAATAGAAAGTAAAACATTTTAAATAGTTTAGGAATGAAAATTGAAAATTTCAATAGTTTAGGACTGAAAAACAAACTTTTTTATATTTTACAAATAAAAAACAAATTTTTAGTAAAGTTTAGGGACCAAAATAGTATTTTACTAAATTTGTTTGTCATAAATTATTTAGTTGATAAGTTGTTATGATTTTGATCTAGGCTAGCTTATCAATAGAACCACTTAAATTATTCATTATTTTTAACAAGTTGTTGCCTTTAATAATTGTAAATTTTTTTTGGAAAAAATAATTATAACTATAGCCATTTTCATTGTTGCTAACAAGAAGTGGAAGTGGAGGATTTGAACCTAGAATATTCTCATTGATAGAATCTAATAGTGTTATCTAAATTACAAGGTGTTGGGAAATTTAGACTCCGGTTGATAGAATTAACAAGTTTTAAACCCAAGTTGTTAATTAGACTTATTATGAATAAACCTTGTTAAAACAAACAAACATCAATATCATGTCAAAATCATGCACAGCGGAATAGTAAATAAAACAAGATATGATGACCTAGGAAAACCAATGAAACAAACTAGTTTCATAATAAAAAAACCTGGGGAGAAACCTTCCGTAAAGCAATTCACTATAGTAAAGAGAAGTTTTAGATCTAGTACAAAACCTTTGTCCCTAGACTCTACAATCCCCGTAGATGAACTTACAGCAGAAACCTTCTACCGCTTAAGAATCTCTGAACTCTTCAATATATGAACGCCACCCTTTTGCACAGATCCCAATACATGACTAACTCCAGCAACTTGAAAAAGTTGTTGGCTGTAAAGTTCTTAACTTCATCAATAATGAAGATCAAGAAGTACTTGGTTACAAAACCCTAAGGCGCAAAAGATGCAGTAACTTCTTGCAGAGAGAATAAGACACTAGGTCACTTTCTGCATGTGTTCTCCATGTATAACGGCCTTTAAAATAAGCCTATATATGTCTAGGGTTGTGAGACAGGAAACCTTACACATACATGTCAGCTAGGAAATTCTGATTTCCTAGATCTCAACAAATTCAGCTTCTGTAGAGCTTCATACTTAAATCTCGATAGATATTGTTTCCATCGAGGTATTTGTTAAGCTTTAATGAACAGATTTTCTTCACTTGTTTTTTGGTTCAATCTTCATGACTTTAATACTTGACTTGAACTCTTGTTTCTTGAAGTACTAAACCCATCCTAGATCTACCCAATTACAAGTAAAGTGCATTTTGTCAAAGGATTATCCAATTACATAAAATATATCCTTAACAATCTCCCTTATTAGCAATCCGTGACAAAACCACAACAAAACAACTAATCACGAGAGTAGTCTTAAATTACTTAACTCATAACCACTTGTTGTATTACAAAATAAATCTATCCCTACTACAAACTCTTGAAAAACTTTGCAAGAAAAGAGTTCATAGCATGATAGACTTTCACAACTTTTCTTTTTGAAACATTTAAACAAAACTCATCAAGGCATCATGTGTGAAACAGAAATACAGATTGCATACATAAAAAACATGCGTATAAATATAGAGAAGAAACAACACATTGTAAAGATAGGTGAAGAAGACATACATCATATATATATATATATATATATATATCAAAGATAAGCACAATGTATGTAAAAATGGTCACAAGACCGGTGTACAACAAGCTAAAAGAAGCTCCTAAAACAATAAGGAGGTAAACATTCCCCCTAACAAGATGAAACACAACTCCCCCTTACAAAGGCATGTATTTCTCCCTCTAACATGTAGAATCTCAAAATTAAACCACATTTTCTCCCCCTTTTTGTCATGATTGACAAAGGGTACAAGAAGCTATAAAGTTTCACCCGAGAAACATAAAGATGATCTAAGATGATCAAGGGACACAAGGAATCCATATAAATGCATGAATGAATGTAAAGAAACAAAATGCTATGGATGACAAGATAATAGAAAGATGCAAAAACATATGAAAAAAAATGCAAGCAAGAGGGTCTCAACAGATTGAAAAGCTATCGAGCTGTTAGAAAGCACATAAAATTACCTCAATAGATCGAGATATGTGTCGAGAATCTATCAAGAAGCTACCCAGAAATTTTGATGGATCGAGAACCTATTGAGAATGTATCGAGCAGACAAAGAGCACAGAAAATTTGGCTTGATGGATCGACCTAGCTATCGAGAAGCTATCGAGGTCAAATCTAGAAATCTCGATAGAAGAAACTTGTGTCAAGCTGCTGTTGAGATGCTGTCAAGAAGGTATCAAGCAGCTGTAGAGAAGACAGAATCAAGGTTTTCCAAGGGAGGAAAAACACACAAGATGAATGCAACAAGATAGCTACTCAAACAAACATCCAAGCAGCAAGTTAAGCACTCAAACACAACTCAAATCTAGATGTAAAGCATTTCTAGATCAAATGACACACATAAATACTAAACAAGTCTAACCAATTTTATTTTTCAAATACAAGTTAAGATAGTTTAGCAAGCATATATTAACACATGTATCCTTTGTGATGCCCAAATTACATTGTACCTGTACATGTAACAAGAGTAGCAAAAAATTTGCATATTGTGTGTGAAACAAAGTAAGAGTGCATAAGTATCTCATATTATGAAGATTTGAGACATGAGAAAATCAAATACACTCACACACAATCATAACTGTTTGATGGAGACTATCACCTTTGAGGTACATTCTATAACTCCAACATCTCCTAAATACAAACTTGCAACCATATTAAAAGCATTTTGATTCTTTTTGCTTTTATTTTTCTTTGCATAATTTTCTTATAAGCATAGCATGCATGGGCATATAAGAGAGAAAAGAAATATCCAATTATGTAAGCCAAAACATCACAATTTTGCTATGCCGAAGTACACAGATGTTATACATGATTGGCGGGTTTTAGTTGTAAGATGTTTATTTATGCCTTTCTCTTAGGATTTTCTAGTCCTTCTCGTCAAAAAGAATGATATGAGTATGAAATATAAGAGACAATCTTAATCGTACTCATCGCAATCACGAGCCACAAAGCTCACTCGCTTAGTTGTGCATTGAGATGCTCATCTAAGCTATAAGAGATACAAAGTTTAGAAACTTTGTTTCAATGGCCATCAAAGGTATACAAGTACCAACATACACAAACACACACTGTTTTTGGTTTTTTTTGGAAAAACAAACAAAATAAAGACTAAACAACCAAATAAAAACAGGCAAATAACATGAATGCATGAAAGAAAGATGCAGATGCATGAAAACATGATTCCAAAAGCAGATAAGAAATCAAGCAAAGAGAGTCCTACTTGAAATAGAAAGAATTAGAGTAGAGGACAGATATAAAAGACAATTAAATCTTAGGCTCCTTTCTCACCCACACAACATGACCCTTTGGCCGTGAAGATGAAAAGGTACATGTCCTAGTATGTCTACTAAAGGACATAGAAGAATTAGAATTCTCCTGAAATTGAGTTAAAAATCTCAAAGCTTTTAATAACTCTCCAAACAAAGGTGTTGAACCTTGAGAGAGAACCTATAACCGTTTGGACACTTACTTATGAGGATACAACTTGAAGCAATTAGGACGAATGTGTCTAGAAACACCACAATGGTGACAAACATGAGTAGTTTTTGAACTACTAGACTTCCCAGAGTGAGATCTAACAAAGGATTTAGAATTAACCAAATCAGTTTTGGATTTCATACCTTTATCACATTTCTTAGATTGGGTCACAAAGATAGTCTTTGATCTAGAAGCTGTGGAAGAGGAAGGGCTGGAGGAAAAAACATATCCTAAGCTAGTCTTATTAGAACTAGGCTTTTGATCACTCAATACCTCATCAAGCTTTGCACTAGACATCCTCTCTATTTGAGTTCTAACTTTACTAAACTCAACCTCGAGAGTCTTGACCTTCTCTTCTAATGAGGTGTTCTCCACAACAAGAGTCTCAACTAACCATGTAGTCTCATCTAGTTTGACTAAAAGTTCAGCTTTTTTAGTTTTTACCTCATTATGCTCTTTTCTACAAAGGTGAAAAGTCTTTTCAGATTTTATAAATTCAGTACATAGCTTATCATAGACTTCCTGAAGGGTCAACTTCTTGGGTACTTCATCATCAGAAGAATCCTTACTATCACTAGCATTCTCCACAATCACCTTATCGGTTGTGGCAACAAAAGCCATATGATGACCACATTCATCCTCATACTCATCAGAAAGATCACTCTCAGAATCACAAAAGGTAGAAACTAACACTTTACCTTTTGAATTCTTGATCTTTTCCTTCATAAGATAGTTTGGGCATGAAAGCTCGAAAATGTGTTGAAAACACAAGAGCAATTTAGACCCCCCAATTAAACTTACGGCTCGATAGATTTTACACTAACTTAAGACTAAGTGCGGAATAGTGTAAAAGCGAGCGGATAAACAAAAAGCTACTCTAATCCATAAACTAAGCAACACGGCAGTATAATGGAATAAACAAGAGTAAGGAAGAAGGATGCAAACACAGAAAACACCGAAACGTGTTCTCGAAGAGGAAATCGAAGAACTCGGCGAAAAACCTCTCCGCCGCCCTCCAAGCGAAAATCGATCCACTAGACAATCAGTTGGGATACATGGGTTAGCAAGAGACCCTCCAAGCCTAATCTACCCGATGTACCTAAGCCCTCCAAGCTCCACTCCAACAAGGCTTCTCAGAACCGTGTCTTGTCTAGCACCCTAGATCCCGCAACAAGCTCCATGTTGCATCTGCCATTCCAGGCTTCTTCCAATGTTTCCCAGCAGCACCAAAACGTCACACAACACTCTCAAAGGGTGTGGTAAGTGTTTGGGCTATCAACCTCTCAATGGTGTGGAAATGGAGAGGGAAAGGTTGAGGAGATACCACAAGCAAGTGTATAGAGAAAGGTGGGGATGACAATCTCTAATTCACAATGTGTTTGGCTAGGGTTTTTCTCTCTGAAGCAATCCTCAACATTTGTGGGTAATGAGGGTATATATAGGATAGGCACAGAAAGTGTGAGTCATTCAGTACAGGCTGGCAGAACAGATAGCCTCGCGGGTGTCTCGCGGGAAGGCCTTACCCGCGAGATACTCGCGAGACACAGCTGTCTCCACCTGGCCTGACTCTTCGCATTCCAGCATGTGCAGGGCACATGTTTCACTTTGCGAGAAGCTAGGTCGCGACATACCCGCGAGAATTCTTCAGCCTCCAAATGCTTGAGTCTTCACACTCTCTCTCTATCACACAACCCTTACAACAAATCCCACAAAATATACAGGGTATAAACGATTGATAATAATTACAATCAAATTTTGCACGGAATAAAAGCCAACAAAATACATATGTTGAGAAATTTAGACCCCGGTTGATAGAATTAACAAGTTTTAAACCCAAATTGTTAATTAGATTTATTATGAATCAAACTTATTAAAACAAACAAACATCAATATCATGTTAAAATCATGCAGCGGAAAAATAAATAAGACAAGATATGATGACCTAGGAAAACCAATGAAACCAACCAGTTTCACAATAAAAAACCTGGGGGGAAACCTTCCCAAAAAGCAATCCACTATAGTAAAGAGAAGTTTCAGATCTAGTACAAAACCTTTGTCCCTAGACTCTACAATCCCCGTAGATGAACTCACAGCAGAAACCTTCTACCGCTTCAGAACCTCTTAACTCTTCAATATATGAACGCTACCCTTTGATGTTGCACAAATCCCAATACGTGACTAACTCCTTTACACGAATCCTAGTACGTGACTCACTCACCAACTTGAAGAAGAAGAAATGTTGGCTGCAAAGTTCTTCACTTCATCAACAATGAAGATCAAGAAACACTTGGTTACAAAACCCTAAGGCGCAAAAGACGCAGTAGCTTCTTTTAGAGAGAATAAGGCATCGGTCACCTTTTGAATATATTCTCCTTGTATTCTCTTATGTGACGGCCTCTAAAATAAGCCTTATATAGGTCTAGGGTTATGAGAAAAGAAACCCTACACAAATACATAAGCCTGGCCCAAAAATAGAAATCTGAATTCCCGTAACCTCGACAGATAGCAGCTATCGAGAAAGTGTCGAGAAGGTGTCGAGGGGACAGAAACTTTCTCGATCGATCGACCAGCTATCGAGAAGCTATCGAGATTGCGATAAGAATCAGCTGAAGATCTCGACAGCTAGCCAGGTGTCGAGGAGGTGTCGAGAAACTATCAAGCTTTAAAATTCAGCACTTTCTCACTTGATTCTTGGACAGACTTGCATGGCTTTAACACTTGAACTTGAAACAAGGTTTCTTGAAGTATTAAACACAACCTAGGTCTACCCAATTACAAGTAGAATGCATTTTGTCAAAAGGATTAGCCAATTTACATAAATAAGTGACATATGTTCTTAACAAGTGAACACACATATGTCCTAACAACATAGTTGTAAATAACAACTTTACAGGGCACTCTATCCTCATATGACCAAAACTTTTGCACTCATGGCACTGGATGAGGGGTTTCTCATTCTTGCCAATCCTAGAGGATTCAGATTTCCTAAGGGCTTTGTTCTTATCATTTACCTATATTGGAGAAACTTGATAATCTCATTAGCTATGAAGGTTAAGTCCTCATCCTCATCTCCATCCTCATCTTCATCTTCATCTTCAGAGTCATCACTCTCTTCCTCTATACCCTTAAGAGCCATGTTCCTACTCTTTCCACATTTTCCCATTTTACCTAATCCCATCTCATAGGTTTGAAGGTTCCCTACAAGCTTAGTCAAAGGAATTTGATCAATGTCCTTCACTTCTTCAATGGCAGTAATCTTGGCATGGAATTTTTCAAGTAAGGACCTGAGGATTTTCTTAATAATTTTGGGTTCCACAATAGATTCTCCAAGATTGAAGACAAAATTCACAATATCCTTGAGTTTAGCATAGAACTCATCAAATGTCTCATCCTCCTCCATCTTTATTTCTTCAAAACTGCTGGTGAGTCTATGAAGCTTAATGGTCTTTACTGCCTTGGTACCTTCATAGGTGGTCTTAAGAATAGTCCATGTTCCTTAGCAATTTCCGTGGATGATATTTTCTTGAATTCCTCATTGGTCACACCACTAAACAGAGCATTCAAAGCCCTACTGTTGAAAATTGCCGCTTTGATCTTTGCTTCATCCCAATCCACCAGCGCTTCCTTTCGCTTAATTCAGCCGACTTCAACAGCTTGCCATACTTTTTTTATCAAAAGACTACAAAAAAGCTTTCATATGAACTTTCCAGTACGCATAGTTAGTACCATCAAACAAAAGAGGAATCAAAAGAGATTGTCCATGATCCATGACAACGAGGGTCAAGGATCACACTCAAGAAATTAATCCAATTAGAATATACCTGCTCTGATACCACTTGTTAGGAAATTTAAACCCCGGTTGATAGAATTAACAAGTTTTAAACTCAAGTTGTTAATTGGATTTATTATGAATGAACCTTGTTAAAACAAACAAACATCAATATCATGTCAAAATCATGCACAGCAGAATAGTAAATAAGACAAGATATGATGACCCAAGAAAACCAATGAAATAAACTAGTTCCACAATAAAAAAACCTAGGGGGAAACCTTCCCGAAAAGCAATACATTATAGTAAAGAGAAGTTTCAGATCTAGTACAAAACCTTTGTCCCTAGACTCTACAATCCCCGTAGATAAACTTACAGCATAAACCTTCTACTAGTTCAAAATCTCTGAACTCTTCAATATATGAACGCCACCCTTTTGCATGGATCCTAGTACTTGACTAACTCCAGCAATTTGAAGATGTTGTTGGCTGCAAAGTTCTTTACTTCATCAACAATGAAGATCAAAAAGTACTTTGTTACAAAACTCTAAAACACAAAAGACGCAGTAATTCTTGCAGAAAGAATAAGGCACTAGGCCACTTTTTCCATGTGTTCTCCATATATAACGGCCTTTAAAATAAGTCTTATATATGTCTAAGGTTGTGAGAAAAGAAACCCTACACATACATGTCAGCTAGGGCCAAAAATCATATCTGGACATTCTGATTTCGTAGATCTCGACAGATTCAGCTTCAGTCGAGCTTCTGTCGAGTTTCGTTCTTAAATCTCAATAGATACTATTTCTGTCGAGGTATATGTCAAGTTTTAATGAACAGCTTTTCTTCACTTGTTTCTTGGTCCAATCTTCATGGTTTTAATACTTGACTTGAACTCTTGTTTCTTGAAGTACTAAACTCATCCTAGATTTACTCAATTACAAGTAAAGTGCATTTTGTCAAATGATTAGCCAATTACATAAAATATGTCCTTAATACAAGGTTATCATCATTTAAACTTATGTCTCTGTCCCATCATTTTCATTTCTTATTTTTATTCTATCGTTGTTAGAAACTGAGAGAAAAATAGGACACCCAAAGTGGGCACATCCCTCTGTATATCTCTTCATGGTTTTCAATTTTTTGTTGTACATATTAAGGTCAAGTCTTTTTTTTTTTTTTTTTTGAGAAGCTATTAAGGTCAAGTCCATGTCTTAATAATTGATCACACTCGGTTGCCATTTTTTTCCATCAAAACATTATCGCGATGGAAGTGGGACAACACTTGGAAAGATAACCTCTTAAAAAAATATGTGGAAACATATTTTTTCTCCGAAGGTCTGAATCCAACTAAAAGTAAGAGCCAGGATGTCCCACTCCCGGCACCTTTTGTTAAAATGCCTGGTAAAAAAAAAAAAAAAAAAGCAGTGGGACAAATTATTTAAAATTGAAAACGAGGAACAGTATTAGATAGTAACTAGTCGGATTCAATATTTGAAAAGAAAACATCTGAAAAGGATAGTAAATTAAAAAAAATGTTCGAGTTCAAATAATATTATCACATATAAACAGTATGCCTTTAGTCTTATAATCCAATAGCATTATTGTTGTCTTTTACGATAAAAATTAATGGTCAAATCCTCCCTTCCCATTATCATAATTATCAAATTATCATTAAAAATTTATATAATTTTAAGGTTACTTTGACAATACACTAGAGTTTTTGCATTTTACTTTTTACATTTTGAAAAGCTTATAACAAATGAGTGTACGAGTAAGAAATAGGAGAATTACTGGCGTGATTAAAAAGATGGGAAAGTATCTTGTCATACTCGATTTTATATTCACTATTTTAGATCAATATCAACAATTAATTAATACGAAAATGTTCTTATTTCAAAACATGAAAGTGATGTAAAAAAATATTGTAAAAGTCTCATTGCCTGAAAATGAATAGTGGTTGAAACTCGATCCGCCTAATCAAGATTAGGTAGTAAAAGGGTTTGGAATCCATCTCAAATCCACGGGATGCTATTGCTCTCATTCCTCTCACAATTTTCTATTTTTATTCCGCCTAATCAAGATTAGGTAGTAAAAGGGTTTGGAATCCATCTCAAATCCACGGGATGCTATTGCTCTCATTCCTCTCACAATTTTCTATTTTTATTTTTTTACTTCTTGACTTCCTATCTTTTATTTTTTTTAATTTTTAAAAAAAATTATTCAAAAACTGAAATTGAAAGATACTTCTTTAATTCTCAATCTCAACAAGAGCAATTGCATACGATATAATATGTGGATCTCAATCCTTTGAAGTGGGCAGTGGAGAATTGAAGACCTTGGACCACCTTGCATGCACTCTAGAGAAACTCTTGCCAATAACTGATCCAATACGAAATTAGCACTAACCAGTGGTCCAGTACCAATGCATTAATAGTTGTAATGTGGGGATGTTTCCTGGGGAGGGGTGCATGGTACTGTCTGTAACAGAGCCGCACGTACGGTATATGATATTATCTCTCTCTCTTCTCTATGAAAAGGGAGGAAAATTTGTAAATCAGAAATGGGAAAAAATAAAAGCGAAAAGCATCGACTTTTGGTGTGGATGATTTTTTCCTTATTTGCAAAAAGTTTTCCAAGTAGAAAGAGAGTCAGTATATTCACTTTTCTTACTATTTTTTTATGAACAATTTTCTTACTTTTTCACTATCAATTCACGAAATCATTTTAAACCTTCAATTTCTTGACCGTATTTTATCCATTAACCTTATCTAATAGAGGGCTGAGAAGTGCGTGGGGAAAAATATCTAATTTTCAAAGAATTCATGGGTAAATAATACAAAAAATAGCTCATAATTAATCAAATTACTTATTAATTTATAATTTTAATAAATGTTTTAACTTTTTTTAGGTTCAAGATTTATGCTTGAGTAGTAATTATAATTTTCACAGGGTATGCTACTTAAGAGTTCTCATATATATATATATATATATATATATCATAGTACTATGATATTGAACCTACTTTATTAACTAATATTAAGGTAAAATCTACATTATGTTTATATGACAATTAAATTTTTGTTGTATAATTAAGTTATGTCGTTATTTACACTAATTTGTGTTTGTCAGATCAATTATATGTTGCATAGCAATGTTCCAATCTTGCCTTTCTCGGCTAAAATCTGACTGATTATGAAAATAAAGACTTTATTTGGGAAGTTAGAAAGCTTGTAGCGGATAAGTCATGAAATGAATTGTAATAGGTGCAAGCTCTAACTGAGGTAAACCCTGAAGAAAATGGGCTTGAATCTAGAAAAATATGAAGCAGAAAATTATTGTTTGATCAATATTTCACCATTGTTATTCTCAAGTGCCAATATACATGACTTATTTAATAGTAACTCTCTAAACACACATGTTTAGAGGACATAATTGATGAAAAAGCTCCTAGTAAGGCCGCTGCCCGACAATGTTGCCACGGGGATCATAGTTGCAACCGATGAATGTGCCTCCATTGTTGCATCGCACTTTGGCGCAACCTAGACGAACTGATTTGCGCCAAACCACCTGAGTGTAGTGGCCACATACCCCACCAACACAAGAGTTAGAATTGTAGTTATACTTGGACTTTTCTGCTACCCAAAGGTTCACTGCAGCGGTACCAGTGAGGTCACCAGTGCTACCTGCAAGGTTTTCACCATAAGGACCACCCGAGTGCACAAGTCTGCAATCACCCTTATGTTGATTAGCATAGTTCTGTGCAAAAGTTGCTAAGTTTGCGTCCCATGTTATAGGTCCAACACCCACTTGCGCACGGGCTGCGTTGTGAGCATTCACGTAGTCTGCAGGTGAGTTTTGGGCGCAGGAGAGATGGACTATGACTAAGAACAAGACACAGCCAATGGCTTGTGAAAAGTTACTCATCTTCATATTGGTTTCTCAGCTATAAAACTTAAAAGCAAAGCAAAACCTTAGGTGGGTGGTATAAAAATGAAGTATGCATGAGGGGTATTTATATAGGGATATTGTGTGTGAAAATTGCTGTCATTGTGGAATTTTGACTTAGCAAATATTGAATAGTTGAAAGACTTATGTCACCAGGAAAATCCCATTTGGTAAAAAACTAATTGTGCTTCTCATTGGATGGCATCATTACAGGGTTAGCAGTGGCGGAGCCACACACAAGGGTGGAGGGCAAGGCCCCCCCATTTTAAAAAATTATTTTATAGTATTTATATTATTTACATTTTAAAAAATGTAGCATGTAAAAATTGAAGTTGACCCCCCCAAATTTTGACTCATTTCAATGGTGCTCTTAAAACAAAGAGAAATTATATTAAAATCATATAATTTAAAAGGTTTAACAAATTAAACTATGTAAAAAATGATAAATTTTTGTACATGTCTAATAGAAGAAATATATGACTTTTGTATGCTCAATAAAATTTAGAAGATGATAAATTCTCTTAGTAAATTAATTTTTATATGTGTGTGTATAGAGGTTTGTTTTAACTAATATATTAACATCACAACTTGGCTCCCCCAAACCAAAATTTCTGGCTCCGCCCCTGAGAGTTAGAGTAGTACATTGGTCAAATGAGCTTAAATGCTCATTGAATAATGCTAGAAATACAAACTATTTTACAAAAAAATTTACAAATTACTGATGTGGTGAGTGATTATTGGTAAATGAAAAAAGTGATACAAATGATGAGTCTAGATGAAAACCAATAAAATGTTGGCTATATCAACATTTTGTAAAAATATTGTAAAATAGTTTGTGGTTGTAGCATTACTGAATACTCATTTGCTGCAAGAGATAGAATTTCGTTCCACATTGTCTGCAATGATATTACATCGTTTTTTTTCCTTTGATGCACTTACAAGCTTGAATAGCATGCGCCGATATTATGTGGCATATTTTACTATATCTTATTTTTTAACAAGTAAGAAGCAAGCAACCCTATAAATTCAGCTCCTACAACTGCACTATTTTGAACCTAAAATTTCTTCGTAGAATATGGTTAGGCAATAAGATTTATAATTATTTATTTCATTCGTACATAGCTGTAGGTTAGCATACAGTGAACAATGTGATCAAATGTAAGTTTTATCAAATGTAAGTTTTGTAAGTGTATTTTGAGTCAAATTTGAACTTTGAAGTCAATACTGATGCCTATGACTGCTGAAGAAAGACTAAAGTTTCTGAATTCTCGGCAGTTGAGCACTTGAGCTTTGTTTGATTGATTGAAATTTTAATGTTTGGATCGATTGAGGATTGTGACAGTTGTCAGTTTCAAGTTCATTAAGCGAATCGTGTTACTAGGGTTTTCGTGTTACTAAAAAAAAAAAAAAAAAAAAAAAGCCCCCTAGAGGGTGTGATTAATTGAAGACCTTTTTTTTTTTAGAGGAGTTGTTCATTTACATCTAGGGTTTGATTGTATTGAGCTCTCTCAAAACATCATCTAGTGTTCAAGATTGAAGGAACTGAATGATTCGAAAATCCCGAAAATGCTGCATCCATTTGAGCAAATAGCTACAAGACTTTGAGTATAAAGTTGTGAACTCATTTGAGAGGATAGCTACAAGAGTTTCAGATAATTGAAGACATTTAGCTTCTGTTAGAATTTGGTAATTTTTTTTTTTTTTTTTTGGGTTAAAGAATTTTGTAATTCAAATATCATTGTAATCTGTACATTAGTTAATATAAATAAATACAAGTAATACAACCCAATAGCATGAAGTTCAAATTTGACACATGGCACATCTCCCCTGAGCAAGAAAGTTCGAATGACAATTTCACAAACGTAGCATGAAGTTCTTAACTGGCTAAACAAACAAAGCTTTAGTTTATTCGCCAATTTGACTACAGAATATTCCTGCTAGAGTGGTATTATCTTCAACTTGGCATTTCAGTTTGGACACCTCACACCAGAATATTAGAGACTTGCATAGATGATAGATATATGTGCCCTCTTTGGCATGGTCTGGAAGACGTGCTCGAAGGGTCATTAGATGATACAAAGTTCCTAGTTTTTTATTTTTTCCCTCTTTAAAATATATGCATAAATGAAATAGACCGTAACAAATGACAAATCTAATACAATATTTTCCAAATTGTCTGCTTGGTCACTTCCAAAGTTTGGTGGCGGCTTTCCATTTTCCACATCCTAAGTGATAAGCATTTTATGCATTATCTTCTTTGTCAAAAAATACCTAATAATGCTTAATTGTTTCGGACTATTTCTAAATGCAGAAGGCAAAGCATAAAAAGACGAAAATTCAACCTATCTAGACGCACTTCCGTAAATAAAATAAATATGAGTTCTTTGAATTTACTGTGAAAAACTCTGTAACCAATTAAAATATAACAAAAATCAACTGTATTGTATTGTCTTGTATGAATTGTTATTTACATTTTATGACTATTTGAAAATTGTTAGGAACTTAGTGGCTTCTAATAGGGATGAATAGGAAATCGTATGTTGTCATCTCTATAGAGAAATACTAGCAAGAGAGAGAAAGAAAATGCACTAAATAATGAATTGATTTATTATTAATATTTAAAAAATCCTAATGAATAACTAAGAATATTGAGGCTCATATTATGTTTTACCTCAATTTCTTGAATGTCTAATTGGTGCGAGTCTAATAATAGAAGATTTACCTAAAAGAAATTAATCCAAGATATTTCAAGACATCTTTTACATTATCATATCTAGGTTTAATTAAAATTATCCGTAGAATTTTTTAAATATCTGATAGAAATATATATATATATATATATTTTTTTTTTTTGAGAAAAAAATATCTGATAAAAATAGAATGCTTTAAATCCTTGTAAAACTTTTTTTTTTTTTTTCTTGTGTGGAAAATATCCATGTAAAACTTAAGCAATATAGTATAAAACACACTGAGTTATTCATGATTATTAGGCTGCATAATATAATATCGCGTATACTTGTGTTGATGGCTGTAGCGAAAATCATGCAGCGTGGGGTGATGGTCCTTTCTAAGTTTTACTAAAAGTCAAATAAGCCAGGAAGACTTTAGTGGCTTAGAGTGAGATCAGCATGGACCAACCTTATTTATTTATAAGTTGTTATTACATGATGGAACCGCAACCATAGAAGGCAGCAATCACAATATATTATTTTTTTTAAAGTAATGATTATTACATACCGTGTATACACTGAGAATAAAATTGTGTTTTAAAAATATTATTTTAATTAAAATTATAAAATTGTATTTCTAAAACAAGATTTCACAATTTTACAATTATAATTGAAATTGTGTTTTTACCGATAATATATATGATTGTATAAAAATAGCTGCATCAACAATAATTAAAGATTATAGAGAAGTGTCCGCGCGTGCTACAGCCTATGATCCTATAATCTGTTTTCTTTTATACAAAATTTCTCTTTGCAACAGGGGAAAAAAAAAAAAAAACAGTAATTAAAGATATATTTTGACATTTCAACGAGATGGAACATGTGGTTAATACAATGGTCCCATATGGATGTAACGGGCGGCTATTGCCAACATACTTGAAAGTGCAAGAGTCAATTAAGGATAAATATATATATATATATATATATTAAATTAAAAAAATTAAGTACACAAAAGAGAAATAGCAAAAGATGAAAGGAGATAAGGACAGAGCATCATTGCATCAATAGTTCGGATATTCCTTATCTGTAGAAGTAAAGTAAGGGAGACATGATTTTTTTCCTTGAGAGTTTATTAATGGAGGGATGCGGACCTAAAATGATTTTTATTTTTCTTGTCCTTATATTTTATTTTCCAAGGAAATTATTATTATTATATATATATAAAAAAAAAAGTAAGGGAGACATGATTTTTTTCCTTGAGAGTTTATTAATGGAGGGATGAGGACCTAAAATGATTTTTTTTTTCTTGTCCTTATATTTTATTTTCCAAGGAAATTATTATTATTATTATTATTATTATTATTATTATTATTATGTGTATATATATCCTGGCTAATTAAGCTTGTCATTCTAGCATCCAGTCTATTCTCTATGGTACTTAATCACCTGGTTGCAAGCAATGCATAATTGCTCTAGTAAAAAAGAATGCTATACTTTTTTTATTAACAATTGTAATTGCTTCCTTAATTTTACATTTAATATATATATATATATATATATATATATTAGTTTAGAATATTCAACAATATATTCTGTTTTTAAAGTTAATCAATTTACCTAATCAATTTTTACAGCTAATCAGTAATTAATTCCTTAAACAAGATCCAAAAAGTCAATATTGAAACCCTAAACTCACCTACCACCTACCCCATTTACTTCAGCCGTATACCACACTATGTATTGACTCTAGTTTTCCTTCTTACTTCTCACCTTTCACCTTAGCAGCTTCCTCTCCCTCCCTCTTTCTTGTTTAATTGTCTTTTTCTTCCTTCAGCTTTTTGAAGCCTCTTTTTTTACCTCTTCAATAGTTCAATTCTTCACCTTCCATCAGCTACATGCTATCCTAGACAACCACAAAGGTAATTGTTTTTTTGTCTTGTATTATTTAATGTTTGTATCTATATTTTTATTGAGTATGTTGTATCTCTTTTTTTTGGGTCCCATATATTCTTGTAAATCTACAAAATGTTCTTTCCTTTGATCCATTTTATATATTAAAAAAAAAGTTATGGTATTACATGTGGAAAGCCAGCTATACCTACAAACTCAAATCAAACCTATGAAGATGCAAACAAATATAAAACCACATGTAACAATAGATTGAAAAGCTAGAGGTCATTTTGTTTCTAATAATAGAGTTAGTTACACTGTTGTGCACTTGTAATACTCTTAGGCTTCGCTTGGGAGTTCATAAGGGAATGGAATGAAATGGAATGAGATGATCATAAGGGAATGGAATGGAATGAAATGTATTTAAGTAAGGGAAATGAATGGAAAAGAATAGAATGGAATGGAATTAAGTAACCTTGATTGGATGTTTTAAAATAAAGAAATGGAAAGGAATGAAAATGAATGGAATGTAAGTAATCCTATTTGGGAGCAACATGGAGGGAATAGAATAGAATCATTTTACGACAATATTACTATTAGACTCCTATTTTAAAATAAGCGGTTGAATATATAGGAGTATTTTGGGAGTTTTAGTAAAAAAATCATTAAATCTAATTTCATTCCCTCCTATTCCTTTCAATTTCGAGGGGAATGAAAATTTGAGGTTTTAAGGGAATAAAGAGGACTGAGTATTCCCTCCTACCCATTCTATTCCCTCCCACTTAAACTCCCAAACAAGTGAATGGACTTTTCATTCCCTCTTTTAAAACTCTCAAACAAGAGAAGGGAAGAATATTCTAAAATTATTTTTTTTATTCATTTCCATTCCATTTCATTCCCTCATCTCAAGCGGAGCCTTAGTAGTTCTTATAGTTAGTAATACTGTAGTCACCAAGGTTGGTTATCATAGTGTGTAAGTATATATACTTTGTAGATTATCAAAAGTATATATACTCTGTATTTAGTTACTAATTAATGGTAAGCACATAATTATTCAGTCCATAGCAAATAATTCTAAAACTCTTTGTTCTCCCTTTTCTTTTCATTTCATTCTTTTTTATTTGGTTCATTGTATATTCAGGTTAATATGTTATATTACATATTCTTACAGTTCATTTTACTCTCTGTCTTTGCCTGATTTTTTTTTAAAATAGGTAATGGAGGGTGGAACATCTGGTACCCACAATGACAAACCCGAGTCTCCAACCACAAGTAATACCAATGCACTTCCTCCTAAGCATCCTAAAAAAAACAAATCTAAAGTTTGGGATCACTTTTCGATGAGGGTGATTGTGATCCTAATCACCCTAGAGCATCATGAAATTACCATGGTAAAGATTATGGGTGTTGTGGGAAAAGGGATAAGACTAGTAATTTATGGAATCATCTTTATAATCAATGCCCCACATTTTTAAGGAACTTGGCTTAGGTAGGCTACATCCTTTCTCTATCTTCCATTTGCTTAAACTTGATTAGATTGATTACATTATAAATGATAGCATGAATAATATAATAACAATAACATTCATTTTATCTTATGTTGTGGATGATTGATTAGGTTGCTACTTGCTTGGGAGGAATTCAACTTAATTTTTGGAGTGGTATCAGACTTAAAGTTGATTGATTTGGTCTATTTTGTGAAGAACTTTTGTTAGACTCGTGTTTATTTTCAGTGAGTTTAATTTTGATTACATTGTGGCTTTTTTGACAATGCATACAATTTTAAAGTTTATTTGCTAGGTTGGTATGTTATTATTTTGAATCTTTGATGTGATTTTGGGAATGTTAAGACTTTTGGTTTATTGATTTAATTTTCCTCAGTTGTAAGGTAGTAGCTTACTGTTCCCCCCCCCCCCCCCCCCCCCCCCCCACTTTTTCTTTTTTTGAGTAGACAATGTCTGATAGAGATGATATATCTCTATTTCATTGACCCTATGTTTCTGCTAGAATTGAGATTATTCAATGAAATCTGTCCTTAGTTTTTTGTGTGCATTAGTTATATTTTGAGATTATTCAATAACAAATTGTAATTTGTGATAATTTTTTTTAAAAGAACATTTTTAATGCTAACTCGGCAAATGGCTTGGAAGACTATAGTGGCTTAGAGTGAGATCAGCATAGACCAACCTTATTTATCTATAAGTTGTTATTACATGATGGAGCCGTAACCATAGAAGGCAGCAATCACAATAATACAATATATATATATATATATATATATATATAAAGTAATGATTATTACTTACAGTGTCTACACAGAGAATAAAATAATGTTTTTGTAGAGAGGTGGGCTTTGGTCCTACTATCCAAAGGATGAGTGGATTAAGGCCCAAAGAGCCCAATACAATTAATTTGTAGAGAATGGGCTAAAAAGTTAGGCTTCAATGAAATGACAAAGACCCTAATGGGCTAGAGCGGATATGAGAACAAGGAAAAACAATGACTAGATAGATGTGATGTACAAAAATTCTTCCTCGGCAATGTCCGAGGAGGGTAGTTCTCTAATATATCTTTCTTAGATTTGATTACAGTTGTTATTCTTAATGCTATGGTGTTTTTCTCCACAGGTTCTATGTCCCTCATCCTTTAGAAGGTCTCTCACATTATATAGCTTCCTTTAGGCAATCCTGGCCTTCCATTTGTTGATCCTTTAGTAAACCACTTGAGTGCTTATCCCATCAGACACCTTCTCCAGCCCCTTATGAGTTGTGGCGGCTAAGGTAGCATTGTTTAGTGGTCTTCTCTACATAAATGCAACTAGAAAGTTTGGTGGGATGCATTAAATGTGGGGATAGCCACCATCCCTTTAGTCATGTCAGGGCTAACCCCTCTCCGAAATCTTTTCTCAGCAGTAGGACCTCCTTTGGCAATGTGTCATTGACGTGGCCTTAATGTACGAGTGTGTGGCCTCCTCGACTTGGCAATGGACTACTCGGCCATGGATATGACATGTGGCGCAGGTGCCTTATTTAAATTCTTGTACCCCACAATAGCCCCTCAAAACTCCGGTTTTCTTTCTCTTATCTGAGGAGAAAATTGGGGTTTTGACTTTGGAATATTAACTCCACACATTTCTTTGATTTCCACACGTGAAAGCATCACTTTGCATGTCCCACAACCATTCTGGCGAGATGGAGATCCTACGGCTGGCGCCTCTCCTCAAAATTTGTGTGGGATAACTACCACCTAATCTCCTATATAAGGTGCCTGGAGGAATCATTTCCCCACTTTACAAATCTCCAAACTCTTTAGACTTACAAACTCGCAAACCTTCAGGACTTTCTAATTTTCTGAGTCTTCCAGATTTTCAAAAAAAAATCCTTTAAACCGTTAAGAAGTTCAAGAAGTAACCCTCATGTTCATTCTCGTAAGTTTTTTCTCTTTTAGGTTCTTTTCTCCTCGGCCAGTCTCCTCGACCTTCTGTTCTTTGTTTTCTTTCCTTGAAAATTTCTTTCACTTCACCCTAGTTTGCTTCGATGGGTAGGTTCGCTCACCTCGTAGACTCCCTTATCCGTATGGAGGGATTTAGGGCTAAGTATCTCATTCCCTAGGGAGTTTCCCTGCAGTATTATGCCCCGGACCAGTTGCTTACCCATAGGAATGAAGGGGAGGTTGTCATTCCCATGATCGCCTTCATAGAAGGGAGAATGACGATTCCCATGGGTAGGGTGACCAGAGATTACCTAATCGCCTATAGGCTGTGCCCCCACTAGTGTGCGCCTAACCTCTTTAGGATTCTGGGTAGTGTAGGTGCTCTCAACGAGCAAATGGGGCTAAACCTCACCAGTTGCAAGCAATGCATAATTGCCCTGGTAAAAAGAATGTTTTACATTTTTTTATTAACAATTGTAATTGCCACATAATTTTAAAAAAAAATTGTAATTACCTAAAATCTTGTAGATGAATTGGTATTTTTTTTGTGTTTCTCACCGAAACAATCAAAGGTTCAAATTAATCTCTCCAATTCCATTAACCCTATTTTTCATACTTTCTTTCTTAAGTTAAGAGCAATATAATTGGAAATGAACAAAAATACCAAAACTATGTAGTTTGAGACACTTAACGGAAGCCCATCAAACGGAAATAGATTAAATGACTAAATTGAAAATAAATGAAAGTTATATGATTGATACAGTAAATAAACAAAAAGTTAAGTGATTTGATTTAATTTTGGACAAAATTAAGGAGTGCAACTTGTAATTTAGTCAGTATATTTGCATAAGTCTTTCAAACTAGTTTTTGACATTTAACTCCCTACTGGACAATATATCCAGCCAAATGATCCACTTTTGGGAGAAAACAAAAACCACAACTAAAGAATTTCATGTGGACAGCAAAGGAGAGAAACATATTGACAACGTATATATTGTTATTTATTAACTAATGATTACCATATTGTTTAGGCGTAAATGCTCTTTTCGTCCTTACATTTTGGGGTCATTTCTATTTTGGTCCCTACATTTCTATTTTACCACTTTTAGTCCCTAATCCAATTAACGCTTGTTATTTTAGTCCTTTCCATCAGTCAACAGACGGAAATAGCTGACGTGGCTAACAGCACATTAAAATAATAATTAAAAAATCTATTTTGACATATATAAAAAATGCCACGTTAGCATCTAATTTAATTTTAATTAAATAAAAAAAATTAAAAACAAAAAATTACAGATCTAAGAACATAAGAACTTGTTCTTCAATGTTCTTCTTAAATCAAAAAATAAACCTAGCAACGACATCAACCTCAGAATCAGAGAGCAAACCTAGAATCAAAGAGCATGAACATCAAAGAACATGAGCATCAAACCTACAGGAAAAAAAAAAAAAAAAACATTAACATCACCAAATCAAAGAGCATGAACAAGAGCAAACACAAGAAAACCCACACAAAACCACACCCAAACCAAACCATCCAAAGAATAGAAACCCAGCAAAGCACCCAACTCATTCACTCCCAAACCAAACCATAATCAAAGAAATTTCGAATACCACCACAAGTTAATAACTTAAAAAACAAAAAGAAATTTCAAAATGCGAAATTCCCAACAAATGCCAAAACCAAATCTCCAGCAAACCCCAAATGCCTAAAATGATCACCGATGATGCTCAGCTCCAAGAGTACAGCGTCACGACGATTTTGAATCTCTCGCTCTGCGACGAGAACAAGGAGGTCATAGCCTCCTCCAGCGCGATTAAGCCACTGGTTCGAGCTTTGAGACTGGGAACTCCGACGGCGAAAGAGAACTCGGCTTGCGCTCTGCTTCGACTCTCTCAAGTAGGCGAGAACAAATCCGCAATCGGACGGTCAGGAGCAATTCCATTGCTGGTGAATCTTCTCGAAAGCGGCGGTATTCGCGGGAAAAAGGACGCATCGACGGCTTTGTACTTTTTGTGCTCTGTAAAGGAAAACAAGATCAGAGCCATCCAAGCTGATGTTGATGCGTAGTTTAAAACAAGATCGAGATGCCCAGGTATTTAGAAATAAACAAGATAGGTTGCTCTGTAAAATCTTCGACTCTCTCAAGTGGTTTGCTCTTTGATTCTGAGGTTGATGTCGTTGCTGGGTTTATTTTTTGATTTAAGAAGAACATTGAAGAACAAGTTCTTATGTTCTTAGATCTGTAACTTTTTGTTTTTAATTTTTTAAAATTTTTTTTATTTAATTAAAATTAAATTAGATGCTAATGTGGCATTTTTTAATGCCAAAATAGATTTTTAATTATTATTTTAATGTGCCGTTAGCCACGTCAGCTATTTCCGTCTGTTGGCTGATAGAAATGACTAAAATAACAAGCGTTAATTGAATTAGGGACTAAAAGTGGTAAAATAGAAATGTATGGACCAAAATAGAAATGACCCCAAAATGTAGGGACGAAAAGAGCATTTACGCCTATTGTTTATACATTCATATCTAGATGGAAGTGCCAAGCCTCGTAACGCAGGCTTGTCACCAAGTGTGGCATTAAGGAGGTGTTATATGCTGTACCCGGCATATATTATGCCGGGTACAGCATATAAAAATTGGGCATTAAGAGTAGTTGGATTTTAGATTTGTCAAGGTGGAGCATTGACTCTGGTCTTTGAAGAGCAAGATTGAAGTAATGCCTTAGTCTGTCTCTGAAGAAGATTAAGCTTTTCATGATAGTCATGCCAGTGCGTTTAAAATGCCACTCGAGTGCGTTTAAAGCTATTATTCAAAATTATTTATGTGATACTACAACTGACCGTAAGTTTCTCCCAATAAAAGTCTTTCAGATTTCGTTTTACCTCTTCTGCATTTTACACCGAAAGTATACATCTGTATAGGGGTGTCAATTCGGGTTAGCTTGTCGGATTCGTGTTGTGTCGAGGTAGGAGTATTCGACTAAATGGCTCAACCCTAACCCGACCCATTTAATAATCGTGTCATGATCCTTCAACCCTAACCCGACTTGTTAATAAGGCGAGTTGACCTGACCCAACCCATTTGACACGCTTAATAAATGAGTCGTGTTAGGTTCACACGAATGTAACACAACCCATTTCAACATACATAATATTAAATATAACATCCATTTAGAAATATTTTTTTTTACATCCCAAAAAACAGTACATACACTTCAAGTCTTCAACCCATATTCAAACTAATATAGTTTAACAAAAATATAACATTCATCTAGAAATAAGTTCTTTACACTCCAAAAGAAGTGCATACACTTCAACCCAAATTCAAAATAACAAAGTTTAACAAAAATAAAATAACATAGTTCAACAAAAATATAATATCCTTGGAACTCGTCAAATGCTAAGTATCAATATTGAAAGGATTTGAGCAAACAGTAGACTAATCCTGACTATGACCACGATTATCATCCATAGATTCTTTGTTAATGTCCAAATTCATATCATCTTCCACAAGCTCATCCAATTTCATTTGTGCAAGTTCTATGCCAAAAAAGAAAAAGAAAAAAAAAGTATTAGTAGTTCTAGGGCTCGTAAAGTTTCAATTTCCAATTATATCTCTTGTAAATTTTTGTAATTACTTATTTTTCTTTTTAAATTTAAAATATATGTTGGATATAAAAGGTATTTGACAAATCTAAAATAAAATAAATATTTATTTGTTATACGAGTTAAACGGATTGTGTTAAGTGAGTCATTTTGAGTTGACACAAATAAATTCGCGTGTCAAATGTGTCTATTGCAGGTTACGCGGGTTGACCCGCTTATGACATGTTTCTTATTGTGTCACTTTCGAGTCGACCTATTTATGACCCAAACCCTAACCCGAAAAAACCCGTGTCGAGTTCGTGTCATGTTCACGGGTTAGGTCGAACATTGACACCCCTACATCTGTATTTAGCTGGATCGAAAGGGACAAAATCCAGTGGAAAAAAGTCACGCCACCCAAAAAAAACAATCAAATAAGTTTTGGCAATTTTAATTACCTAGTCTCCTGGCAGCTGCAAAAGTAACTTCAGCAATATGCTATTGACCAGGTCAATAATTTTTGAAGAAAGAAGCTATCACATATTGGGAAAAAATGTTCACACGCCAGTTGCTATAACACCCATAAACTTTTAATTAGCTAATTTGGGATTTATTTAGTAGAGCATTTTAGTAATATGTTTTTAATTTTTAAATAATATTACACGTATTTTTAGATTTTACACATTTTTTCACTAACACTATTTTAAAAAGGGTCATGATAACAAGTGCCCTTATGACACTTATTAATAATCCATTTTAGGAAAGTTTTGATATCAGTTTTATAGGAAATGAAAAAAGTTGTCAAAATATTAATTATACTGATAAAACTAACATTTGAACACATGTGAAAGACACGTTCAACAAAAATTACCAAATCCCAACCCAGGTGAATTGATTGAGAGGAGAGAAAATTAGAGTTCAGTTTTGAGAGAGGGCAGGGGAGATCGAACCAGATCCTTCTTTCGTGGCTCGTTGGAGCCAGAGTTCGTGTCTGGCTGTCAATTGCACTATCTTGCCATATTTATAATACCACGGTAAATTGTATAGTCTAAATCTTTTAAGTCCCACAGATTTGAATGGCTTGCTGAATCAATCAATCAAATAATAATCTATATATTACTAAAAGCTGAAGCGTAGCGTTTAATTCTGCTACTCTCACGTTGCGCCACATCAGCTACCACATCATTTTTTTTTAAATATAATTTGTCCTACAATTTTAAAATGGTTTTTACAATTTTTAGTCCTATAAATACAGCTCATTACTTATTTATTTACTTCCACTATCACCCTATAATAAATCCAACCCACTATTTATTTATTTACTTTCACTATCACCTTATAATAAATCTGTATAATTAATCCAGCCCACCTCTTATTTATTTAGTTCCACTATCAAGTCTAACCCAAAACCTTTTCAGTTTAGCTTTAGGGTTTTGTGTGAGCCTTTTCAGCTTAAAGAAAAAAAAAAAAAAAAAACAACAACAACAACAACAACATTGAAGCCTTTAACGTTGAAAGGCTTCAACGTTTTTTTTTTTTTTTTTTTTTTTTTTCAATTTTCCTATAATTATTTTAACATTTATTTTTTTAATATTTATACTTCTCCAACCTTTCTCTCGCTCTTACCATTTCATCTCCCCACTACTTCTTCAATATTTCTCCCTCTCTTACCTTTTTATCTCCCCACTATCCTCTACATTAATATCATTCTTCCTCTTTCCCTTCATCTTCCTTTATTTGTCTCTTTTTATTCACACCCTCTTACTATAAATTGGTCACTATCTCTTTTATTCTATGCATAGTTTTCTCTCACAAAAAAAAAATGGTTCTCTCTCTCTCTCTCTCTCTCTCTCTCTCTCTCTCTCTCTCTAAATTTTTTGGTGGATTTTATTTTTTATTTTTCTTGCATCTCTACTTTAGGTTGATAATTTTTATATTCTTTAAAACTCTATTTTGGGTTAATGTGATTTAGTTTTGTTTTTTAAATTGTTGTTGTTTTTATTTTTATTTTTTATTCCCTTTTGATTGTTAAATGTTATCCTATTGCGTTCTAAAGAATTAAATATAGCATATAAAAATATAATATTATTCTATAAAAATAATTTGGTATTTATTCTGTTACATAGCATAATTTTTTATACTGCTCAATTTAGATGATAAACTATGAGACATTACTAATTTTTGTTTATTTTCTAATCCTTTGTGGTGGACAAAGTACTCTTAATAGTTGTATTAGAAGTACTCTATAATGCCATTCATTTAAAGAAAAGCAAAGGTTAGCCAAACGAAAATAATTGGTGACAAATTTTAACTTTTGCAATTTTATTTTAATTATTATTATTTTATAACAATACATGTATAGAAATTTAATTCTTAGATTTTGCTAATAATTGTTTATTTGATAATATGTTTTGGGTGGCCGAAATTATAATTTCTACAAAGAAAATAACCTAAATAGATTATCAAATACAAAATTTTATCCTAATATTGGTTCAATTAATCATTGTTAAGTTTTATTAATTTTTTTTAGTTTACTTTTTTTTGGTGTTTTGGATTGTTCCTATATTACATTTATGATTGTTCCTATAATAAATAAAAATACAATTACAAAATACATTACTCATTATTAGATTAGTTTAAATTGTAAATCTTTTTTTAATAAAACCACCATAAAAATAATTATCACGCGCAACGCGTGGGTTTGCGGCTAGTAATAATAATAATAATGTCAAACTTAGACTAAAAGTTGAGAGATAGAGAGAAATATTTGTTGGCCAAATAAAATCAAACAAAATCCCCACTCGTATGAATTGGAGCGGCAAACGCATTTGACAAGAAATAATTGCGTCTAGGTTTCGCCAAGAATACTTATCTGCTGTATGGAGTACGGAGCACGGAGTAAGGAGAGAACATAGTGGGACCTATTGTGGGGCGCATTTTAGGTAGTCTAGACTACCTAAGTTTTTTGTTGTCAAGTCTTGGTCAATATACTTGATCCACTCTAGACTACCTAAGTTTTTTGTTGTCAAGTCTTGGTCAATATACTTGATCCATACCGTACGGTCTGCTACAGCGGAGCAGGTAAAGCAGTCCTCCTCTTTCTCCTATATTCTAAGAGTAGCTCCTCTCTATTGTCCGGACTCTGAAGGATGTATAGTGTATAGTTCAGAACCATAAGTTTTGGCTAAATAGAGTTGTTTAGCAAAAGCATCAAACAGTGCGTATAAACGGACTCACCAAAATTTTTAAACTGCCCAAAACTCTATTCATACTACCTCTTCGCTGTTTTTAATATGTATTCACCAAAGTTTTGTTAATTTTTTCAATTTTTCATAAAAAAATGATCAAAATAAATAATTAATATATACCTTAAAGTATATATTAACTGGACATTTTAATATAAGTAATGGAAATAGTAATAGAAACAAAATAAGCAGTATAATATATATTGACCTGTCAATAATTTTGAAGAAGGATGGTATATCAGGTTGATGCCGTAGCCGTCCAATTCCTATCATATTTGATAACAATTGGCAAACCTCGAACGAAATTGGTAATTAAGCATAATTGTACAACTATACAGTTAGTTGGCCCGGCTTGCGAAGTATATTACATAGTAACATCTCGAGCCTCAAAGACTCGATTTTTGCTCTCATAAATCGAGTCTTTGAGGCTCAATTTTTGTAGTTTGACGTGGCCTAATGCCAAGTGGAGTACACCTGGAACTCGAGTCTTAGAGACTCGAGTTCTGACCGAGCATCCACGTGGAGTACACCTGGCGCTGATAATGCACGTGGACGACACTTAGATCTCGAGTCTTAGAGTCTCGGTTACCGAGTCTCAAAAACTCGATTTTTAAATGTGGTCAGTACCGGTCATGTCTGGGTCATGTCTATTTCAGTTAGCACGTGTGAAGAAATCAGACCCGTTTTCAAATAGGGGATTTTTTAAAAATAACGCCTCACCTCTCCAGTCTCTCACTCACCCTCTCTCTCTCACATAAACCAGTCTCATGGTCTCTCACTCACCCTCTCCATCTCACTCTTACACTTCAGGGCCTCTCTCACTCACCCTCTCCACTCTCAGTCACCCTCTTCTCTCACTCAGTCTCCACTTTCACATTCATCAGCTTCGGCGAAGAGTTTGGTAAAGCCACAGCGAGGTGTACCGTCTCAGGCCTCTTCTCCTAAAGTTTGATAAAGTCCACCGAAGTAGAAAACTCTCACTCACAGAGCTTTGATCAGTCTACGCGGTTTGTGAAAACCAAAAAAAAAAGGTGAGAAACAGTGTTTATATATATTGGGTTTCACCGTTTGGTTGCCTGAGAAACAGTGGGTTTGTGGGTTCTGTTTTGAATTTCTAATAGAACTGTTAAAAAAAGTCAAAACTTTATTGTTGTTTGAGATTGAATTGGTTTGTGGAATTGGATTATGTTTCTGGGTTTGTTTATATTTGCTGAGGATTTAATTTTAGTGCTTTGTTGGTTGCTTCTATGATGAGACGCAATTGTTCACATGCCTATAGAAATTTTAGAAATTTTGATTGAGTTTATGTTTAATGGTGTGATGGTACTATGTTTTAATCAAGAGAGAAAGCTCTAGTTATTTTTTGTGATTTTTTCTTCGCCCGGTTTGTTTTTTTACATGGATGCTTAAATTGTGAATTTAAAATTGTGTAGAGGTCATAAAAATACAATATGTTGCTCTGAAGTTCTCAGTTATTGATATGTGTTAAAAATAAGGTTGATTTTTCATTGTACTTATATGTGAATGTTGATACTTCAAATTATAGTAAATTTAGGTTTTGGAGATTAAATTTGAAGAAGTGTTTCTTTTTTGTTCACATTTTTTATGCCGTAGAGCCTGCAAATTTACATTTGGTTCACCCCTAAAGAAAAGAAACAAATAGAAATTGTAAAACAATACACTTGAGACTTCCATAACTCAGTTGGTTGTAAAAGAATTAATAAGATTTAAAAAATTGTACACAAAAGTTAACAGCTAAAACTTAAAACTTAAAACAAACTATACCCAAAATACTTGTTACTAAGAAGCTTAGAAAGGTTAATTACTTTTTTTTTCTTCTTTTATATTTATATTTGTAATGAATCTGAATGTTTAAATTAGTTTGAAAATTGGAAGAGCTATGCAATAAAATTAGTTTGGGTATTATCCTTTATTTTCTATTTAGTTCCTTGTAGAGTTTTTTTTTTCCTGCAAACTATAAATTTTCATTAATATTGAAAAATGTATCACACAGTCAACACTATACTTTTCAAGAATTCCCCCTACAAGTCAGTACAAGTCCAACCAGGCAACCACTCTAAATAATCTTTAACCCAAACTACTCAAAGTACAAAAGATTTCATGCCAAAAGATGATAAATTGTGGGCTACTTTGTAAGGATATGAAATAGAAAAGGCTAAAACAATCTTTTACTTATAGCTTCTCTTTTTCTCTTTGAAGTTTGTTTCTTTTCCCTGCCCATCCACACACACCTCACTGTTCAGAGTGAATGTAGCACCAACTTTTTTGGTTAGAAAAGATTGAACATTACAGTCAAGTAGGATCAAATAATTTAATTGTTTAAGTTAGAAAAGATTGAGCATTTTAGTGAAGTAGGACCAAATAATATAAGAAATTTGAGAGTCAATTCTCATATATACTAAAAATCAATTAGTGTTCTAACTTAATGATAAATATTATGAAATGAACGCAATAAATTTAAAAAATAATGAAATCTAAAATAAGCTATATATATATATATATATATTTTTTTTTTTTTCTGATTAGAAAATATTCATAATTTCATTTCAGCAAGACCAAATAATTTTAAGACTGAAGGGATAAGAGGGAAGAGAAGGAAAATTGAGAGGATATTCGGGAATTCAACCATGCCCCCAACATCCACATATATGGAATAATACAATAAGAGAACCCTAAAAGCTTAATAGCCACAATCTCACATAATTCCAAAACCTAGAACCTCATAGCTCAAATTAATAATCTATAGCCACTATACATTTGAGGCAAGCTACTACTTAAGACCTCATTGATTGATTCTAAAGCTCCACTTTAATGTCTTTACAAGAAACCGTCCATTTTCGACACCCTTTGCTTTAATTTTAATTTCTCTTTCATCCTTTGTGGATTCCATATAGTTACATTGAGCCTAAATATTTACTGCGTTCCATATATGAGATATGGTGGTCTACTTGATGAGTTTGTTCTTTTACAAACCATACAAGTGAATCTATGATTTGGAGCATCAAATGACTTCTTTGGACTACTACTGTTTCTGCTTTGCATTAAAGAAGTGTGTAACCTAAATGGATTTCGTAATAAGGGTATACAATATTTTACTTATAATGACGATATAAAAGGGTAGTGACATTCCTGATAAATAGGTGTAATAAAGTAATATCTCATTATTTAAAATAAGACTTTAATCAAAATGATTTTAGACATACTGAAACAATTGATACAGCCACTATGAAACTTAATTGATGTAACTAGACCATCTTTAAACATTGCCTTTCTTATTAAAGTAGGTTCCTCCTCAAGCCATACTAAATCCTCAACCACATGTTCGGCATATTATTGTTATATAGCTTAGTCAAAATTAGAATTTAAAAAGAAAAGAATAAAATCTAATATAAAAAAATATCAACATATTTTCCCTGAATATATAAAATCATATGAATTGCATCTTTTGATTTTTATTCCTCATGATCTAAACTGCCTCCAACAGTCTTTTTCAGTTTGCTTAGAATCACAACTCTCACACTTTGTGCCACAATAATGCGCCACATCCCATTTCTATTATCATTGTAGGGGTCTGCTTTGTAGGGGTCTCCTTCCCTTTTTAATTGGAATTGATGCTATTTAGCATTTGTGGGTGATTCTTAAGTGTATAGCTTGGCAATTATCACTTATGTTAACCACATATTATGCAAACTATGAATCTAATCTAACCAAATAAGTAAACAATCAAAGCCATGCAAGATTGAATTTTGTTTTTTTTCTCAACAATATCTATTACATGCTAACTGCTTATCATTTTTGTGCAATATGGCTGCTGCAAATGCTGGACGGATTAACTATGCAGAGCCTGGTCCCATTGACCAGTCGGTGTTGACACAGCAGGCCAACCATCAGTCCGAAGCTATTTGGAATAGGCAGGTAAAACGCAACAGTCAATCTTTAACTAATGTACACCAGTTTAATTCATACAATGTACACGCTGCATTTTTCATATATTAATCCATTGTTCTGTTATGTGCAGGATCCAGGGACCCTTACCTGCTGCAACCGTAGTTTAGAGTTCTCCAATCGAGAGCCAATGGTGGACGACCGAGTCGTTAACATCATTAAGGCACTTGGTTTGGAGGGACTCCTCTGGCTCCCGGGTAGAGAGATTGACCATGGTCTGATAACGGCCTTAGTGGAGCGATGGCGGCTCGAGACTCACACATTCCACATGCCGCATGGTGAGGTCAGCATCACATTGCAAGACGTGGAGGTTCTTATCGGGATTCCTGTTGATGGTGCCGCTATAACAAGGAGCACACAGAAAACCTGGACAGAGGTGTGCCGGGACTTCCTTGGGTTTCAACCTGTAAATCAAGAGCCACATAAGCAACTCACTGGCCAGAAGATTCTCATCAGCCGACTTTTTGAGCAAGTTGCTCATCCATTGCTGCCTAATGCTGAAGAGGATCAACTGCATAAGTACGCACGATGCTACATCCTAGCGCTACTGGGGGACACAATATTCGACGACAAATCTGGCGATAGGGTGCATCTAATGTGGGTACAGCTGTTGGAAGACCTTCGCAACCCACAAATGTACAGTTGGGGAAGTGCTTGCCTTGCATGGTTGTACCGAGAGTTATGCAGGGCAAGCGATAGGGACACCAGTCAAATCGATGGGTGCTTATTGTTGGTCCAGTATTGGGCATGGGCCAGGTTCCCCTATTTGTGCCTGGCAGTTGAGCGTGGCCCACCAATGGGTGCTTACGGTCCTCCCATGCGTGCTCCACTGTCCCTAAAGTAAGTCTCTCTTGAATCCCATCCCCAATTGACAAAATATCTATAAGATTATCTTAGTTGTTAATGTGATTACATTATAGTTTTAATCATAACATTATCTTAGTAGGAACTTGTAGATATTGATCTCTTGTTCTTGATTGTTGTAGGTGGTTGTGGGTCCCAAACAAGAAAAATAGGCCCGCCCACATCTTTAGGGACAGGTATCACGAGCAAATAGCTTCAATGTTGCCAGGCTAGGTATGAGAATGCCCTGTTTTACACGTTTAGGAACAATCTTATAGGTTTGGTGAATTTTGAAATATAAAGCCTAATGTGTTGTGTACTTGTCTTGTTGGCTGTTGTAGGTGGTGTGGCAGCCATATGAAGCTGAGTTCGAGAACCTTCCGCCATGGTGTGTTGCAGGGAGGGTCGTGTGGACGGCAACAGTGCCGCTTGTATGTTTCCACATAATAGAGAAACATACACCGGATCGTGTCGTTCGTCAATTTGGGATGATCAAAGAAATTTCCCGGGCTGTTGACACTGATACAGTCCTACATAGAATTTATTTGAGGGGGAAGGTCGATGTGGATTGGATGCGGAGACATGCTGTGCATATAGTCCACTGGGGTAATCGCCTTCAACGGCGTTTTGAAGTAGTGCTTAGTGAGATGCCTCCACAACACGAGTACTTCGGCTGGTTCAACAGGGTAACTCGGAGGTTCATCGATAGGCCCGGTGCTAAATTGACTATGCTGGTAAGTTCTCCATGTCTTCTACATCTTACCGTACTTCTTAGCATGAAACCACTATTTACATAACATGATATATGTTACTACATTTTCTGCTTAGCACTTGCTCTCCCTATAATTTGCAATTATTACTACCAGAACTCAATTCAAAACCAACATTTATTTTATTATCGATTGGCATTGTTGATGATTTCGGCATTACTAATATATGTGGGTTTTCCATGTGTAGGTTTCACTTGTCAATCGTTTGTTGAGGCATCACACCAGTGGGCATGGAGGAGCACAACGACATTACTGATGTGTTGACGGCAGTGCATCATATTGACCGTGTACAACCTCCCATCCCTGAGGCCCCGAATGAGGAGGCAGCTACTCCTGCGGGCCCAAGCACTACTGAGGGCCCAAGCATGAGCACAGCTCCAACCGGATGTCCCTCTCGTTAGCCTGTTGCTACCCCTCGGGGCCTCCCTACCCCTGATCCCTCTCCATACACCCCACATCCATCCCCTAGCCTTACCATCCCTTCATCCACCCCACATCCATCCCCTACCCTCACCATCCCACATCCATCCCCTACCCTCACCATCCCTTCATCCACCCCACATCCATCCCCTAGCCCCACCATCCCTTCGCCCACCCCACATCCATCCCCTAGCCCCACCATCCCTCCACTACCCCTTATCCATGTCTTAGGTCTGACGTCCGTCCACCCACCCCACAGGAGTTTCCTGAGCCGTCACCCATTCCATCATTTGACTTGGGTATTGGTCCAACCCCTCCTGACATGCAGCAGGAGCCACCGTCCCACAGTACGCCTACTGGCCCTTCTTTGGGCTTCGACCCACCCCCTGTTCAGGCTGAGCAGGCTGTTGGGTTACCTGCAGTGCCAGAAGGTCGGCCGAAACGCATATCAAAGGCACCTCCATGTGGGACAGGGGGGCACAAACATGGACACAAAGCTGGGCCCGAGGCATCTGACGAAGGACATGCAAGACCTCCTCCTCGTTATACAAGACAGCGTAAGGTTCAAAAAAGGTAACTCATCCAATACCTTCTTCCTTTGTAAGAGTGAAGTGGATGGTGAGGTTGTGGGTTTAACATATTATGGATTTAGAACTCGAGGATGCTAACCGCGATGGTATCATCATTTCATTCCTTAATAAACTATAATGATTTCTGGGTTTGGTGGGTTTATATTTTATTTTTATTCTTTTTGTTCTTTTCATTGATTTGAATTCAATTTGATTGATTGAAGGTGAGAAAAAGAGAGACTTTACCAAATTAGAGTTCAAACTGGATCACGCTAATACGCCTTTGCAAGCTTGCGCGGATGATTTTTTCATTGCTATAGCTCAACCCGTTTGTAGGTATCAAATTTTGAGTATAACACTTCATTTCTTTCTTTTATGCGTTGAGTATTTTCTTTATGTGTTTGTGTGTGTCTGTGTGTGTGTGTGTTTTATTCAGGTTCTTCTTGATCAAAAGTGTCATTCTCTTATATCCAGTTGCTATTTTCTAAAATTATGAAGCACGGCCAAATGTTTTTGTCCAGGTTCTTTACACCATTCTCTACTACCCTCATTTGCTAATTTCTAAAAGTATGCACCATATGTGCTTCTCTGTGATGCTCTGTGTGTGTGTTACAAATCCATATTCATGTGTCGAGGAAAACTGTGAGCTATTGCCATGGTATTTTATAGATTTTACTTATCAAAAAAAAAGTTTATAAATGACTTGTAATATTCTGTTCTATTAAAGTTTATACTGTGATTAGTGATAGTAACTGCAATTGAGATGGTTGCTGGTGTTCAAATCAGTATATTTCTACAAGAAAAATAAAAAGCTATGTATAAAAAACTAGTGGGGCAATACAGTTTATTATGGAGGCATGGTAGCTCCTTTTTTAGTTTGATTTATATGTCTGATGCAGTTCTTAAACTAACAGGAAAACTCGAGTAGTTGATTATTATGGGGAGGTTTTTAATGGATTATGGTTTTGATGTAGTTCAGTAATTGCATTGGCACCTTACAGGTCAAGGCAGCACTGGTGACAAGGTGTTGGAAATTGAGCAGATATATAATGAGGATACGCAGGCCAGTCTACAACACATGGAATGAGATTATCAACACTATTCCTGACTTCTGGTTAACTACTGTTAGTGACTGATTTATCCTCAAAAAAACCTTTTATTTCTAATTGACGTAATAAAGTTTCATCCTTTTCTATATGTAACAATGTGTGTTCATTACTAAAAAAAAATGCAAAAATCTATTGTCAGTTAAATAATGCGTAACAATGCGTGTGCATCCTTATTAGATTTACTTCTATATGACCTATGCATTATTGCTCTATGCAGTTCCTGAGCCACCCTGCACTTTGTGATCTTCCGAATGAGGAAGACCACAAGGTTTGGCGCTTCATTTCAAAATTACTTAACCAGAATTTTCATTCTGACATTAGCAAATTATTTAGAATCGAAATTTTGTCAATTTTCCTTTTATTTATAGCTTACCAAATCCATTGTGTTGTTTGTTTAATAAATGGAGACTAACATTCAATTCTTTTAACAGTTTAAATAAATTCTTGTGCAATCTCACAAATTTCCTTTGTTTTACTTATGGCGTAGATGTTCAAGTACTTAGACTCGCTAGATGTGGAGGATTTTAAAGATGTGAAGTCAGGGTACTCTATTACATTTGTAAGCCGCTTCATCCATTCTTGCTTAGCTGATCGTGTGCATATGATGTTTTCTATTCTTGTTATTTCATGCTTGTTATAAAATCTTATGCTTATATTTTTTTTGTTCAATATAATACGCTTATACCCTCTAATAGTGTCTTTTTGGAAATCACTAATTTATGTATGTATTTTCTAAATTCTAATTTTCAGAATTTCAATGAGAATCCATATTTTGAAGACCCAAAGCTGACGAAAACCTTCATATTCTTTGGGGAGGGAACGACTAAGATAACTGATACAATTACCTATCAATGTGTTCTAAGAAAATCACTTTCCATCTGATTGTAAATCATATCATAACACATCACCTTCCCTGCATCACACTCACTTGTCAATATTATTCTGAATGCAGCTTCTTTAGTTGGTTTACTGAAACTGAACAAAAAGAGTTTAATTTGATTGTTAATGATGAGGTAAAATCTGTCATTTTAATTATCAGGTTCTTGCAACTTTTTTTCCCTCAAGTTCCTATTTATGGTGCCTCCATATTAGATTTAATTAATGATGACCATGTGAAGTATTATGCCATGTTTTTTTCGTTTTATTAATTATTTTTAAGAAGGTTCACTTACAGTAGTTCTGAAGAATTGTAATTAAAGTCATCAGAAATTACTTTCATTTTCTGTTTTCTCTTGTACTAAATTACTTGATTTTCCCCATGAATTCTCAGGTTCCAGAGATAATAAAGGAGGATTTATGGCCCAATCCCCTGAAGTATTTTCACAATGTAACAGCTAATTATCATATATGCTCCTTGTCTAATAATTTCTGTAAAGTTTTCCTTTTTATCTGAATAGTATTAGTAACTGAACAAAAAAGTTCCTCTACCAAGGTAATATTGCACTAGTCATCACCTTACCGTACTTCTTATTGCACTAGTCATCACCTTTCTCTTTTGCTTGGTGATAATCTTCCAAGGTAATATTGTCTCTACCAATCATTGTACTCAAAGGCCATCACAGAATCAGCTAGCATTTATGTGACAATTTTTAGAGGAGAAGATTAACAAAAACCGTTGTCTTACTTTTACATGAGTACTGTGCACACTTATTTTGTCAGTGATAGCACAATAAACGCAGGGCCCCTTTGGTTTATTGACTTTTTTTCCTGTTGAAGGATGCTTTTGCTCTTTTATTCCAATAGTGATATGAACTTTTTAACCATAGGATAGTACTATCCTATCTGTAGAATTTCAAAATAGCTTTAGGGAAAGCTTGTCTGTCATATATGTTAATGCCAAATATGAAAGAACAACTAGACGAGAGTGACAATATTGCAATAGAAGAAATATAATGTAATAATCTTAGCAAATGTATATAAAAGGTTTAAACAAGCAAATCATGAGTGTGCAAATTGAATAAGGAATATGGGGGCTAAATACTTCTGCCAATATTCGAGTCCCCTAAATAATGTCATTACTTTTCACTTGTAGTTCTTTCCTGCTTGTATTTTCCCTTCAGTTAAAAATTATCATGTGTCTCTATATTGTCAACTTTTAGGTATCTTGGGCTCTCGCGTGTCATGCCTCTACAAGTGTCTTTCTTCAAATTGCATCAAGCAGATTCTTGTATATCTCCTTCTTAGCCCTTTGTCCTTTCCCCCTTATTATTGTTTTCGGTAGGCTAACCAATTTAGCTTACTATTCTATAAACTCGATTTGATACCTCCGATAGTATGAGAAAGATATTTTTTTCAACTTTGTTCATATTGATGAGATTGGTGGACATGATCTAAGGCATCACTGGCAATTAGTATGCTAAATTCTGTACAGCTGCAGAAAAATTTAAACTGAAGTTCAGCTGTTGTAGAAAAATCTTAGATTTTGTGCTCTTTTGGGTCCCATTAAATTTTGTACAGAGCAATAAAATTAACAAATTTTTTTAGCTTTGATAAATTTGCAGAAAAATCTAAAATGTTTCTGGCCTCTTCTCATGTGTCTAATATCTATGCATATCAAGCAATGTTGTATATGGTCTGATATATCTCATCTGGCTTTCATTTCAGGCTGGTGCACTGATGCTTGCTGACCAATTGTTAGGGTAATAATCTCACAAGAAGCATTGGAAACAGACTACAAGTGTATTACGACTTCCTTACAAGAACTTAATTGTGTCTAATAATTTGTTGTGATTAAAGATGTTGTAATGATTAAACATGTTGGAGAGGCCGGATTTGGATGATTTTGAAGTGGCTGGTAATGATTCTAACTAATTAATCATTCTCAACTGGCTGCTAATCCAAGTCATGATAATGTGATATAAATTTGTGTTCAAGCTATTAAGCATTGAATATCTTATATAGACATACTCAATTACTGCAGCTAATTGATGCATGGCTGCACTGCAACTTTGAAGGGAATAGAATGCGCCTAATGCTGTTAATGGCGTTTTTGACTGGTCAATTTGGTTTTGATCGTTCAGTAAGCTCCCTTAGCTTCCTTTTTTATTTTGTGTTGTATGTAACTCCGAGCAGTTAGAGGGGCTGACCCTCATGAAGTTGGGGAGTATGAAAATGTGCTCTGTGATTGTGTTTTTTTTCAGGAGCTGATCTATTTTTCAACTTTGCTCAGTACGTAGGGTCCAAGGAAACTGATGAAAAGGCTGATGAGGTTCTAAAGTAGGATATTTTGGATTGTTGGACACCAGAGAATCATTATTGATGGATTGCATCTAAATGGTAACCATTTCTAGATGTAGACCATCGATAGTGATTTTCTGGAGTCTAACAATCCAAAATATCCAACTTTAGAACCTCATCAGCCTTTTCATCAGTTTCCTTGGACCCTACGTACTGAGGTCCAAGAATATGGAGCTTGAAGGTGCTGAAGGTGTAGAAACAACTCTACAGTTGGCAAGGAAATGGGGTTACGAGAAGAAAAAAATTCCCAAAGATGAGGTAGGTGGCAGGATAATTAAGCTTATTTTGATTATCCTGCCACCTACCTTGATTTTAACTGAAGGAGATTCAGCTACGGCTCTTGCAGTAAGTTGTCATGTCATTGTGCAGAGTATTTTAGCTCTATTGGGGTTCACTTCGTATGATTTTGACGTTATTCATTCTAAAGAATACACCAATGTAAAATCTTTGAGATATGGTCATTTGATGATAATGGATGATCAGGTGCGCCTTCAGTTTCTCTTATTGTTTTGTTCTTGTTTTATGCTTACAATTCTCTCTACAAGGCACATGGACAGCCTTCAACCAATATAAAATTGTAACTATAATTCTTGTACAGGATCATGATGATTCCCACATCAAAGGGCTGTTGATCAATTTTATTCTTTCTTATTGGCCATCACTGTTAAAAGTTCCAGGCTTATAGTTTAATTGAGTTTACCACTCCTATTGTCAAGGTTGGTCTTTTCAGTTAACTATTTCAAATATTAGCACAACTTCACTATAAGTGGAATGTTTCTTGGGGGAAAATAATCATTTATCATCTTTGCAGGCAACTCACAAAAATGGGATACAATTATCATTTTATACCATGCCTGAGTACGAGTCATGGAAGCACAATTTGACGGGCAATGCCAGAGGGTGGTCTATCAAGTACTATAAGGTTTGCATTGTTAAATTTGTTGTTAGGACATATGTGTTTCACATGCTAAGAACATATGTCTTACTTATTTATGTAAATTGGTTAATCCTTTGACAAAACGCACTCTACTTGTAATTGGGTAGATCTAGGTGTTTTTAATACTTTAAGAAACTATGTTTCAAGGTCAAGTGTTGAAGTCATCAAGTCTGTCCAAGAGAAAGCAAGTTGAAGTGCAGAATTTTTAAAGCTCGACACCTCTCGATAGCTACCTCGACACCTGCTATCTGTCGAGATTTAAAAAGTCAGAATTCCAAATCTGATTTTCTTGGGATCCGTGAATATGTTTTTGGGACTTCTTTTCTTCTAACCCTAAACATATAAAAGGATTATTTTAAGAGCCGTTTTGGGTGACACAAGTTGTATTATCATTGAGCAATCTCTGTTTATGCAAATTGTGATCAACAGACGAAGTTCTTGACCTAGTTCATCCTTCATCAAGAAGTTGCTGTGTCTTTGCACCATAGGGTTTTGTAACCAAGCATCTTCCTGCTATTCATCACGTGGATGAACTGAAGAACTTTGCAGCCAACCATTCTTCTTCAAGTTGGTGTTCTGAAGTCGCGTACTGGGATCCGCGCATTGGTTAGTCACGTACTTGGGAGCCGTGCATCAAAGGTGGAAATTGTCACTACAGATCAAGTCCAATTGGGCATTGGGGTAAGGGTTCAACTATAGGTTGGTAAGGTACTTGGGATTCCTTTCTTGTAACCGCTTGATTTGATAATAGTGGAGTTTCGGGAGTGGTGACCTGAAAATCACCCGGTGGGGTTTTTGCCGTTAGGGTTTTCCCCATTCGTAAACAAATCACCGTGTTATTTATTTTCCGCTGCATATTTAGTATTTGGTGATTTGTTTGTGCTTCCACGCAATTGCATGCTTAATTGATTAATTAACAACTTGGCTAATTAATTAGGGTTTATCACAAGGGGTCATTCAGATTGTGACCTAACAAGTGGTATCAGAGCGGGCACACTCTGATTAGGATTTAATCTTTGCTGTGTTGATCCATTGACCCCTGTTGTCATTGGCTAAAACCTGCTTAATGAGATCTGTGTTTTCAAATACATCTTGTTTTTCTAATCACTATTTGCTTGAGTGTCTCAGAAAATACAAGTCTAAAAGTTATTTGAATTCTTTTATGATGACTATTGGAAAAGATCTCAGTTTTGCTAAGAAGAAACTAGACTGTCTCAGAATGAAAATGTGCAAAGGAGTTCGTCTGAGAAGAGTGAAAGTTATAGGCTTAGCTCATAAAAGGCAGTTGAGAGAAAGAACCATTCCTTCTGATTTATCATCTAAGCATGAAGTATGTTTCATGATGAAGTCTGCATTCAAGGTAATGGACACATGTCTATGGTATCTTGACAGTGGCTGCTCACGACACATGACTGGAGACAGATCTCTCTTCAAGATCTTTGAGTCTAAGAAAGGTGGCAATGTTACCTTTGGAGATGGAAGCAAGTCACAAATTAAAGGGAAAGGGATTATATCTCTGCCAGGACTGCCAGACATTGCGAATGTCCTTTATGTAGAAGGTCTAAGGGTGAACCTATTGAGCATTAGTCAGATATGTGATCAAGACTTCATGGTGCTATTCTCAAAAGGGAAGTGTCTTGTCATGGATGAATCTGGAAAGAAACTCATTAGTGGGGTTCGTACTTTGGACAACTGTTATGGATTGGTTCCTGATGCTGATATTGTGTGCAATAGTATTCGTCTGCCTAATGAAGATCTGTGGCATCAACGAATGGGACATGCTAGTTACAAGCATCTATCTATTGTATCTAAACATGAGTCAGTCTTGGGGATACCAAAGCTTAGTAGAATCAGCAATGTGGTGTGTGGACCATGTCAGCTTGGAAAACAGACAAAAGCTAAGCATCCAGGCACTCAAACAACAGCTACATCCAGACCATTGGAGCTGTTGCACTTGGATCTTATGGGTCCAACCAGAACTGAGTCTCTTGGGGGTAAGAGATACATCATGGTTGTGGTAGACGACTTCACCAGATACACTTGGGTCATTCTACTACGATCCAAGTCTGATGCTCCTGAGCACATTGAAGCTTTATGCACAAGACTGCAAAATGAAAAGAGCCTGAAGATTGATCGAATTCGGAGTGACCATGGGAAGGAATTCGAGAACTCATACATGGAATCCTTCTGCACAAGATCGGGTATATCTCAAGAATTCTCTGCTCCTATTACCCCTCAGCAAAATGGTGTGGTAGAAAGGAAGAACAGGGTTATTCAAGAGATGGCTAGAGCCATGCTGCATAACAAAGATGTGGCTAGAAATCTGTGGGGAGAAGCTGTGAACACTGCGTGTCATACAGTAAATAGGGTATACTTCAGACCCGGTACCAAAAAGACTCCCTATGAGTTGTGGAAAGGAAGGAAGCCTAATGTGAAGTACTTCAGAATTTTTGGAAGTACCTGCTTCATTCTCAAGGATAGAGAGAATGTGGGAAAGTTTGACTCCCGGAGTGATGAAGGCATATTTCTTGGTTACTCTTCTACAAGCAAGGCTTATCGAGTGTACAACAAAAGAACTATGAAGGTAATGGAGACAGTAAATGTCGTCATTGATGAGTCTTCAGAGTCAAGTTCTGAGAAAGGCACTGAGGGACTTCCCAAGGAAATTCTTCCTTCTGAGCCTAGGGAAGTTCAAGACATTACTGAACAAGAACCTGCTTCTCCAAGTACTCCTGGTACTCCCAGTATTGTGGAAGACCCTGCAGACTTACCCACTTCACCAGAGTCTGAATCTTCAGAAAAGAAGGGACCTTCATCCAGAATCAAATTAAATCATCCTCCAGAAGTCATTGTGGGAGACATGAATGAACTCACATTAAGGAAACGTACAGTTGATAAATGTGTTGCTAACTTTGTGTCTTATTCCTGCTACTTGTCACAGGTTGAACCTAAGAAAGTTGAGGAAGCACTACAAGATGAAAGTTGGGTTGAAGCAATGCATGATGAATTACTCCAATTTCAGAGGAATGATGTTTGGACTCTAGTGCCCAGACCGGAAGGAGAACACATCATCGGTACAAAGTGGATATTCCGCAACAAGACTGATGAAGAAGGAAATGTGATTCGCAACAAAGCTCGACTTGTGGCTCAAGGATACTCACAAATGGAAGGAGTAGACTATGATGAGACATTTGCCCCAGTTGCTCGAATGGAGTCAATCAGAATTCTTCTTACCCTAGAATGTCAACTGAATTTCAAGCTCTATCAGATGGATGTAAAGACTGCCTTCCTGAATGGGTTACTTAAAGAGGATGTCTATGTGGCTCAACCAAAAGGATTCACTGATCCACACTTTCCAGATCATGTGCTGTACCTTAAAAAGGCACTTTATGGGTTGAAGCAAGCTCCTAGAGCCTGGTATGATAGACTCACACAATATCTTGTGTCACATGGGTTCACAAGAGGAAAGGCTGATCAAACCCTCTTCATCAAAAGGGAAGGTGGGGAGTTAATAGTTGCTCAAGTCTATGTTGACGATATCATCTTTGGGTCGACTAAGGATGAACTGGCTCATGGCTTCTCAAAACTCATGCAAGCCGAGTTCGAGATGAGCATGATTGGAGAGCTGACTCACTTCCTTGGATTGCAGATTCGCCAACAAGACTCAGGTATATTTCTCTCTCAATCTAAATATGCTAAGAATCTTGTGAAAAAATTTGGTTTGGATTCTGCTAGTTCTGTTAGAACCCCTATGAGCCCTAATGTCAAACTCACTGTAGACTTGTTAGGCAAAAGTGTTGATCATTCTCTCTATAGAAGCATGATAGGTAGTCTTCTTTACCTTACTGCTAGTAGACCTGACATTAGTTATAGTGTTGGTGTGTGTGCTAGATATCAGGCTAACCCCAAAGAATCTCACATGACTGCTTTAAAAAGAATTATAAAGTATGTCAAAACCACTGCTGAGTTCGGTGTGTGGTATAGCAAGGACACTAATGGTGTCTTAGCTGGGTACTCTGATGCCGATTGGGCTGGAAATGCTGATGATAGAAAGAGTACCTCGGGGGGTTGCTTTTATGTGGGTAACAATCTTGTCTCTTGGATGAGCAAAAAGCAGAACTCCATCTCCTTATCCACTGCAGAAGCTGAGTACATTGCTGCTGGTAGCTGTTGCACCCAACTCCTCTGGATGCAAAAACTACTCCATGATTATGGTATTTGTCAAGAGCATCTCACTATTTACTGTGACAATACCAGTGCCATCAATATCTCGAAAAATCCGGTTCAACATTCTAGAACCAAACACATAGAGATTCGACATCACTTCATTAGGGAGCTTGTCGAAGATGGTACTCTCACTCTTGAGTTCATCCACACTGATGATCAGAAAGCTGATTTGTTCACCAAACCTCTTGACAGCAAACATTTTGAATTTCTTCGTCAAAACATTGGTGTCATCTCCATGGATTGATCTCCTTCTCTTGTCCTTCTTCCTCATGCATTTGCATCTAGTTTTTGCTTTGCTTTGCTTAACATGTTTTTGTTTGTTTATTTTCAGTTTTTGTTCATTTTGTTTTTAATATAAAAATAAAAAAAAAAATTTGAAAAATCAGAAAAATACAAAAACAGTGTGTGTTTTGTGTACTTTGGTATTTGTGTACCTTGGATGGCCATTGAAACAAAGTTTCTAAACTTTGTATTTTTTGTAGCTTAGATGAGCATCTCCATGCACAACTAACAAGTGAGCTTTGTGGCTCTTGTTTGTGATGAGTAAGATTAAGTTATCTCTTAAACTTAACACTCATATCACTCTTTTTTACGGGTAGGACTAGAAAATCCTAAGAGAAAAGCATAAATAACCATCTCACCACTGTTGCCCGCCAATCATAAATGACACCTGTATGCTTCGGCATAGCAAAAGTGCAGTGTCATAGACACCTGTATGCTTCAGCATAGCAAAAATGCAGTATCAAAGACATTCGTATGCTTCGGCATAGCAAAAGTGCGATGTCAAATGCTTAACATCTTGGGTATTTCTTTTCTCTCTTTTTATGCCCATGCATGATATGCTTAAAAGAAAAATATGCAAAGAAAATATAAAGCAAAAAGATTAAAGATGCTTTAAATATGATTGCAAGCGTGTTTTCTAGGAGATGTGGGAGTTATAGGATGTACCTTGAAGGTGATAGTCCCCATCAAACAGTTATGATAGTGTGTGAGTTAAAAGTTATTTACTCATATCTCAGAGGTTTATATGTTGAGTGGATCCTTGATAGAGATGTGTGTTGGATTGCATTCATGACTGCGTTTTTCCCTTCTCGAAAAACTGCTCTTTTTCTGTGTCTCGACACCTTCCTCGACACCTTCTCGATACCTGAGCATCTGTCGAGCTTCTCAAGCTTTTCTTATCGCAATCTCGACACTGCCCTCGACACTTGGTGGATCGATCGAGAAAGTCTCTGTCCTCTCGATAGATTCTCGACACCTGTTGGATCGATCGAGCTTCGCGTATCTGAAATTCTCCTTGCATCTCGATACCTCTCGATACCTGCATCTGTCGAAGGCTTATTTCTCGATACCTTTCTCGACAGATACCTCGATACCTCTCGACACCTCAGCTGTCGAGAATTACTGAGGTGCCTATTTAAAGGCTGTTCGCGATTCTGAACTCATTTTCTCGATTTCTCTCGATCTCTCCGTGGCTGTTCATCTCCTTTTCACTCTCCTTTCACTCAAAACCTCCAACCCTCTTGGATCTTGCTCATTTCTTGCTCAAATCACTTGGTAAGATCTCTTTTCCCTTCCATTTTCATGCATTTCATGTTTTGAAAACCTAGTTTTGGGATTTTTCATAAAAATTTGGGGTTTTTCAAAATTGCTGAGTTTTTATTGAAATTTTGGGTTGGGTTTGGACTTAAATGATTTCAAAATGTCATACATTGCATTTCATGTGCATTATAATGATATTTTCATACATTTAGATGTGAGTACTTTGTTTATATGCTGTTAGGAATGGATTGGGCTGAGCCCATGATGATATTTCTGTTTTGCATGTCACATGTTCATGCATTCCCATGCATACGTACTCTTTGTTCATATATCTGTCATATTTGAACTGATTTGGGACTTTTCTGTTTGTCTCCCTCTCTATCTCTTTCTCATTTGTTTACGTTAGTAGTGTCTATGGCACCCAAACGTAAATCTACTCCTGCTCGGAACCCTCTGCGTTCTAGAGCATCTTCATCTTCTGATTCTGCTCCTTTTAACATTCGGTTCCGTGATGGAGATGCCTCAAAGGCATTTACTGAGAACTTTTCTAGACGAGGTGTTCATTCGGAACGCCAAGTCATTCTGGCGGACTTCGCCGATACTGACCTTCCTTCTGTCATTCACAGTAGGGGATGGGGGTCACTGTGTGACATCCCGGTCACTTGCCCTCTCGTGCAGATACAGGAGTTCTACTCCAATATCCACGGGATTGATCTTTCAGTACCTCATTTTTCCACTCGCGTTCGAGGTATGCGCATTCCTGTCACACCGCAACTTGTTGCGGATGTGCTTAGGGTACCTAGGATAGAGTTTCCTGATTACCCCTCTTGTGAGCGTCTGAGGACTGTGTCCAAAGAAGAGCTCATCTCTGCCTTCTGTCAGCGTCCTGCTGATTGGGGTGAGCATCAGTTCACATCATGTAGGCCTTTTGCTAAAGGTCCTAGATTCATGAACATGGTGATGACTTTTGTTCTCCATCCTCTGTCTCACTATAACTCTATCACAGAGCCTCGTGCTCGATTTTTGCTCTCTCTTCTTGAACATTTGACCATAGATTTCCCTTCTCACTTCATCCGGTCTATCATAGATGTTTATCTTGATTCGGCGTCCCGTGATAAGCTCATCTTTCCTTCTGCTATCACGCGGATTCTATGCCATTTTTCCGTTCCCTTTCCTGTGTCCGACCACTTCACACACATATCTGCCATAGATGCCGCTACCGTAAAACGTAGTGAGGCACAGTTTAGGTCGAGACAGCCTGGTGCCACTCCTCCTTCCCGTTCAGCACCATCCAGATCTGCTCCATCTACATCGGCTCATTCTTCCTCTTCGAGCGATGTATCCCTTGGTGATATCATGGCGCAGCTGCAGCGCATGGACACTCGTCTTGATACACTCTCTGCTGAGTTGTATCAAGTGAATGTTCGTGTGGGTCGTATTGCACGACGGCAGGCGACCATGGGTGGTTTTGCTCCAGAGGCTACTCCTTCACCTACCCCAGTAGCTTCAGATTCTGAGGATGAGGATGATGATGAGGATGATGATGATGATGATGGAGATGCTAGCTCTGCCGATGAGATGTCTGCATGACACTCTACCCTTTGTCACTCGTGACAAAAAGGGGGAGTAGTTTTGGGTTATGAGAGTAGTCATCTTAGGGGGAGAGTTAGTATAGGACATTTTTGGAGTGTTGATACTTTTGAGGGATGTAGTAAGGTTTGATGTATCTTTTCTTTTCTTATCTTTTTAGATACATTGTTCTTGTATATGAGGTCTTGTGACCAGTTTTACATACATGGTACTTATTCTCTTATATATGTAGATGTATGTTTCTTTCACCTCTCTCTTCATGTGTTGTTTCTTTTCTATCTTTATACACATGTTCTTTTATTGTATGCAATCTATTTATTTCTGTTTCACACAAGATGCCTTGATGAGTTTTGTTTAAAGTGTTTCAGAAATACAGGTTGTCAAAGTCTACTTATCATAAGCTCTCTTCTTGCAAAGTTTTTCAAGAGTTTGTGTTAGGATAGATTTTATTGTATTCAACAAGTGAATATGAGTTGAGTGATTTATGACTTCTCTCATATGCTCATTTGTTTGTTGTGGTTTTGTCACGGATTGCCAAAGGGGGAGATTGTTAGGACATATGTGTTTCACATGCTAAGAACATATGTCTTACTTATTTATGTAAATTGGCTAATCCTTTGACAAAACGCACTCTACTTGTAATTGGGTAGATCTAGGTGTTTTTAATACTTTAAGAAACTATGTTTCAAGGTCAAGTGTTGAAGTCATCAAGTCTGTCCAAGAGAAAGCAAGTTGAAGTGCAGAATTTTTAAAGCTCGACACCTCTCGATAGCTACCTCGACACTTGCTATCTGTCGAGATTTAAAAAGTCAGAATTCCAAATCTGATTTTCTTGGGATCCGTGAATATGTTTTTGGGACTTCTTTTCTTCTAACCCTAAACATATAAAAGGATTATTTTAAGAGCCGTTTTGGGTGACACAAGTTGTATTATCATTGAGCAATCTCTGTTTATGCAAATTGTGATCAACAGACGAAGTTCTTGACCTAGTTCATCCTTCATCAAGAAGTTGCTGTGTCTTTGCACCATAGGGTTTTGTAACCAAGCATCTTCCTGCTATTCATCACGTGGATGAACTGAAGAACTTTGCAGCCAACCATTCTTCCTCAAGTTGGTGTTCTGAAGTCGCGTACTGGGATCTGCGCATTGGTTAGTCACGTACTTGGGAGCCGTGCATCAAAGGTGGAAATTGTCACTACAGATCAAGTCCAATTGGGCATTGGGGTAAGGGTTCAACTGTAGGTTGGTAAGGTACTTGGGATTCCTTTCTTGTAACCGCTTGATTTGATAATAGTGGAGTTTCGGGAGTGGTGACCTGAAAATCACCCGGTGGGGTTTTTGCCGTTAGGGTTTTCCCCATTCGTAAACAAATCACCGTGTTATTTATTTTCCGCTGCATATTTAGTATTTGGTGATTTGTTTGTGCTTCCACGCAATTGCATGCTTAATTGATTAATTAACAACTTGGCTAATTAATTAATTAATTAGGGTTTATCACAAGGGGTCATTCAGATTGTGACCTAACATTTGTTACATGTGAACCAATTACAGAACCTTCTCATGTCTATTATCTGTTTTCTGTCTTTTGCATATTGATTTGTTTGTGTATTTTAGAAGTTGGGACAAGCACATCAAAGGAAGGAAGAGAGTACTATGTAAATCTTGAGAAACACAGGACAGATTTTATTTGGGAAGATGACCAGGATGGGGAGGCCATTGAACTGGCATTCAGTAAGAAGAAGATAGAAGAGAGGAAGAGTTGGCTTAGGCAATTTGAGGTCAACGTTTTTCCATGTTTTCTTCTTGTGTTTTTTTAGATAAAGAGAATGAATATATATCTAATATACCACCTTCTAATATAAAGAGAATGAATATATATCTAATATGACTGAAAAATTAACAATTCGTTGTGATGATTTGTTTATTTTTGTGCCTTTCTGTTTCTTGACTGTTTGTAGCTTTATGTCATTTAGGAGCTAGAGAAAAGTGATGCTCAGTCAGAGGAGTTAAGAAAGAAAATGAGAGGCAAAGCAAGAGGTGAAGCTGCTATGAAGTCTACTGGACAAGCACCCAAGAACCCACGGCCAGCTTGTTAATAAGAAGGCAAATAATGCAGAATCTGTTGCAAAAACTGTCTCGTCATCTATGGCTGCAATGGAAATTGGTAAGTGTCAAACATTTTTATGTTTATTATATGTATTAGTTTTTGTTTGATTTTTGGTTTACATCTGCTTGATTTACCAGAGAGAGCTCCCGAGGCAACAAAACCCAACGGCAGAGCAGGCTCTAGGAATGCTCCTGCTAAGGCCTGTTTCTGTTCCTATGTTATATTTTTCCTTGTAAAGGATTTCTCTATAAGTCATGTTGATATTACCTTTTCTTTTCAGTCGAAAAAGCAAACTTTAGTCTTGAATGATTATGATGATGATGCCAACGACAACAATGTACTTGAGTTTAAAGAACGACTTGCTGCCTATAACCTTGACTCATTTTGTAGGCTTGAAACATTTTGTGGGCTTCATTTTTGCAGGGACTGGGCTGCCTAGAATGAGACAGAGGGAGTTGATTCAATGGTATGTGGCTCAGCAGAATGAGGAAAATAACTACAGCTTCATTGAAGATTTCCGCAACTGAAGTTTCCAAACTTAAAGCTATTATACAGGTAAATCAACTGCAATTTGGGATGATCCAGGTATTATAGGATCAAATGAATTAAAAAAATGGTATCTATTAATTTTACATAACAAGTGCTTAGTATTGGAGAGTTTGGTACGAAGGGAAGGCCATTTTGAACCAATTACAGCTGGCTGCTGCTGCAAGACGTGAACTTTTCTAGTAATTTGTTGTAACTTATGTCAGTGGTGCATCTCCTTGAATCTTAATCTATTTCATTGTGAAATTGTTGAGTTTCAAGCTGTTAATTGTAACATTTTTTTGTTTTTCTATGTTTTGTTACTGTCTAGAATAATTGAACTATATAACTGAGATGAACATGCGCATCAAATTGAATGGTTTGATAAGTTTGAGACTTTAATTGAAAAAATAAAAAACCTGGGACTTAGTATGAAATATGGCAAAGATTCTAAGCCCTTTTATATAAACCCCTCCGGCTTTATGTTTTGTTTTTTTAGTTTTTACTTTGGTAAGTTGATTAAGTGTATTCACATATCACAAAACCTGAAGTTTGCAAATTTGCAGGTTTATGTAGGAATGCAAGCCTAGTAGCATCTGGTGTGGCTAGGAACGTGAATAGAGTGGGCATCTATATAAAAGAGAGTTTGGATGACATTTTATACCCCTACCGAAGACGACCCAAGTAATGCTGCTGATCATAGTTGCAATGTATATCTGAAAGGATTCCTATTGCTGGAATTGGGATTGTCCGATTTTGTTAATCCCATCTCCTTGTTTCAATTAATAACACTATTTTTGAGGAATGATGTTCTTTCACTGAATTATAACAAATAATGTTGTGGTTTAAGTCAGTATACATTGTGTTTTCTTCCTTGACACTTGTGGTTGGGTAAATTGCTAGAGGCCTCTTGATCAAAGTCAGAGTTGTGTTATTTTATTTTTGTAATGACAGGGATTGGTAATATTTAAAAAAAAAAAAAAAAAAAAAGGAAAAAAAAAAAAAAACAAAGAAACTCTTGACATGACTCGCGATCGTTAATATTACTTTCGCCTAAGTTTACCATTGATACTACTTTTATTATGCACCAATCACAATAAGTCATTTAAATAGTTTTGAAAAAAAGTTGTGCACTGATTGGTGAAAGGGTCCTACCAGCTGGGACATCTCTAGAAAGTGGTCAACTTTTTTCAATTTTGTTGGAGTTACTTGAGTTGAAATTTCAACCTAAACCCCAAGTTTCAAAAAACAATTTAAGATCCAACTCATTTTATTAGCCCACAAAAAGAGAAAAATGAACCCAATGTGTTGCGTTGGATCAGGTTCGTCAAATTGGTGAGAGTTGAATGCATGCCTTTAATAACCAATACACTCCAGCCTGATTTCACTAGAATTGAACCTAAATCATTTTGTTAAGCTTTTTTTTTTTTTTTCTTTTTTCGTTTTCTTTTTTTGCCTGTCCCTCAAATAAATTCCATGTTACTTCTTCTTTTTTTTTGTCTTTTTTTTTGCCATCCCTCAAATAAATGAACATGTTGATATTATAAGCTTCGTTTTTAATTTTTATGTACAGGTTTTTAAAATCTTAATTTTTTTTCTTAGTTTTTCAAAATAGAAGTATATTTTAGCACATTTTTAACAAAAAAGTTTTAAACAAAAATCTAGGAGATTATGGCAATCCGCAATAGAAATTAGGGAGAAATATTAGGAAGCCAGTTCAGTTTCCAACTGAGTTTTGAAAATGGTGTCAAAAACACTCAATTAAAAAAAAAAAAAAAAAATCCAGTGGAACTCGAGTATTAGACACTCGATTTCAGGTTAGTACTCGAGTTCACTATCGCCGAGTATGCCGCAGAGAGTTGTTCAATATTTACTGCAAAATGCCACTGGCATTATGCCCAGTGAAAATCGAGTCTCTTAAACTCGATTTCCTGTTGAGTGGCATGATGGTAAATAATTGATCATAAATCGACCCTTTAAAACACGATTTATAGTGGCAATTATTTACCATCGTGCCACCCAAATGAAAATCGAACTTAAGAGACTCGATTTTCACTGGGATTTTTTTTCCGCCCCCCACTATTTTTTCCTTCCCCCACCTGCCTTAAACCAGATCCACAACACAAAGTAGGAACATTTTTTTTGCTACCACCAGTCAAATGGAGAGTACATGAGATATGAAAAAAATCTGGATTAAGCCAGTTACTGTTCATGGGCATTACAGTTGCCCTCTGACCTACAGACCAAACAGATTTAACCACTACATGAAGCACACAAAAAACATTACTAGCTATCATTGAACTTGCCAAAGTACTATCATTGCCGTCATAATAGGCAAACGCTACACAACACAACTAATGTAACGAGTACAATGGATACCGAATAGTTCAATTACAACAACATTCAGCCATAAACAAAATAATAACTGAGTCGATACAACATACTCTACATAGTCGCCTAGCACTTGTCCATACCGAAGATAACCAGAAGTCCCACATACAATGCCATTCCAAAATCGAGTCTCCGCTCACCTGACAAACATTGTTGTACGGTTATTAGTTCCTAAATGCGAAGAGCAAAAACCAAATGAAATTCTAAGCATATTATATAAAAATAGTTACAACACTTGCCTAGTTTGTAGCACTACCACTTGTCGAAGCCCCATAGGAACCGCTTGTCAAAGCCCCACGTGAATTGGGACATCTTCTGCGGTTATGCCCCTCTTCATGACACACTCCGCATCGCTGCCTCGGTTGAGTCTCCCTCAACTCCGGATCTTCCCTCTGGCTACCTCGTTCTCGCCGTACCCCGTCCATTTCATTCCTTAATCTTGACTTCACAGGACGACCTTTGGCTCACAACAGCTGTGGGTCAGGCACCCACTGTGGTCCGCGAACATCCCTCCACAATGACTCTGACAGTGGCACCACAAATTGATGTGCATATGTGTCAATGGCGTTCTTCAAACTGTAACATGGGTCTATATAGCTGGTGGCATTGAGGTGCAGACCTTGAAGAACTTTAATTGCATATGAATAAGGGATCTTAATATTTTGCCACTTTCCACAACCACATGTTCTAGCAAATATGCGCACATCATGACTGTGGTTTCCCCCTCCACCTCTATGGTTGTTGTACGGGGTAACCACTTGATATATACCAAGTTCGTGATTAAAATTCCTCAAAGTGTGTCTTGAAATTTTCTGCTCATTTTTTGTATAGATCCCCATTGCATAATCACTCCACACCTTACCTTGAGAGAGATCAGAAGTAATTAGTTTATTTTGATCGTGGAAATATGCAACAAGTTTGCACCAAATGAACTCAACCATTGCAGCAATGGGCAAACCGCGGGCACCCTTAAGTACCCCATTAAAGCACTCAGAGATATTGGTTGTCATTGCCCTGTAACGTCTTCCACCATCATGTGACTGGGTCCATTTGTCCAAATACAAACTCATTAGATATGTATATGGCATATAGCGTGTAATATTGGGATCATCAGGTCTTACACCCCTCAACATATTAATCTCGACATCTTTAATGGTTTGCATTATGGACTCAAATTTAGCTTCATTAGTCGCATATCCAGCCTTCAAGCAATGCCTTTAGAGTCAGGTCATCAAAGTGTGTGTTGAAGTTGCTAGCAACATGTCGAAGGCAATATCAGTGAAATACCTGTGGGCTTCCGTCATCACCTCTAGGCCACTCTGTAATGGCGCATTTGATACCTTTATGTCGATCAGAAATAATGCAAATGCCCTCGTCGGGTATCACATGCCCTATCGAAGTCCTGAGACACTCCAAAAACCACCCCCAACTAGGCCCTGACTCCTTGTCCACAATAGCAAAGGCGAGAGACAAAACCTTTTGGTTAGCATCAGTTGCCATTGCAATCATCAACACCCCTCGATATTTACCATACAAATGAGTCTCATCAATACTGATCACCGGCCTGTAATATCTGAATGCAGCAATGCATGGAGCGAATGCCTAAAATACATAGCGCAGTAACATAGTACCATCTATACCCCTAGGTATGGTGTAATAGCTGTACTGGGTACCCGAATCCTGATCCAAGTATGCCAACAACAACTTTCGCAACCTTTGGTAAGACTCCTCCCAATCCCCATATATCTTAGCAATTGCCTTTTGTTTTGCGTCACATACCTTATAGTAAGAAAGTTCATGCTTATACTTAGTATGTATGATCTCCCAGAGCTCATCAATATGAGCAGTGTGCTTTTGTCGCAATTTTCTCACAATTTTTGATGCTACAAAATTAGAATCCATCATTTTACCATCTCTTCGCCGGCCAAAGGGAATACAACTATGTGGACCCACATAAGACGTGACCATCCACAGACCATTAAGTTTATCCTTCTTGAATGCCCCAACGTACCACTTACAATTGGTGTCAATGCATGCAGCGCATAATTTAGTTGTGGTCGACCTCCGGATAATAAAATTTCTATTATCACTTGCTACGTATATTATCAATGCACGCTTCACCGCCTCTTTATTTGCAAAAGTCAACCCTTTACTAAAATGCATCCCATCTTCCCAAGTAGAAACAAATGGTATCTGAAGAGCTGAAGGATCAACCATATTTTCCCAAGTATTTGTGTAAAATGACTCGCTAGGAGGTGCGTAGGCAGTGGTCGTATTTGTATCATGTTGGACGCTAATATCATCGTCAGCATCACCTTCATCATGGTTCTCCATATTTTCCTCTTCAAAAATGGGAACGACTTCATGGTCATCCACATTGTTCTCAAAGTCGCCTCGGTCAATCCTCTCTTCGTACTCGTCCACATCATCAACATTTTCACCATCATTCGTAGCATGATCTTCGTCTTCGTCTTCCTCCTCTAAATGTGTCTCTTGAGGATGGAGGGTTTCACCAATATTGGCAACATGATCTTGAGTTGGGAGCGTATAACCTCCCATTGTATACTCTCTCATTGTATACCCTCCCATTGTAGTGCATCCATCATCTAGGGCTGTAAATTGTAAAGACGTAGTTGTTTGTTGCACCGTCTCAGTATCAACTTCTGTGCTTGCCTCAAACTTACGTACAACTTAGCAGCATTTACTTGGGGCATTTTCTGGATCCTATTAAACATCATCTTGACATGTTTGTCTTCTTTGATTGCCATATACCCGTAATTTATCCGTTCATGAAGGACTTCTTGTGGGTAACGATAAATAATCTTTATATCATACCAAGCACAGTTCAAATCCAATTCGTCCATTATTTTCCTCTTCAAATCATTCAATGTCTTCAACTTACGATGTATCATCATGCAGTAGCATTCGATACCTGGCCATCTAAATGGGACTCCGTCAATCTCTCCAGGATTGTCAAGGGGTCCACCGAAGTATACATTTATATCAATATTCTTTAGAGATTGTGAACCAATTAGAGAGTCAAGTATAATATGTTAGTGACATATTTTATCTCTTTCATTTAACCTCAATTACTCCACTTTTTCTATATACTCAAAGTACAAAAGTAACACAAAAGTCATGAGGATGTGCAAATGAATGAGTGCAATTATGTAACATCATCATTCCAGTGCAAGAAAATTCATAGCATACCCTATTACACTACTATTAATGAAATAACATAGAGCAGGGTTCATCATGTTGGAATTTAAAGATGAACGCAGCGGAAAAATAAGTTTAAAACGGATCTACTTCATTCGATATTGATGACATGCACAAAGTAAATTTCAGAATTAGAGAACAAGAGAGTGTACCTTGAAGCGGTGAATTTCAAAACCGAAGATTGAAGCACTTAGGAATACTTTTAATCTTCACTCCAATTCCACTAACGCCCAAGAAGTGTGGACTCTCAATTGGTTACAAAGGGATGATTAGAGAGTGACATACACTCACTTCCACCATTACAATGTTGTTTTTTCTCACACTTACATTTCTGTACGTTTTTCCCTTTGTATCTAACCAATTATCTAATTGGGCTGGCCTTTTGGGCCTTTCCAATTGGGCTTAAGTGTGTGGCTTGGAGTGGGACCAAAAGGGACCAATAAGACACTAGCTCCAATGGGCCTTGGGCTTTTCTGTCAACTCTTGACAAGTCCAAAGTTACCATTAACTATATTTAATACCACTATAAAAATATAGTTGCACTCTAGGACTTATCTATAAATTATATCCCAAGACTTTATTATACATGCAACCCCTTCATAAAATATTCGTAGTAATACAAAGTCATTAATGTAGACTGCCACTTTGTAAATTACTACATCTTAATCCTTGAGTACCCGGTTTAATCCTTTAATGTTATTCATTATATATTTATGAAATCCAATTCCATAAATATATACTTTAGTCTCACTAAAGTGGTTAGGCCTAACTCTCTGAATAACAAACTCATTAAACTTATCTCAAGGGAATACTTTATATCTTCGATAAGAGATTATGAATTCTATCTTGAGAATACATGTTCCATCAACACTAAATGTGGCTGCCCAACATACTGAGGTTTTGACCATTACTATAGATCTCACTCCTGATATATCAAAGCAACCTACACCTCATGATCAGGTTCATTATTCTCTCAGGATTAAGAGTTCATGCAAATACAAGTCGTGAGATTTATTATTCATATGACAGTCCTTAGGAAAATAATAAATCTTACAGCGGTCCAGTTCAATATGTCTTAACTCTTAAAACATATTAACACATCAACCAGAAGTCTCCACTTCCATGATCAAGACAAATCATCGTGGTTGACATGTTATAGTCTTCGCAGATGAAATGCCCAATTTTATCACCGACTACGAACTATAATTCTGAGTTTACAAAGAACTTGTGATTTATATCTTCTGTGACTTTTCACATAAATCACATACTATGCATCTCATGGACTAAATGATAATGTCCAAATATTCATGTTACCATTATTTCAAATAATAATAAAAACAAATTCATTAAACACAATATTAAGTCATACATAATGTCACACAGAATGCCAAACTTAATATCATACATAGTATCATACAATAGGATTTAAGGGCACTAATCCTAACACATCAGACAAAAAAAAACACTACTGTGAATATGATCATGAGCAATTAAAATTAGAAATATCATCTAATTCCAAAATCAAGGCATTAATATACAGTCAAATATACCATATGTGATATACAAACTCAAATTTACTCCAAATGTAACTGTAAAAAAAAGGAAGCAGATAACTTCACTAAAAGCACGCAAAAAAACTTCCTGGATCATGGATAAAATATATATATATATATATATATATATATATATAAAGTGGTATATATGTAGGCATATATATATATATATATATAAACATTGTTGAGGGTCATTTTTTCGAAATAAACAAAGGCAGCCCAACTCAGCAATGCGGGCAGCAGAGAAGCGGCAAACCAAGTGAGAGAAAACCATTAGGCCCAAGCGGCAGGAATAATGGATCACAGGCCCCTCAATATGAATGAATGGGTCTTGAGGAAGTAAGTGGGCCTAAAAGGCCCGGAAAGAGAGAAAATAGCACCCATGGGCAGCATGTGTTGTGGAAAAGAGAGAATGGGCCGCGGCAGACCCAAAGTAAAACAAACAAAGAAAGTAGGGGATAATGGCAAGCCCATGAACCCCAAGGATGAGAATGAGGAAATTGGGCCGGGGAAGCACAATTAAGTTAATAAAAGCCCATGGGATGCGGAGTTAGTAAACGGACCAAGGATGTCCAAAGAAATGGGCCGGAAAGGCTCAAGGGAAAAGAAAGGGACATGAGAGCCCATGAGCAAGAACACCAGTGGCCACCATTGAGCCACTAGGGGAAAGAATTGGAACGACAGGCCTGAGAAAAGGCCCAGCAGGAAGAAGTCACCGCGGCAGGAAATGCTAAATAATGCGGAAGGAAGCAAAGGCAATTAAACGAATTGGGCTGAAAGGAACACAAAGCCCAACACTGAGTAAAGCCCAGATCCTGAAGGAGCGGGAAATCAGAATAGCAATTCGTGAAAAGCCAGAAACGGACGGCAGGCAAGCAAAGTCTCCAGTCCACGGCAAATGCATGAACAGCAGGCAGAATTCAGACGTAAACACGCGCAAGGCCCAGGCACCACCAGCCTGTACCCAGCCAATACAGGACATGGTGGGGTCGTGGGTCAGAGGTAAGAGGGCACGGTTTGGAGGTGGGGAGAGGGGAATGCCTATTTTAAGGTTCCTGCTCAAACTCTTTTGGGAGATATGTCCTGCTGGGATGACATATCACCCAAAAGAGGCAAGGTTGAATTGGAACCAACAGGTGCATGCCACGAGAGATAGAGAGAGAAGAAACATCACCGCAACAGGAAGAAATGCCGCGGCAGACTAACGGACAAAAAGTGTCTGTGTTTGTAGCAGACGGAACAGTAATGTCGGCAAGTACTCACAGACCAGACAAAAACTGTTGGAGGGTAGAATAGTAAAATCCGTTCACGGCAGGCACTATAAGAAGGGAGCCTCTGCCGTGTACAAGGGGGACACCAACGCAAGAGAGCAAGGCAATACAATACTAGAAAAACTACTCTATAACACACTTAGTAAAACGGGGGAAGCACAACACTAAAAACCAAAAAGGTGGAAATCACTAAGGAAAAACGAAAAGGAAAAAAGAGAGGAAAGATAGAAAGAAAAAGAGTGAGAGCTAGTGGCATGCACCGATAGGTCTCTTCCCTTCTCTCCCTCTCAAATCCCTGCCCTCTTTCATACTTATTTAGGGTATTGTCCATTCGGGTCCACCTCCCTCAAACTCATTAACTTCTACGGCAGGATTTCTTTTCCTCGGAGGTTAATCGCGTTGAGAAGAGGTGTTCTTCCTCTTTGGCTTTACTCTTGCGGACGGAACTAAACTTATTCCATGTCTATTGATTAATTTTTTTATCACCATTCTCTTTTACTATTTATTTAAAAGATTGTTAAGTGTTATTATAGTTATGGATTATTTTTTCATTTCCCATTAAAAGAGCTATCTGGTCATTCCAGAATGTATGGTTCTGTTTATCAATTATATCTGCTTGCCGTAAGCTTTTCTCAGAAACAGCTCTGCCTGCCGCAAGCATTTTTTTGAAACAGCTCTGCCTGCCGCAAGCAATTTCTCTAAAAAAGCTCTGCTTGCCGTAAGCTTTTCTCTGTGTCAACTCAGCCTGCGGTAAGCACTCCCCTGGCAGACGAGGCATAGTTCGCGCACAAGCCAGGCCAAGTTGAGTTCCATTTGGCCCGGTCTCGACTCCTGCAACCCAGAACACTTGGGCCTACGATCACGAAGGGGCAGCCCAGCCTAACATAGCAAAAAAAGGCCCCCACATTAAATTGGCGACTTCACTGGGGAGTTGAGAAATAGTCCAGGGACGAGAGCCCTCGCAAACAAATGCCTCCGAAATCTAGGACTACACGCAACATGAGTGCTGTACCCTCACAAGCAGAGTCCAAGCCCACAACGCCCCACCAACCACAGCCTAATCAGGCAGAAGGTGCTAACGAGATGCGGGCTGGACCCCAACCTCCTCCGAGGTTCCCCGCAGACAATGCCAACACCTTCATTGAAGTATTGCAGGCCTTACAACACTTGCAACAGCAAATGATGGAAGAAATTCGTCAACTAAAGACGGACAGAACAAAGGAAAAAGGAAGCCAACATGATCCAGAGCATGGGGCAGAAGAGACACTAGTGGGTGGTGTCCCACAGAATACAGATCAATGTTTTATTACTATGGCAGAAGTGGCAGCTCTCCTGGAGCAAGAGAGAGCCAGAGGACCAAGGGAGAGATTCTACGCACGTAGACCCCCATACCCGCTAAGGGTGCTCAGTAAACCATACTCCGAGAGGTATGAACCGCGAGTATTCGCACAATATGACGGCAGGAAGGGAAGTGTTGTTGAGCACGTAAGCAAGTTCATTGATACGCTTGGCCCTTATGCCGCAGATGAGGACTTGTGTCTTCGAGAATTTTCCAAATCATTGTGTGACCGGGCTTATACCTGGTACATAGGCTTAAAGCCAGGATCGATCCCAACATGGGATGATATGGTGGACGTATTTTGCACCAAGTACTTTCACGGAGAGGAAACGGTGACACTTGAAACATTGCAAGCAACTAAACAAAGGAATGGTGAAGACTTGATGGAGTACATCAAGAGATTCAGGGACATAGCACTCGACTGCTATGACCATTGTGAGGAAAGGACGCTGGTGGAGATGTGCATGACGAATATGATCAGGGAATACAGGGCAGTCCTAGAAAACCTTGAAATCTCCCAGTTCGCGCAGCTGTTACAAAAGGCATGAAAAACTGCCCAGTCCGTAAAGCCAAGCACGGACAAAAGAAGTGCCCCGCAAGCCATGGCGGTATCCACCAGTGAGCGGAGGAGGAAGACCGACGGGAAAGAATACGATACTCCTCCGCCAATACCATGCACCGCAAAGGAGCTAGACGTACTGCTAGACAAATGGATAGCAGATGGCATTTTCAAACCTAACCAAGTTGCTAGGGAGCCCACCGAGGAAGAAAGGAGGGACCCGCATTTTTGTCGTTTACACAACTATGTCCAACATGCCACCGCAGAATGTTGGGCACTCCGTAGACTAGTGCACCGCAGGATAAAAGAAGGAACTTTAGAACTGACCCAGCAGGAGGTCCAGAGAAACCCACTCCCGAATCACAAAGGGAAGGGTGTAGCAGCAGTAGTGATTTGTGCGGATCCAGGGGATGACGAATGAGAGAATCCGGCCTTGCCTGCCGCAGCGATTACCACTTTACAGCAGAGCTCCAAATTCAAAAACTTATTTGATCAACTAGGCCTCACAACAAAAGAAAGAAAAGTAGCTACCGAGGCTCTAGTAAGCATTGCCTCCGGGGCAGGGGTGGAATGTTTATCAGCGGAAGTCCAAGATAACAGGGCTCTCTTGCAGGAGTCAACCGAAATCACCTTCAGTGATGAAGATATGGAAGTGGGGTATCCAGACCACAGGAGACCTCTCTATCTGGCAGCATCCATAAATCAAATCCCCATAAAGAGAGCCTTAATAGATACGGGCGCTTCTGTAAACCTCATCCCGTTGAGCACTCTGCAAGCTGCGGGGATTTCAGAAAGAAAGATCCAAGGGTGTCCAATGGAAGTGACAGGATTTGGTGAAGGGGAGAGTACACCGCAGGCCATATCCAGTTGTGGTTAAAAGTAGGACCCATAACTTCTCTAGCTCGGTTCCACGTGGTAAAAACGGAAGTCTCATACCACGTCCTTTTGGGACGACCATGGTTGCATAAACACAGATTAGTTCCATCCACCTACCACCAATGTGTGAAAGGACGGATGAACGGCAGGATGATACGCATAGCAGCGAATCACTCACCATTTGAGCAGGCAGAAGCTCATTTAGTAGAAACCATGTTCTACGATCGATGGGCTCCATCCGGAGAAAATTCAATGTCAAGGCCACAAGGAACCTTCGTGCCTAAATGGAGAGACATCCAGGATGATCCCGAGCCTGACCTAAGGGAGTTACTAGCCAGGAAAAAGAAGAGGAAGGAAGCGCCAACCGCGGACCCAGAGGATACACCCCACTGCGTCAGGATTCGAGGTCTTGACGGCAGGATTGTGTATAAGTTATGAAGGGGCGCGTGGCCCACGAGTGAAACGCAAGAGGGCCCCACCCAGGAGTGGCAACACGAGAACTTAACGTGTTGCGTGGTTCAAGAAAAGTCAGAAGAGGAAAGTAGTGAAAAAGAGAATGAGAAAGTTGCGACAGAAAAAGAAGTACAGGTTACGGCAGAAGAAGAAATGGAAGAGGTTGACTTGGGATCTGTTTCACAGGGACCAAGACCTATCCTGATTAGTGCAAGTTTGGCAGAAGCGGAAAAGGCAGAACTGATGTTGCTCTTGAAAGAATTTAAAGATGTCTTCGCATGGGAATACAATGAAATGCCGGGGTTAGACCCTGGACTAGTGGCACACACATTGAATGTAGACCCAGAGGCCAGGCCAATAGCCCAGCCTGCCAGGACGTTCCACACGGAAGTAGAAGGGCAAATAATCAAAGAAGTGCAGAAATTGCTTGCCGCAGGATTCATCAAACCTATCCAACACCCGCGATGGTTGTCCAACATCGTGCCCGTGAAGAAGAAGAATGGCCAGATAAGGTGTTGTGTAGATTTCAGGAACCTCAACAAGGCCTGTCCAAAGGATGAATTTCCTTTGCCAAACATGGACGTACTGATAGATTCTGTGGCAGGCAGTGCCATGTTTTCGTTTATGGATGGGTTTAGCGATTACAACCAAATTAGGATGGCGCCAAGGGATGCAGAGAAAACCGCTTTCAGAACACCCATGGGCAATTTTTATTACACTGTAATGCCCTTCAGGTTGAAGAATGCGGGTGCCACTTATCAGAGAGCAATGATGGTCATATTTCACGACATGATGCATCGTGAACTGGAGGATTACGTAGACGACATAGTAGTAAAGTCAAGGAAAAGAGAAGAACACTTCCAAGTGTTGAGGAGAGTATTCGAGAGGTGCAGAGCCTTCAAACTGAGAATGAACCCTCTCAAATGCGCATTCGGAGTGTCCTCTGGGAAGTTCCTAGGCTTCTTAGTTCATAGTAGGGGAATAGATATTGACCCAGCTAAAGCTACGGCCATTGCGACCATAAAACCTCCGAGTACGGTAAAGGAATTAAAGAGCTTCTTGGGGAAAGTCTCGTACATCCGAAGGTTTATCCCCGGGTTGGCATCAATCACCTCCGCTTTCACCAAGTTGCTCAGGAAAGGGCAGGATTTTGAGTGGGGGGAATTGCGGCAGGCAGCCTTCAAAAGGCTACAGCAGATCATGATGAACCTCCCCACAATGCAGGCCCCGATTCACAAAAAGCCACTGTTGCTCTACTTGGCTACCAATTCATATGCCATTCGTGCGTTGATCGCCCAAGAGGATGGGGGCGGCACTGAGCAGCCCGTATATTATATCAGCCGCGCCTTGAAGGATGCAGAAACTCGATACCCAAGGGCAGAGAGGGCATGCTTAGCCATTGTATATGCTTCACAAAGGTTGCGCCATTATTTCTTGGCCTACGAGGTATGGTTAATGACCAAATCCCACGCCATCAAGGCTTTGCTGCAGCAACCGATCCTCTCTGGCAGGATATCCCAATGGTTGCTACAATTATCGCAATATGATTTAAGAATGGGGACACCCCAGGCGGTGAAAAGCCAGGCTATAGCAGACTTATTGGCATAATTTCCAGGCGAGGAAGAGTTCCCACTGGATGATGAAGTCCCTGGGGAAGTGGCCATGGCAGAGGGAGTCGGAGAGCAATGGGTGATGAAATTCGATGGGTCTTCTACCGCCCAGTCTGGAGGGGTGGGAGTAGTTTTATACCATGAAGAAGATAAAGCAGTGGCACTGTCGTTCAAACTGGAATTCCCCTGTTCAAACAACACCGCAGAATATGAAGCCTATCTAACTGGGCTGGCCACGGCTCTTGAAATGGGAGTCAAACACTTGAGGGTGTTAGGCGATTCAAATTTGGTGGTCTGTCAAGCCAACGAGAGTTTCTCCTTGAAAGAGCCGAGCCTAGCCCCGTACAGAGCAATGGCTCAGAAAATGGAGGAAAAGTTTTCAACTTTTGAAATAGAGCACGCTCCCAAGAATGAAAATCGGTTTGCGGACGTGTTAGCCGCGCTGGGATCTCAGATAATGTTTGAAGGAAATAGCACCAAAGTAGAGGTCAGCAAAAGGAGAGAATCGATAATTGATACGTTGAAAGAGAAATTCCAAGAGGAACGGTGCGACGAAGACTGGCGGATTCCCATAAAGGAAGCTTTAATGAATGGAGATGATGCTGCAGGACTGAAGGTGCTAAAAGATTACGCACTAGTGAAAGGGGAGTTGTACCGCAGGATGCCAGGTGGGGTCTTGGCTAGATGTGTAAGACCAAAAGAGGCCCAGAGAAAACTGAAAGAAGTACACGACAAAACTTGCGGATCCTGCGGAGAAGTTAGTCTTTACCGCAGGCTTCAAAGGACAGGCTTTTATTGGCCAAACATGGGCAAAGATGCGGATCGAGCCCAAACTCAGTGTGGGGCTTGCCAACTTGCGGCAGACAGAGAAGAAAGTTACGTTGTGTCCACCTGCGAAGATTGGAGAAGCCCATTTATCCAATACCTGACGGAAGGTATCCTGCCACGGAAGCACAGTGAAAAATATAAACTCAAGCGGCTGGCGACATGCTACTTCATGCACAATATGGTCCTCTTTAAAAAGGGGTATGATGGGGACCCCTTAAGGTGCCTGGGTCCTGAATAAGCAGAAAAAATGGTGAAAGAAGTACACTCAGGAGAGTGTGGGGAACACCAGGGGAAGAAAAGACTTTACAGGTGCCTGCTGCAGATGGGCTACTACTGGCCTGCCATGAAGAAGGATACGGCAGAATTTGTAAAGAAGTGCCACAGTTGCCAAGTGCAGGCCAACTTAATTCACACCCATCCACAGAATTTGCACAGCATGGTAACCCCATGGCCCTTCCACACTTGGGGGCTTGATTTGGTAGGACCGGTTAACCCGTCGTCACGAGGATATATATGGATATTGGTAGCTACGAAATATTTTACTAAATGGGCAGAGGCAGTGCCGCTTCGCAAAGCCACCGGAGGAGCAGTGGCAAACTTTATCAAGGAAAACATAATCGTGAGGTTCGGGGTACCCCACAGAATCATCAGTGACAATGGCACACCTTTTGTCAACAGTGAAGTAAGGAAGATGTTAGAATTCTATCAAGTTAAGCATCACCGGTCATCACCTTACTACCCTCAAGGGAATGGGCAAGCGGAGGCAACAAACAAAACCCTTATAAAAATTATAAGTAAAATGAGTCAGGAGTACACGGGAGGATGGGCAATGCACCTGCCAGACGCCCTTTGGGCTTACAGAAAATCGCCTAAGTCAGCCACAGGTTTTTCACCTTTTTCCTTGGTCTACGGGACTGAAGTGGTGAGCCCAGCGGAGGTAATGACCCCATCCCTGAGGGTCATGAAAATGCAAGAAAAGGGAAGAGAAGAAGAAGAGGCCTTTACGGCAGAAAGGTGTGAAGACCTGGGGGGACTTGACGAAAAAAGAGAACAAGCCAGGAACGCAGCCGTAGATATAGGCAAAAGATGACTGAAGCTTACGGCAGGATGACTAGAGAGAGAGTGTTCGTGGAAGGACAGCTTGTTTTGAAAGTAGCAGACTATGTTAGAAGAGGCCTGGCAGGACCATCCAAATTTGCACCAAAGTGGGAAGGGCCCCTTGTGATAAGGGAAGCACACCTAAGCGGGTACTACCGTTTGACTCAGATGGATGGCAAAGATTTAATGGATCCGATTAACGGGAAATGGCTGAAGCAGTATTATGCCTGAGGAGAAAACTTACATGATTGTCTTTTTCCCTTCCTTTGTTTTATTTATGTTTCCTTTTACCTTGTCATTTTTCAAGTGACTGTGTCACAACATGAAATTGTAATTTGCTTTCGGCAGGATGTAATGAAAAGCACCAAGTATTATCATCATATGTCATAGCAAAATGTAAAGTGTAGCATCACAAAGTTAAGTTACAAACCCAGATCATGGCAAACTAGCCAAATAAGTGCTACAAGAAAAACATAATGTAATAAATAGAGTCATAAGAAAAAGGAAACAACGAAACAAGGAAGAAACTGCATCAACGAAGCCCGGAAATAAGAGACTGATCTCCAAAACGATCGGATCCACCAACACTAGAAAGAAGACGCTCACGATGGCCCTCCAAGTATGCCACCTCCTTTCTCAAGATCTCAAGGCGCGAGTCAATAGCATCAACAGTGGGTCGCACTCTCCTCACGAAAACAGCCCGAGCAATCTCTCGAAGGTAATCCAAAAGGAACTCCACGGTGAAGCCTACGCTGACAAGCTCCTGCACCGCAGCCCTCCACTGCAGAATCCTCTCGGTAGAAACAGTGTCAACAAAACTATGCTCTATGTCATTCAGCACACTCCCCAACATCTTCAAAAAATGCTCTCTAACAGAACGACCAAGTCGAAAGCCCTACATGAAGTCCCCGCGGTTGTTATAGATCATCACCAGATGAGAAGCACAGTCCTCAGGGACTCTAAAGCCATGAAAGTCCACATAAGGAGGCCCGGAGCCCCAGAAAGCTGCAGGATCAAGGTCATTGACCTCAGGCTGGTCAAAACGGGTGAAGAAGGCAACAGCTTCGTCCACGGGACCTGGAAGGGTGGTGGAACTACTACCCGCTTCAAACTGGAATGGGGCTATAGGAAGAGATCCTACCAAGGAAAACACAAAGCATGAGATGAGGAACTAAAAGGGAAAAGGGGAAAGGAACAAACCCACGGGGAGCAGATAAAAAATAGACAAGGGGGAAAGGAAGCTTACCAGAACCAACATCAATGGGGGCTGTGGGAAGAACTGAAGCAAGCACAGAAGGAATGGCAGAAACTGACGCTGTAAATATGGCAGAAGCTGGTGCAGAAAATACGGCAGGAATGGGTGCTGGGGGCGCGGCAGGATTAACTACCGCAGGCGTCCCTACGCTGACCGCAATGCCTAGCCCTTCAAAAGTCTCTGTACACAAGAGAAAATAGACATGCAAATAAAAAAAAAAGAGAGAAGAGTGGGCCTAGTGAATAAAGAAGGAAAAGCAAATCCAACAAAAGAAAAAAAAAAAAAAAAAAAAGGAGTGGGGACATACCCATGAATCCAGCCTCGGGTGGAGCATCCCCTTCCTCCTCGGACTCAGAAATCCTCCTCGGCAGGACGGGCTCACTATCAATGTCTTCAAGAATATCCTTGGACCCCTCGGAAGACAGATCAACATCGGGTCCGCGAGTGGCCGAACTGGGAATGGAAGAAGGAGTGACTACTAAGGAAGAACCATCCTTCGCGGCCTGAGACAGAGTCGCAAAAGGATCACTGGTAGAGAGGACGAGAGGAGCAACGGGTGAAACAGCCTCGGTCTGAGTTATGGCAGGAGGAGCAATTTCCTGTGGGGAAATAGGCATCTCGGCTGAAAAGGGAGTGGCCTCGCTAACCCCCTCAGTGTGAGTACCCTCTTCTCTGGGTACCAGTTCGGTGGGAGGGCTAGGAGTCTCAGCAAGAATCCCATGTGCAGCAGCAGAAATAATGGACATCTGAGAAGCTTCACCAACCCCATCAAAAGAATCCACCACGGGTGTGCCCATGGAGGCGGGTAGCTCCTCGGCTGTAGGACGATAGATGGAAAGGGGCTCGAGCTGATCCTGGAAAGCAAAAGAAAGAAAAATGCATATATATACACATGTGGTAAAGAATAAGGGAACCTACGGCTAATCTAGACAAATGAAGACACGTGGCAGATGAAATATATGTAAAAATAATAATAATAAAGAGGAGGAAAGAAGGAAATAGAGGAGATTACCTCGAATTCAGGCTCGTCAAGGTCAATGGGATGGGCAGATGACATGTCTTCCTTATGCTTAGACTGCAAAGAAAAAGAAAGATAAGAGGCAGTGTTAAAGAAAGGAATCAGTAGGCGTGGCATGGGCTCACCGCAGGCAAGTTAAAATCAAAACACAAAAGACAAAATGTATATAACATACCCTTCGCTCAGCGGCAGGCATGAGATGGGGGGTTGTTTTCCTCTTGCTACCCCGTGTCCTGCTAGAAAGAGGAGCATCCGTGGGTGGCTGTGGGGCAGCAGGCTTGGGCTTGCTTGCAGACCTGTGCTTGGCAGGAGTTTTCTTGGTCGGCGCAGGAATGTTGATTACCTTAACTTTCTTCTCCCAACCAGGGGGAAAATCGCCTGCGAGCCAACACCATCCTTTCTTCTTCTCGTCCCACTCAAAGACGGCAGAGCGGCTCTGTTTCTGAACATAATCTAAAACTGACTTGGAAGGCAAGAGCAACCGAGGGTTGGGAGATACTAACATACTTAGCCCGTCAGGTGGAATAAGGGAGAAGCCACGGCTACCTACCAACTCTTGCCCAAACGAGGTCATCACTGCCTGCCAATAGCCATGCATGGCAGGAGTGCAAAGACCCTCTCTCGACGAGCCAGGAATGGTAACTGCACTAAAGCGCGATCTCCAAAAGTCGAAAGCAGTCTGCCGCAGGAAAGGCCGAACAGAAGTAGGAGATTCCATGAGATAAAAAAGGTCATCAGGAATATCCTGGTCCAGCCCAAACTGCCTCCTCACCCGGTTGGCAGGATAATGAACAAATCTGATGCCCTCATCGGTCAAGTATGGCAGCCATCCAACATTGGTAGCCGCCAAATAGGTGATCCCCACCTCATCAAAACCAGTCAAAGGAGTGGTGGTCCCAATAATATCAGCAAACGGACCCATAGCAGAATCAGTACATATGTAACCCCTACCCAAATTTCTATAAGCTCTCCAAGTAAAACCATTACCGCTATCAAAAGACTCAACAACTGAGTGACCAATGGGCTTCAAACCAGACCAACGAAAAGCTAAAGGGAAATCGGATTCAAACCTGCCGCAGAAGTCAGTGATCACCCGCGGACATGATTGGTACTTCTCTCTCGCGAAGCGAACAGGCCTACACTTCGCCAAGTATTGAGCACAACGCTCAAACAACAACTACTGCAGGATAGTGCTGTGTACAGAAGAAGTAACTATGTGGCAGGAACCAGCCTGACTCTCATCACTCCGCAGGATGTCCAGTTGCACATATAATTGCCCCAAGAACATGGGGGCCAGCGGCAGACTCACTCCGGCAGATATTTTAATGGCCAAACGGAAGTACAAAGGCTTGATGGCGTAATGGGGATGTGAACCAAAAACGAACTTGCAAAACCAAAAAGCAACAAAGGCTACGCGGTGGGCAACAACGGAAAACTTAGAGGAAGAACTAACCCAGTACGATAACTTAGCATTCCCAGCCATCCCCTTTCTCAACTCGGCCTCAATGGCTTCTTCCTCCGGAGAAAGCTCTATGGTGGTAGGATCCACGTCACCAAGGATTGGCAAGAGTAGTTGGTTGGCCACATCCTCAAGGGTCACGGTCAGTTCGCCGCAGGAGAAGAGGAATGTGTGGGTGGTGGCACACCACCGGCGAACCAAGTGACGAAGGTTGTAAGTGTCTCGAAAATTGGAAAGACTCCGAGATAAAACGATGGACTTCAGAACGCTGGCCCGCTACAACAAACCCATGAAAACCGAGTCCGATAACTCTCGGTCAACCCACTCCTTCCAACTTGAGGCGGTTCCTGACCCAAACACGAAATGAATCGGCACGGGAAGAGAGACACCTTGACGGATGACCAAATCGGAAATGGAGGAAGACACCGGAGCCCAAGAAATATTGGGGTTCCGTCTGCACATAGAAAGCCACACGCGGCCTGGCGGCGACGACACGTAATCACCGGAAACCTCAGGGAAGAGAGGATAAGGGTTATACCAAGGGTCGATTAGAGGAGCGCACTCGCTGTCGGGGTCGCGCGGCGCATCTTCCTCGCCAGAATGATCGGAGTCGGAGTACATGGCCTCCTCGCCCATTTCTTGTCCGGCGAGAGGTTCAGAAGCTTTCCCTTTCCTTTTGCGGCGAGAAGAAGAACCTGGGCTTTTCACCGGCGCCATTGTGCAGCGGTTCGATCTGAGCAAGAGAGATAGAGGTGTTCGAAGAGAAGAAGACGATAAAGGAAGAGGGACAGACACGATTTTTTGGAAAAGATGGTGTTTATGATTGATTTTCGAAGGGGCTCTCTTCTTAAATACATGAGTAATTAATACTGGCCTGAAGGAAGGCGACTGATCAGCCATCGAAAGAAGAATGAAATAAATGAAGCGGTAGTTGTGTCTTAGGATAACTGCCATTCTGGGAAAATCGAAGAGTCATCACTGTTCACGGCAGGAAAAGAAATATAAGTACACGTGAAGGGGTCCACAGTTTCAAAAAGCCCACGAAGGAAAAGAAAGAAGGGAAACACAAAGGGCAGAAAGGTCTTTTATTCACATATGGACCGCAGGAACGTTCCATATGTTCAGGGGGCTAAATGTTGAGGGTCATTTTTTCGAAATAGACAAAGGCAGCCCAACCCAGCAATGCGGGCAGCAGAGAAGCGGCAGACCAAGTGAGAGAAAACCATTAGGCCCAAGCGACAGGAATAATGGATCACAGGCCCCTCAATATGAATGAATGGGTCTTGAGGAAGTAAGTGGGCCTAAAAGGCCCGGAAAGAGAGAAAATAGCACCCATGGGCAGTATGTGTTGCGGAAAAGAGAGAATGGGCCGCGGCAAGCCCAAAGTAAAACAAACAAACAAAGTAGGGGATAATGGCAAGCCCATGAACCCCAAGGATGAGAATGAGGAAATTGGGCCGGGGAAGCCCAATTAAGTTAGTAAAAGCCCATGGGATGCGGAGTTAGTAAACGGACCAAGGATGTCCAAAGAAATGGGCCGGAGAGGCTCAAGGGAAAAGAAAGGGACATGAGAGCCCATGAGCAAGAACACCAGTGGCCACCATTGAGCCACTGGAGGAAAGAATTGGAACGGCAAGCCTGAGAAAAGGCCCAGCAGGAAGAAGTCACCGCGGCAGGAAACGCTAAATAATGCGGAAGGAAGCAAAGGCAATTAAACGAATTGGGCTGAAAGGAACACAAAGCCCAACACTGAGTAAAGCCCAGATCCTGAAAGAGCGGGAAATCAGAATAGCAACTCGTGAAAAGCCAGAAACAGACGGCAGGCAAGCAAAGTCTCCAGTCCACGGCAAATGCATGAACAGCAGGCAGAATTCAGACGTAAACACGCGCAAGGCCCAGGCACCACCAGCCTGTACCCAGCCAATACAAGACATGGTGGGGTCGTGGGTCAGAGGTAAGAGGGCACGGTTTGGAGGTGGGGAGAGGGGAAGGCCTGTTTTAAGGTTCCTGCTCAAACACTTTTGGGGGATACGTCCTGCTGGGATGACATACCACCCAAAAGAGGCAAGGTTGAATTAGAACCAATAGGTGCATGCCACGAAGGATAGAGAGAGAAGAAACATCACCGCGGCAGGCAGAAATGCTGCGGCAGACTAACGGACAAAAGGTGTCTGTGTCTGTAGCAGACGGAACAGTAATGTCGGCAAGTACTCCCAGACCAGACAAAAACGGTTGGAGGGTAGAATAGTAAAATCCGTTCACGGCAGGCACTATAAGAAGGGAGCCTCTGCCGTGTACAAGGGGGACACCAACGCAAGAGAGCAAGGCAATACAATACTAGAAAAACTACTCTGTAACACACTTAGTAAAACAGGGGAAGCACAACACTAAAAACCAAAAAGGTGGAAATCACTAAGGAAAAACGAAAAGGAAAAAAGAGAGGAAAGATAGAAAGAAAAAGAGTGAGAGCTAGTGGCATGCACCGATAGGTCTCTTCCCTTCTCTCCCTCTCAAATCCCTGCCCTCTTTCATACTTATTTAGGGTATTGTCCATTCGGGTCCACCTCCCTCAAACTCATTAACTTCTACGGCAGGATTTCTTTTCCTCGGAGGTTAATCGCGTTGAGAAGAGGTGTTTTTCCTCTTTGGCTTTACTCCTGCGGATGGAACTAAACTTATTCCATGTCTATTGATTAATTTTTTTATCACCATTCTCTTTTACTATTTATTTAAAAGATTGTTAAGTGTTATTATAGTTATGAATTATTTTTTCATTTCCCATTAAAAGAGCTATCTGGTCATTCCAGAATGTATGGTTCTGTTTATCAATTATATCTGCTTGGCGTAAGCTTTTCTCAGAAACAGCCCTGCCTGCCGCAAGCATTTTTCTCTAAAAAAGCTCTGCTTGCCGTAAGCTTTTCTCTGTGTCAACTCAGCCTGCGGTAAGCACTCCCCTGGCAGACGAGGCATAGTTCGCGCACAAGCCAGGCCAAGTTGAGTTCCATTTGGCCCGGTCTCGACTCCTGCAACCCAGAACACTTGGGCCTACGATCACGAAGGGGCAGCCCAGCCCAACATAGCAAAAAAAGGCCCCCACAAACATATATACACACACACACACACACACATATATATATATATATATATATATAAATATATAAACATATAGATATATATATAAATATATTTTATATATATAAACATATATATATATATATATAAATATATTTTTTATATATATAAACATATATATATTTTTATATATATATATATATGTTTTTATATATATATAATATATTTATATATATATATATATGTTTATATATTTATATATATAAGTATATGTATATATATTTATATTTATAAATATATATATATGTATATATATATAAAGTGGTTAATACAAACAAATATTTTATTAGGAAATGTCATGACAAATTTAATGCAAGCAACACATTCTAAAGCAGTTATATATACTTAACAACCAACTAGAGAGTGAGGAGACCCTTACCTGACATGAGGATGTGCAAATGTACTACTGGGATTGTATGAGAGTGAGAGGGGGAGTGGGAGACAGAGACTACAATGAATGAGAGTTAAGAGATGAGCAATGTTTTGCTCTGCTACTGAAGAAGATGTGTGTATGACTGAGAGAAGATGTGCTTTTTAATTCTGAGAGAGGATCAATGTGTGTTGAAAGTTCTACTGAATGTGTTAAGTGCGTGCAAGACATGATGACCAAAATAGTGAAGAAGCCACATGACCAAAACAGTGAACAAGTCAGTGGAGGACTAACTGTGAAGAAGCCACATGACCAAAACAGTGAAGGACCATTGGAGGTAGACGCCACATGACCAAAACAGTGAAAAAGGACTGACTAGATGGGACACAGATGAGACCAGACATGACCAGGGACGTGGGTAACTGACATATAAAAATCGAGTTTCTGAGACTCGGTTTTCCTGAAGCAAATCGAGTCTCTAAGACCCAAAATCCACATGACGCCTACGTGGCGCTAAATCGACGCTCTAAGAGTCGGTATGCAACTCGAGTCTTAGAGACTCGAGTTCCAGGTGTACTCCACCTGGAATATCTCCATGTCAAAGTAGAAAAACCGAGCCTCAAAGACTTGATTTATAAAGACAAAACCGAGTCTTTGAGACTTGATATGCTAGTAAATTATATTCTTTCTAAACGCGTCTTACTAACTATATAGTTCAAAAGTTATGGTTAGTTAACTATTTTCCCCAACCTCTAAGCCCCAAACTCACTTTCTCTAACCATGGTTTTCCAGGCACCGGGGCTCCGTATCATCTACTTGTCAATAAGCATTTTCCTCTTGCTCATAAACCCTTGTGCAACTCAGATATTCTTCAACTACACCGATTTCAGTCAAACAATCAACAACAAACCTATAATCCGAACAGGAAATGCTTCGATATCAGGTTCAGTGATCCAACTCACGCCAGATGAAGTGGACAACTGGGGTCGAGCCACATATTCAGAGCAGATGCATCTTTGGGACGAGAAATCAGAAAAAGTGGCCAGCTTCACTTCCAACTTCTCCTTCATCATCTATTCTCAAGGTAAAGACAGATATTCAGATGGGATCATGTTCTTCCTCTCAACCCCAAATTTCCCTGTTCCTAGACCAACAGATGGCGCCGGCCTCGGCCTTGTGAGCCGCAAGCAAATGGAACAACCCATTTTCCTGGCTGCAAATAAATTTGTTGCAGTGGAGTTTGATACATTTCCAAATGAAGAATTTGATCCACCGAATTCAGTTAGTGAACACGTTTGTATCAATATCAACAACATGATGTCTCAGGTCTCTACACCATGGTATTGTACTATTACGGAGAATAGAACATATAGTGCAAGTATCAATTACGATTCTAGTACGCAAAATTTAAGCGTTACCTTCACTGGTTTCAATTATGATAACACCACTATTCAACAGAACCTTTCTTTGGTAATTAATTTGACAGATCATTTACCAGAATCGGTTGAATTTGGGTTCTCAGCTTCGACAGGATTGATTTCTGAGTTGCATATTCTTTCCACTTGGTCTTTTGAATCTACATCACCTTCTACGATTCAGCAATCGCCAGCACCTTCTGTGGAGAAGAATAAAGATGAGCCAAAGACAAAATTGGTGGTGGGCCTAAGTTTAGGTGCATGCATTTTAATAATTGGTTTGGTGTTGGTTTGCTTTGTGTATAGGAAAAAGTGTCGTGAAGGGAAAGGAGAAAAAGAAAAGGAGCTTGGCTTTGATCTTTCAATGGATGATGAATTCGAACGAGGTATTGGACCAAAGAAGTTTTCTTACAACGAATTAGTTTCTGCAACGAACAACTTTGCTTAGAGGAAAATAAGCTTGGACAACAAGGAGGGTTTGGTCGGGTTTATAAAGGATATTTAAGGGTCATAAATTCCTATGTTGCTATTAAGAGAGTTTCAGGGGAATCTGCACAAGGGATAAAGGAGTATATATCTGAGGTGAGGATTATTGGTCGACTCAGGCATAGAAATTTGGTGCAACTAATTGGTTGGTGCCACGAGAAAAATGATCTTCTTCTAATTTATGAGTTCATGTCAAATGTCTGCTTGGATTTGCATCTTTTCAAAGGTAAAAGCTTGTTAACATGGGTGGAGAGGTACAATATTGCTCGAGGCCTAGCATCAGCACTACAATACTTGCATGAAGAATGGGAACAATGCGTGTTGCATAGGGACATAAAGTCAAGCAACATCTTGTTGGATTCAAATTTAAATGCAAAGCTTGGGGATTTTGGCTTAGCTAGACTCGTGGACCATGTAAAAGGATCACAAACCACAGCTTTGGCTGTGACCTGGGGTTATTTGGCCCCTGAATGTATTATGTCGGGCAGGGCCAGCAAGGAGACAGATGTATATAGTTTCGGGATTGTAGTGTTGGAGATAGCTTGTGGAAGAAAACCAGCTGAACTCGATGCAAAACAAGATGAAATTATTATGTTAGAGTGGGTTTGGGAGCTTTATGGAGCAAGGAATCTTCTTAAGGCAGCTGACCCTAGATTGGGTGGAGATTTTGATGAGCGGCAAATGGAACGGTTGATGGCTGTTGGACTTTGGTGTGCTCATCCAGATTACAATTCCAGACCGTCAATAAGAAAAGCCATTCATGTGCTTGATTTTGAAGATACATTACCCATTCTCGAACCAAAGTTACCTGTAACAGCCTTTCTTACCCCTCCAATTATTGCATCAACATCTTCAACTAGTAAATCAAAAAAACATAACGATTAGTCATCTAGCCCTAGTAGCAACAGTGGCGGCTCCAGGAATTTTGTTTAAGGGGGTCACTACAAAATTTTAATAAAAAGAGAACTTGAATATATTGAATTATTGAAAATAATAATAATAATAATAATACATAAAGTTTTACAATTTTATTCTATAAGTTTTCAAATTTTGAATGTTACTTGATAGTTCATTATGAATATCTATTGCTAATGTGGGTAGTTATGAGTTTATGATCATTTTATTTTGTTAAGTTTGTCTACCATTTTTATCTTTATACAGTTGTTATTATCTATTTGACTTTGTTTTCATAAAAATATTTTAGACTAAATGACTAATTTCAACTCATTGGCTTCGTATTAATTATTAACGCACACAATCACACTTATTCATACATAAATTATACACTACATGTCTACTTAACCATTTTTTTTTTTTTTAGACAAGTCTACTTAACCAATTAAATGCTTAAATAATCATTTTTTTTTATACAAGACAAAAATTCTACTTTAGGTTAATCTAGGTGTATATGTGAGCAAAACTCCCTCCTAGAGACTTGAACCTCGGCCTTTACTCCCTACACTCCACAAGACCATCGCACTAAGGATGTGCGGTGGTAATGCTTAAACAATCATTAACTTTACAATTGTTTTCTTGAATTTTACTAACTTTATTACAAAAAGTTATTATAATATGATAACAAAACACACACATGTAAAAGAAAAAAAAAACCCTCTCTATTTCTTAATTATTAAATTATATAAAGTTATATTATATTTATATTATACATACAAACATCCACACACATCATAATTTACACAAATACGTAACATTATAACAAAAAGTAATGTACACAATTTAATATTAAATACACTCACACACATATAATATAAATTTATTATAAAAAAAAAATTACACTTACAATTCACAAACACTTACTCTTTATTCGGTTTCTCAAAAAAAAAAAAAAAAAAAAAAAAACTTACTCTCTATTCTTAAAGTCGAAAATACTTGTAATAAAGATGTGTAAAATTTAAGTCAGAGTGTGCAAAAAAAATATTTTTAAAAATAAATTAAAGTATTAAGCTTTTTTTTTTTTTTTTTTTATTATAGCTTTTTATTTGAAGTCAGGGGTTCATTTGAACCCCCTGAATTTGCTTTGGCGCCGCCCTGAGTAGCAACACTGGTTCTTCACAGTTCACAGCATATTCTGAAGCTTATGCATCTACTTAATAAATTCTATACTCTCTCTTTGTTGATGCTAGGTAAATGAATTCTTGGAACATAATGCATTTAAGCTGTCGAAGATGAGGGAGAAGAGCCTGAACCTTTACTGAAGTCTGCCTAGAGTTTTTGCGTAAACAACTACAGCTTTGGAACTTAGAAATAAAATGTCTCTTACTACATGTCATTTAGTTGTTCACACTTTACCTTAAGGAAGTCACACTTATGTCACGTGACCAATTTGTTACAACCCTAAATATTTTCATTATATAATTCTTTGTAGATTACTAGATTTACTATTCATTATTGACAAGTATTATTACGTTCTTTTTACCCAGACTTTGATTGGTGGAGTGAGTGTTGGGTGCAGTGCATGGCACCATTGTTGTCTAGCTCATCACACTCAATTAGACACCTCATTTAGGCAAGACACAAAGTCTTCTTGCCATTTTCTTGGGCAAAGACTTTGAGTGTCTCACATGAGAAAGTATAATATGTTTCGGTAATACCAACTCAGTATCTGTTTTGGTATTTTCTGTCTAATAAATAAGTGATATCTGTTTCAAAAAATCACATCAGACTACTGCAATAAATTAATCATAATTTTCTTACTATCGGAAAGATAAATTAATAATTTATTAGAGTAGTTTGATGTGATTTTTTGAAATAGATGTCACTCATTTATTAGGTAGAAAATACCATATTACCAAAACATGGTATACTTTCTTGTCTCACACGCATAAGAGGTAAAAAGGTTGAAGGCATTAATTGTGGTCATTCGGCCATTTGGTAATATGAGAACAGCATAAGAGAGAGAGAGAGAGAGAGAGAGAGAGAGAGAGAGAGAGAGAGAGTAGCCTCATTAAGGCAAGACACAAAGTCTTCTTTCCATTTTCTTGAGCAAAGACTTTGAGTGTGTCTCACACGCAGAAGAGGTAATAAGGTTGAAGGTATTAATTGTGGCCATTCGGCCATTTGGTAATATGAGAACAGCATGAGAGAGAGAGTTGTGCATTTAGAAGAAAATAGGTGGAAAAGTGCGAACTGCAAAGGGTTGCGGTTTGTGAAAGAAAAATAGTAGGTGTAAGAGAAAAAAATAATAATAATGAGATTTTTCTTTTGCCATAAAATATATTCAAAAAATTTATTTCAATTAATTTGATAATAGTGAAATTATTAGGAGTTTGTCTCATGGCTTTGAAAAGATTTTTCTTGTAAATTTTTGTGTTGTTTTGTGATTTGTTTCTACTATGCCTGCTAACATTTATTTTCATTTATATAGAATTTTCCCAACAGTGAGATGGGGCACGTGTTTATAAGTTTTTTTTTTTTTTTTTTTTGGTCAAACGGATACAATAAAAAGAGGACTAAGAAGCTACAAAAAACCCAGGGCACAGCCTGGCAACACTAACCCCACTGAGGTCAGCCTCCACAAGCTCACATAAATCCACAGGAGGATTTTCATACAAAATAAGATTCAGAGACTGGATGGCACCTTTCCTGGCAAGCTTATCCGCACACCTATTTGCCTCATGATAACAGTGTTTAATCCTTACTTGAGGAATCTGCGAAACTAGGAACCTGCAGTCCTCTAACAGAGGAGCAATAGCATTATTTGAATATTGGGAATCACCAAGCATGTCCACTACTGCCTTTGCGTCTAGCTCCACTTCCACCATAGTCAAGCTTCGATCAACACAGAGCATCAAACCATCCCGAATAGCCCAAAGCTCCGCCAATAAACTCGACGCTACACCAATCTTTCTAGAGAAACCAGCAACCCATTTTCCAGCCCAATCCCAAAGAACACCTCCTCCACCTGCATTTCCTGGGTTTCCCGACGACGACCCATCAGTATTTAACTTCATCCACCCAATCTCCGGTCTAGCCCATTTAACTAATTTTGTCACCCGAGTCCTAGGAAGGTTGGTTGGGCCAGCACAAAAAAAGAATTCCAACGCATGGTTGTTGATGCTCTTTGCTAATCTTGGACTATGTGGCCGCCCCTTAAACACAAGTTGGTTCCCGTTTTTCCATATCATCCACACGGCAAAGGAGAAGGTGATATTCCATGGAGGGCAGTTTTGATGGTGAGCTGTATCCGCTTTCCCATTAATCGCCAACCAGTCTTCGACATTTGAGGAGAAGAAATCTCTGTCAAACCCCACTGCTCCCAACTCATCCCAGACTACCTTTACCTTCTCGCAATTCCGCAAGGCATGAATAATAGACTCGGGCTCTTTATGACAGAGAGGACAAAGCGGGTTAGTGTTCATCCCTCTGGCAGCAAGACACTCATTAACTCCAATACTATTATGGGAACATTTCCACAGAAAAAACTGAATCTTTGGAAGAACATGAAGCTTCCAAATCCAACCACCATTAAACTCCGGTAACTGATCCACCCCCGCTGCCATGTTATAAGCACTTCTCATGTTAAAATCACCTCTCGGCGAGCTCTTCCACATTAATTTATCCCTACTTCCAGCAGCGAGAGCATAAGGAATGGCTTGAATTTCCATTTTTTAAGTCTTGGGGAATGACAAAAGGAACACTGTCCCAACTCCATCCCTCCATGGAGGCAATGTCCTTAACTTTCCACTCATCCACCCCCCTAGGCAGAGGGCCTTGAATCAGCTGCCTTAAAGGACCCTTTTGGGTCCAATTATCAAACCAAAAGCTCAAATTGCTTTCTCTTCCAATCACCCACCTAGATCCTTGCCGGAAAAGAACTGAGCCTTTTTTAATCCCTTTCCAGGTTGGAGAGCAAGGGAGGCTGCTCGGGTTCCTAGAGTTAATTCTTCGGTTAGAACAATATTTTGCTTTAATCACTCGAGCCCAAAGGCTTTCCTTTTCAGTATGAAGCCTCCAATTCAATTTAGCAAGCAATGCAAAGTTTCTGCCTTTAGCACTTTGCAATCCAAGTCCACCAACTTTCTTAGGTTTAGTCACCTTATTCCATCCCACCCAATGGATTTTCCTCACTGTTTCAGACGACCCCCATAGAAAATTCCGGTTAACCCGGTCAATGCCCTCTAGCACTTTGTTAGGAAGAAGATTACACTGCATGACATAAGCGGGGATTGTTGAAGTCGATGCTTGAATGAGAACAGTGCGACCAGCAGGAGACAAAAGATTAGACTTCCATCCCGCCAATTTTTGCTTAACCCTATCCAGAATGAAGTTAACATCCAAAGGAGTACCTGGGTGTTTAATGGGAATTCCAAGATATTTGCCTAAATTTTGGGTTGAGGCAAACCCCAGTATGTCACAGAGCGACTCCCTACTATCTCTATCCACATTTGGAGAAAAGAAAACCCGAGACTTCGCTTCACTTATAGTTTGGCCAGTTCTACTACAAAAAGTATCAAGAGCATCCCTTATGGCCACACAATTGCCAAGGTCAGCTTTTGCAAACAATACCACATCATCTGCAAACATAAGGTGGGAAAAACATAAGCTGCCCTGCGAAGTTCTCACTGGACTCCAAAGCTTTTGGTTGCATTTCCCCTCAATAAGATGGCCAAGGTACTCCATTCATAAAATAAAGAGATAGGGGGACAACGGATCCCCTTGTCTAATTCCTCTTGACGGAGAAAAAGGTTCGAGCCTTCCCCCATTAAAAAGAACAGATGAAGAAACCGAACACACACAACTCATGATAAGATCAGTTAACTCCATGGGCAAATTTATCTCCAGAAGCCGCTCCCGAATAAAACTCCACTCAAGCTTATCGTAAGCTTTTTCAAGATCAATCTTAATTGCCATGTACCCTACGGCACCCTTCTTCCTGCTTATCGAGTGGATTTCTTGGACAATGATGGCATTATCTATCCCTTTCCTACCAGGCACAAAAGCCGATTGAAGAGGGGAGACAAGCTTCTCCAGATGAGGTCTAAGGCGAGCTACAATGATCTTTGTTACTATTTTATATACTGTGTTACAAAGACTGATTGGCCTATAATTCCCGAGAGTTTCAGGCCCTTGAATTTTAGGAATAAGAACAATGTGAGTCCGGTTCAAATACTCCGGCATTTTTCTTGAAGCGAAAATTTGCTGAACTTCCCGGATTACCGACTCTCCCACAGTTGGCCAAAAAAATTGGTAAAACCCTGCATGAAGACCATCCGGACCCGGGGCTTTATTCGCTTTCATCGACCATAACCCTGCCTTAATCTCATCAACAGTTACCATGGACCACAAGCTGTCTTTCTCCTCATCATTCAGGCAGACTTGCTCTGTTTGGAATTGACTAGTTAGCCAATTAGAAGAGACGTGGGAGGAAGCATAGACATCACAAAACCCCCTGCGAATAAACTCCACAACCTCCGCCTCATTGTGAATCCATTCCCCCACACTGTTTTTGATAGCAGTAATCCGATTTCTATTTCTCCTTACTAACGTAGAGACATGATAAAAAGCCGTGTTACGATCCCCTTGCACCATCCAATTTACCCGAGATTTGAGTGCCCACAATTCGTGTTCTTGGTTAAGGATTACTTCCAACTCCTGGATAAGAATTTTTTCAAGCTCTAAAAGATAGCTTGAAGGTTTGGTAGCCATAATCTTTTGAATCCCATTCAAGCGAGCTTTAACCCGATTCTTCTTAGCAAAAATATTGCCAAAATGCTTTCTATTCCAAGCAGTAGCATCAGTAGCAAATTTTTTAATGGCTTCATGGAGAGGAGTGGGATGTCCCCAAGCTTGAGCGACAATCTGAGGAAATGATAAATCCGAAAGCCAATACCTTTGGAATTTGAAAGGCCGGTCTAGTTGGACCCTATTATGAGGCATTATTTCCAATAACACTGGACAGTGATCGGAGTGGCATCTGGTGAGGTGTGTAACTCTAGCTTCCGGAAAATTAAGATACCAATCAGGATTCACAAAAAATCTGTCAATCCTCTCCTGGATGAGGTCCTGAATTTCCCTGCCATTAGTCCAAGTAAACCTCGGGCCAGAGAATCCTAAATCCACCATGTTGCATTTATCCAAGCAGTCCTTGAATAACAGGGCCCGATTAATGTTAACCACTCTACCACCAAACTTATCCGCACCAATAAGCGGCTCATTAAAATCACCCGCAATGACCCAAGGCATATTATGAAGATCAGCAACATTAGATAAATTATTCCACAACATACGTCTCTCAGCACTTCTAGGACTAGCATACACAGCAGAGAACATCCAACTAAAGTTAGAAGAGTGTACCTTCACTGTAGAATGAATTTCTTGCTCCGAGCTTGCCAGGAAAGACACTTCAACTCTATCTGAATTCCATAAAAGCCACAATCCCCCGGTTCGCCCAATAGTCTCCGTATGAATCGCGCCATCAAACGGAAGCCTATCTGTAATATTCCGGGCCCTGTCTCCACCAATGTGGGTTTCAGTAACCACAAAAATAGCTGGATCATGTTTGCCAACCAGATCATGTACATAGTCTTGAAAATTGGGCTTCAAGGCGCCCCTACAATTCCACACAATTATATTCATAACTAACATAGGATTGGAAGAACAGAATCTCTCAAAGAGAGGTAAGACCCACTCCTTTGCCTTCTTCACAATCCATTTGCTCAGCTGCTCCATGGCCAATACCCGGCCTCTCCTTGACCACCACACTGCTCCCATTTGTGTACTGATCTCTTGCAATAAACTCTGCCCCTTCGGTATCAGCGTTGAGATGGGAAAGCTCATCGTCCCCATCCTCCACCATATCCGCAGATGCATTCGCGTGGTCCTCCACCAAATGAACTTTTGGTTGATACTCTTTATGACAGCTACGGCTATGAAGGCCATTAATACTAGAACTTGAAGATTGCCTCAGAGAATTTGCTTTGAAATTGAAATTTGCACTCCCATTCACACTCTGATTTGCTAAGAGAGAGCTCCTCACAGTTGTAGCCGCTCCTTTGACTACACCATTGACTATCTCATTATTAATCCCAGCTAAAGACGCCCTACTCCTTGCAATACCTTTCTTACCCCTAATGGATAGGCTTGACTCAGCTTTTGGACTAAACACTTCCATGTGGGACTGACTTCCACTTCGGCTTGTATGATTCGGCCTATTAGAAATTGACTGAACCACATTGGCCATTTGGGCCTCAAATGGGCTTCGCTCCATTGCCACTTTCCTCTTGCCTTCCCTATGAGCAACATCATTAGGCCCAGCCTTATCTATCCCATTCGTCCTTTGTAGGCTCTGATTAGTGGGGACCATGCTCTTTGTCTCCTTGCTCCCATGCCTTCTACGTGAAACCAAAATCCACGGACCGTACACGTCCTTTTCACAATCCACCAACACTTCCCTTCCCACCGCGTCATCGCACGAACCTCTGCCTTTGGACATGCCCGACGTGGTGTCCGAGTTGTCAGGAACATGCACATCGTTCCCTTGGCTCACCGACTTCTCCTTTTTTTCCCCGGTCTCCCTTTCCCGTGAACCATCTTGCCGAACGACATATGGGCAATTTTCTCGTTGGTGGCCAATCCTTCCACAGGAAAAGCATAACCTCTGTATACCTTCGTAACACACAGGTTGTTCATTCCCACCAATGAGAAGAGCTGTAGTAAGCGGTTTACCCACATCCACCTGAATACATAGACGTGCAAACCGTCCCCTGGATTCACTAGCTGTGTGAGTGTCAATTCTTAACACCTTGCCGATCGCATTCCCAATGATTTGAAGAGCTTCTACGTGGTAATATTCAATGGGAAGCTCATTTAACCTGACCCAAATAGCCACCGACGAGATATTTGACTCGGCTGGTTTAAAATTCGGTTCCCATGGCCTAATGGACAGGAAGTTTTCACCTATAAACCATGGGCCATTCTTGAGTACAGCCTCACAGTCTTCTTTAACAGAAAAACGGACTAGAAAAAACTCATGTCCAATGTCTACACAATCAACCCTCCCCACTGGCTTCCAAAGAGACATCAGTCGGTCATGGAGAAACGAAAACCCAACAGCTCTTCCATAAACTTTGATGATAAGGCTTTTACTCCAGGGAGACCGAATCCGGGCCTTAATCTCTTTCGAGAAAGGAACAGCGACAAGGCCCTCTCTAAGCCCGGAGCTCTCCGAATCTGATTCCTCATCTGCCTCCATCAGTTCAGTAAAATTAAAAGCTTGAACATAAGCACCGGGTATCTCTCCCACAAGCTTATCTCTGAAAGACAAAGGGTGTCTAATATTCCCTGGACTCATCGGGACGGAAGTCTGGCCTTCCATCAAATGGCCCTCGAAGTCGGCATGGTTTACATCCTTCACTTTTTTGTTACTGCGCGCTAACTCTGCTTCTTCTTCTCTAGAGAGAATAGGAGCACTCATATCAGCTAAGCCATAAAGATTAAACTTTTCCAAATCACCTTAGAAAGAACATGAATGGCAGAAAACACGTGTTTATAAGTTCAAATATTAAATAACATTCCTCAATAATAATAATAATAATAATAATAGCATATATACTCCTATATACACGATCTATAAAATTATGGTTAATGTGATGATCTTATATCCTCTATATTTGTGATGTTACTAAAATATAGAGACTAAATTAAGAAGAAAATTATAAATGTATGAAAGGATGTTATATGAGGTTCAAAGATTAAGAACCAAATCCACATTTAAGGGGGGAAAAAAATCGTGGTACCACAGTACTCTATCAATTTATCATTATATATCATCCCCATTAATTAAAAAAATAGAAAAAATGGCAATTTATCATTATCATATTGGACATACATTACAGATAGAATCTTTAAAAAAACTTTGAATGTTCAAAATATGTGTATAACACCCTTAAACATTTAGACCCCCAAATTACAAATTACCAATTCAAGCTTATTAACAAACAATATACGTGCGGAAAATGTAAATAAGCTAAATCAGAATTGATAACATAATCTAAACCAAATAAAATCACATCCACAGCAGAAATTAAATGGCAAAAATTAAGGGAAGAGTGATGTAAACACAAAGACAACACAGCGATGTGTTATCGAAGAGGAAACTGAAGTCCTCGGTGTAAAACCTCTCCGCCACCATCCAAGCGGTCAATAATCCACTAAAGAATGAAGTTTGGATACATGAACAGCAGAAGACCCTCCAAACCTAATCTACCCAGTGTACCTAAGCCCTCCAAGTTTCTTGCTCCAACAAGATTACGCCGAATCTTTGTCTTCTTTATCTTAACGGATTCCGCTATAACCCATAGCATCAACCAATATCCATTGATCTCTTCCTAACTGCTTCCCAAGCACCAAAAAGCTTTCTCATAGATATGGGTATGGTGAGAAAAAGATTTGGCTAAGTGTACCTCTCAAAGATGTAACAATGGAGAGGGTGAGAGTAGAGGAATTTGAAGGAACAAAGATGAAGATTATGAATGAGTCAATCTTGGTTTTCTCTAGGGTTTCTCTCTCAAAATTCTCTCTGGAAGCTCTCTACAGTTCATGGGTATAAGAGATATTTATACTAGAGTAAGAATGGAATGCGAAAAGTCAGTTTTTCCAAAATAGAGTAGACTAGCGACTTGGCCTCGCGACTTGATTGAGTTGCGAGTTCAAGCTGCGAACTAACTGAATGGTCAGTTTGGACTTTTTGTCCTGTAGTGCTCCAGCTAGCGTAACTGTTTAGCTCCTCTACATGCTCCACATGTGTGCCACTTTTGGTGACTTGCAAGCCGCAAGATCCAGTCGTGAGCCACTTGTTGAGTGCACAAACTTGAGCTTTTCTTTACACTCTCTCACACACTACCCTGACATGATTCTCACCTAAATACAGGGTTTCTAAATGCTGAAATACAAGAAAAATTGGCACAGAATGAAGCCAACAAGATGGTTGATTAAATTTAACCTTACAAACTCTACCTACCCAAAAAGTTCAACAGTCTACAAATAATTGAAAAAAAATTTGGGTGATATTCTCAACTAGAGTTAGGAATCTTTATTCAGTTTGCAAGTAGAAATTTTGGAAAATCTTTTTCATGAAAAATATAAAAAATATTGAACTATTTTAGGAATTTTTTGATACTATATTTAAAAATATATATAGAAATCTGTCAAAAAATTCAATTACTTTTTTTCTATAAATGTTTCAAAAATATTTTTAAACTAATGTCTTTAAAGTATCTGTTAATTTTGTAGTATAATAAAATATAACAATATTATTCTTGTTTGTTAGGACAAAGCTAAACGTTAACTAAATATTTTATTGTATATCTTTCTTACCTTTTTTTGTTTTGTTTTATTATTATTATTATTATTACTCCCCTCGTTGTTTTGTCAAAAAAAAATTTTAAGATGATAATAATGATAAGGAAAGCATCAGCGCATTGGGCGTATTAGGGTAGTGTCATAAAATTACAAAGGGTTTTTTTTTTTTTTTTTGCTAAACCACAAAGTTACAAAGTTGTTGACAATCTTTAAACCTACTGCTACGTCTCACATTCAATTTTTTTGTGCGCATTAAGGTCAGGTCAAGTCCAATGTTTTAAAAATTGAAATTTACACCCAGTGGCCATTATTTTCCATAACAACACTATAGCGAAGGAAGTGGGGAAGTTCTTGGAAAAATAACGTCTTTAAAGAAAGTCGGTGGAAACACATTTTTACCCCTGAAAGAGGACTTTGAATGATTCACACGAATAGTAAGGCCTAGGTTATCTAGGGGCGCACCTTTAAGAATTTTTTTTTTTGGAGTAATTATTATGAAATTTAAATTATAAAAAATTTAATAAAAACAGTATTTTCTTTTTTAATAAAAACAGTACTTGAATATATTGATAGGCCAAGAATGTATTGACCATTTTGGTAACTTAATCAATTAATTTAGCCAAGTGAAATTAATTAGATTTAATTACATGCAATGAGCGTAATAGTACAAACAAATCACCAAATAAATAAATGCAATGAAAAATAAATTTAATATGAATGATTTGTTTACAAATGAAAAAAACCATCGAGGCAAAACCACACTAAGTGAATTTAAAGTCACCACTCTCAAGAATCCACTATTATTAAAACAAGCAGTTACAAGTAAAAGAATCTCAGTAACTTATACCAACCTACAGTTAAACTCTTACTCCAATACCTAATTGGACTTATAGGTTGTGTTTGGATGGCAACATTTGGATTTGGATTTGAATTTGAAATCCATTGATTTAAAATGCCTTGATTTGAAATCCTTTGATTTTAAAATTTCTTGTTTGGGTCTTTTTAAACAAATAAGAATTTGAAATTCATCATTTCAAATTCCATTGTTTGGATATCTAAATTTGGATTTGGATTTAAGATCAACAAAATTTATTTTTTAATTATTATTTGTCTTAATCCTTCTACATTTTAATTTTAGTAACATTTTTAATAAATACATGAGACAATATTAATAATTTAATTGACGAGATAATAACTAAATATCTTTAGTCATAAACAACTAAAAAAATATTTTGCCAATTATTGACAAGGCCCCGTTTGGTATAGTAGTTTAATAACGTATTTTCAGTTTTTAAACATCATTACATGCATTTCCACACACTTTTTCACCCATACATTTTTTCAAAAAATATAAACAATATTACTAGAACAACGTTACCAAACGGCCCCTAAAATTTTTATATCAACTAGAGAGAAAATCCAAATGCATGGATTTTTTCATAAAATTCAAAATTTCAAACTAGAAAATTATTCTAGAGTTCATAAACAACTAAATAGTTATATATCAAGAGAGACATATTAAATACCCAAAATATGTGTATTTTCTTTCCATTTCTATTATGTTTTTCAAATAATACAAAATTCAAAATAAGAAAATTACAATATATAAATATAAATATAAAGTCTCAAATAACACGTCGATGCCAAATTGATATTCCTCAAACATTTCTTTTGCCAAAGCATCTCGAAAGGCTATCCACTCATCAGTAGCTTTAACAAATGTGATGTTTTCTTCTGATATCTCATTTTCATCATTTTCATTTAGTGAAACATCTTCTAATTCAAGATCCATGAAATCACACCAAACAAATCAATGCAATTGCAACTACAAATATGAATAATAAATAATTAACACAACTAAAGGTAAGCAGCCCAGTTATGATAAGGAGTGGGAGATTATAGAGACAAGAAAAGCACTGTCCAGAACGGGACCTATGGAGTATAAACCAAAAAAGAATTGTATTTAAACCAAAAGGGACCTGCAAGCAGGTTACAAGAGAAGGCAGCAAGCTGCAGCTACTCAAAACGCCAACTCAACTATCTCATGCTATACAAAAAGAATAGTAACACAACAGGGCAGAAGAACACAGATCAAATACAAAACGCACCCCTATCCAACTCCCTTATGGACTAAGACACAGCCTCCATATGCAGCAAAGAATACTGTTAACAGCAGAATGAAGAACCTTAAAATCAGTCAAAATTTGGAGAATAACTTCATAATCTGGCAAATCACATCTACTCACGGCAATCAGCTGGGAGTGGTGCATTCAAGAACCTAATGACATAGGATAATCATCACCAACAAAGACTACCAAGAAATAGCATAGAAGGAAAGGACCAAAGGCTTTGCAAAACTTGGTTCTTCCAGAAAAGGTCTATGTTTTCTAAGTTATCCAACAAGATTCACTCCCCTTCCACCTTGGTCTTTAAAAGTGATGTGGGCCTGATCAATATATTTGGTGTTGACTATTAAGGACAGATTGACTACAATATTCCCACATGTTTTCTAGTTCACTGTTTCAATGGATTGCAGCACCTTGGCGTGCTTGCAACTGCAACATTGTTTTTGCTTCACCAATCTCAGCAGCCCCTTGATATCAACAAAGTGTTTCAATACTAATAGATTATACCCACAAGCATAACATGATATGTTCAGAAAGAACAACCCCCGTCCCGGTAGAATTTAAAAATATGCTGATTAATGACATCCTAATCGTGGCAATACTAAGGTTGTTAAGAGAGCAACTACTGGAACACACCTTGCCCTGCCCTCTCTATTTTTCTTCCAGAAAACAGAATAATCTAAGATATAGATTCTGGAAGAAAAAAAAATGCTGATTCTTGCTTAAGAAGATGCAGAAAAAAGTACTTTGTACTAACCAAACATCACCTAAGTTTCCAGCCACTGATTTTGATTATTGAAACTGCATACAAATTATAAGAGACCCTACAAAAGGGCCAAATATGAGGAAGAATACAAGCACATAAATTTGATCTGATATATGTTTTAAAATGAGTAACTTACGGGAAATAGCAACATTTACATCACATAGAACATAGGCATAGGCACTCAGACTTGATGACACTACAAGAAGACATGCATAGCTCTGCTATTTGCTCACATCTATGGAATCAAGCATAGAAAAAGTAGCCAGCAGAGACAACATTGACAAAAAAATCGACTCTCTGTTCCTCCACGTGACATTGATTTCCCCAAAAATAAAACACATTCATTTATTCTTATTAGATTCTTTCTTTACTACAAAATTAGTTGGTTCCCACAAAATCAAGCAAATTGAACAAAACCCAAATGATATTTCCATTCATATATCAAGTATCATTCGTCAAGTAGATTGTACATGTGCAACCTCTATTTTTAAATGAATATTCTCTCACTTATTACTTCACAACTCATAAACAGTTTATTGAAGCATTTCATCAAACACATAATTTGCATTACAAACCCACAAATGAAAATTAAAATAGAAAATAAAAACAAACCCAAAACATATCATTGAAAATACCATGAAACAAGATGCACAAACAAATCAAACAAAACCCACAAACAATCAAATTAAACCCAAACAAACCCACAAATAAATCAAATAAAACCCACCGGAAAAACTCACATCCCTTTTGGATTTAGATTTAGTAGAAAGAGAGAATTAGAGAGGTTAAAGATGAAGATAAGAGTTAAGAGAACAAACCTGAAGTTGCCTTGCCGAGAGTGAGGGGGAAGAAGAGTTTGTGAGTTACGGCTAGGAAAAGAGACACGGAGAGCCCAGACAGAAGCAGTGTGCGTGAGAGTGAGAGATTTCTAAATTCCTAGGTTTTTGAAGGTATTTCAAATCCATGGATTTGGACCCCTCGAATCCAAGATGGATTTAGGCCAAATCCAAATTCAAATCCAATTCTTTTAAGTTATCCAAACAAAGGATTTGAATTTGGGCCCCTCAAATCTAAATCCAAATCCAAATCTAAATTTATATCATCCAAACAGACCAGTAATGTAGTGACATTCTCTCCTTTTAATACATGGCTCCTAGTACGTGATTAACCAATCGATGCATGGGTCTAAGTACGTGACTAACACACCAACTTGAGAAAGACGTTGACTGCAAAGTTCTTCAGTTCATCCACACGATGAAGATTAAGAAACTCTTTGGTTACAAAACTCTTGGCACACAAATGCAGCAACTTCTTTGAGAGAAAGATGAACTAGGGAAAATTGTCCCTGGTCACAATCTGAGTGAATAATCACTTTGCATCAATTTGCATCAAGTTGCATCACCTTTGACGGTTCTTAAAATAATCCTTCTATATGTCTACTGTTGTGAGAAAAGAAACCCTAAACATATAGAAGAATGGGAACAATGTGTATTGCATAGGGACATAAAGTCAAGCAATGTCATGTTGGATTCAAATTTCAATGCAAAGCTGGGAGATTTTGACCTAGCTAGACTTGTGGACCATGACAAAGGATTGCAAACCATGGCTTTGGTGGGGACCATAGGCTATATTGGCCCCTGAATGTGTTATCTCGGGTAGGGCCAGCAAAGAATCAAATATATATATATATATATATATATATATATTTATAGTTTTGGGGTTGTGGCTTTGGAGATAGCTTGTGGAAGAAATCCCATTAACCCCAATGCAAAAGAAGAAGAAATAATTATGTTAGAGTGGGTTCAGGAGCTTTATGGAACAGGAAATCTTCTTAAGGCTGCTGACCCTAGATTGTGTGGAAATTTTGATGAGCAACAAATGGAATGATTGATGGTGATTGGGCTTTGGTGCGCTCATCTGGATTCCATTGCTAGGTCTTCAATAAGGAAAGCCATTCATGTGCTCGATTTTGAAACAGCATTGCCCATTCTCGAGCCAAAAATGCCTATACCAACCTATCTTACCCCTGCAATTCGTGCATCTACATCTTCAACAACTTCATTGGATAATCACCATGCTCAATCATCAAGCCATAGTAGCTACATTAGTTCTTCACAATTAAGCACATATTCTACAGCTTCTACATCCACTTCACTTTTATACTCGCAATCTGTTCATACCATGTAGTTTTTCTAGGAAACATTGCCTAGGTGTGTACCATAAAGAAATTCATAATGTAATTATGTTGCAGAGTGTTATAAATTATAGTTGGATTACAAAAAAAATTGAATAATAAATTAAAAAATGACATGGCGATAGGACATCCAAATATATCGTCGAAGAAAATTCTCTTACTGATAAAATAGAGAGATTACAAGAATGATAAAATGATGAAATTATGGAATGATCACACCATTATAATGGTGGTGGACGTTCAAACATTTTATTCTTGCTAACAAATGTTGTTTATAAGCCTTTCTAGAATTGAAAAAAATTTGTAGGACTCTTAGAATAAAACAAAGAATAGTACTAACGTTTATTCTAGTTTCTAAAACTTCAAGTGGTAAGTTCGAGCATGTCAACATCTTCATTTGTTGCTATTCTTGTTGAGAAGCTCTCAGCTACTTCCATGCGGGGGGGCTAGATTCCACTTTGTTTTGGCATCGTTAGTTAGTTAGAAATAGGGGTGTGCAAAAAACCGAGAAACCAAAAAAGGGGCCAAAATTGGCCAAACCGTTGCCAAAATTTAAGTTCGGTTTCGGTGTGGTTCAGTTTAGGTTTTCATTTTATAAAAACTGAAAATCTCAGTTTCGGTTTCAGTGTCCCACACAAATATACTGACTTAACCGAAACCGAACCGAAATATATTAAATATTAATTTGTACAAATTATATCAAGAAAGTTCCCGGTATCTTAGTGGTAAGGACATGCATATTCTCACTAGTAAACCCATAGTAAAAGTTTTTTTTTTTTTTCTCTCCTTATTACCAAAACTTCGTCTTTTGGGTTTGTTTTTTAACCCTACTAACCCTATTTTTCAGCATTTCTCTCTCACTTCAGCAGCAGTCGTTCTCCCCTGTCTAGTCGTTCTCTTTCTCCCAATCTCTATCTTTCTGTCATGCCTTCATTTCTCTCTCTCTCTCTCTCTCTCCATCACGCCGCCGTTTCTCTCTCTCTCTCTCTCTCTCTCTCTCTCTCTCTCTCTCTCTCTCTCTCAGTACGCTTCTTCGCTGTTCTCTTTTTTATTTTATTTATTTTTGTGTTTGCTACTTTGCTTGGTGCTTGGTGTCTGGGTGGTGAGAAAACGTGGGAAAGCAAAGGGAAATATATATATATATATATATATATATATATTCTCTTATTTTGATATGTTCTCTGAATATACACATGATTTTAAGTTTGTTTGTTTTGTTTTTTTTTTTTTTTTTTGCTTGGTGCTTGGTGTTTGGGTGCTAAGAAAATGTGAGAAAGCAAAGGGAAGTAGGGATTTTTTTTTTCTTTGATCTGTTTGGTTTCTAAGAAATTGGAAGCAATCAAAAGCCGGCCGAACCAAACAGATTGAAATCCAATCAATTAGGTGTTGGTGTTCCTCCCTTACGGTTCGATGTCGGTACCAAATTTGGTAAAACCGAAAATTTCGGTTCGGTGGAAAAATCACACTTCAAACTGATCGAACTGCACCGATTACACCCCTAGTTAGGATGCCATGGAATCTATGGAGCTTCCCAACTTACCTATTAGAAAATAGGCTTTTTAAAAGGCAAAAAGGGTCCCCCATCCATGGTTGATTGAGAGTCAAGTGAAGAGCTGTTGAAATTTAGTGCATCTTAGATTCATCATTCTTGTATCAACTCTAACTAACTATAACTCACTCATTTCAAATCTATATTGGATCATATTTGTGTCTATTTTGAAGTATCTGAATTTTGATATCTACTTTTCAATAAAATAAGTTTCACTCAAAAATTCATTCCTATGCAAAACATATATTTAAAAGAGCATAAACTCTTCATCTTGAGTATATAAAAAGTTTGTTGCCTTTTGAGTAAATCTTGACTTGTACTTAAGTCATGTTCGAAATGAATAAATTACACCACCAATAAATATGATATGATATATATATATATATATATATATATATATATATATATATGTATGTATGTATTTAAAAAGAGATGGAATGAACCAATCGACACTAAAAAAACCAAACATATTTGTTTATCTCGCTTAACTTCCTACCTTCTCCAAAGAAGCTTTGTATAACTTCAATGACTTAGTTTCCTATTATGTGACAGTAACGTTAGTAATTTTGGAATTTGGATGTTTGGATATGTTTTTATTATTATTTTATCTTTAATTTTGGCTTTGATGTTTTCAAAATTAATTGCTCTTATCTCATGCCTTTAAGTAAGTTAGATCTTAGGTTTCAGTTAACTTAACTAATAAAATTTATTATAGTCAAATAAGAGGTTTGAGATTCAAACCCAGCCTATATATACCATGTTAGGGTCATATTTTATATGTATTGGCATATCCTTTGATAAAATGCACTTTACTTGTAATTAAGTAATTCTAAGATGAGTTTAATGTATCAAAAAATATGTTGCTCAAACAAAACAAGTGGTATCATTAAATACATGAAGATTGAACCAAGAAACAAGTGAAGAAAAGTTGATTCAGTGAAGCTCGACACTAGTCTCGACACAAGCTCGATACTAGCATCTATCGAGACTTAATGAAGAATTCTCCACACAAGCTTGAAACAAGCTCGGTCTATTGAGATCTACGATTTCAAGATTCTCAGATCTGAATTTTGGCCCATGATGACTTGGATTGCTAGGATTTCATTCACTAAACCTCTAAACCATATAAAAACTTTATTTTAAAGTCATAAAAAACACAGAGACTTAATTTGAGAACTCATATACTCTGTGAGAAGCTACCTTGTTTTGTGCGCCTTAGGGTTTTGTATCAAAGTGCTTCTAGATCTTCAATATGCTTTGAAGTGAAAAATTTGCAACTAACAACAATCAATCAGTTGCTGGGAGTTAATCACGTACTAGGATCGATACGAAGGAAGAAATCTCTACAAGATCAAGTTCAATTGGAGATTGGAGTAAATGTTCAACTGTAGATTGGTAGTTTGGGATAGTTTGGTGTAGTGATAAGATTCATTATACTTGTAACCGCTTGATTTTTTATTAGTGGATTCTTAGGAGTGGTGACCTGAAATTCATTTGGTGGGGTTTTTGCCTTGCAAGAAGTTTTCCCCATTCGTTAACAAATCATTGTATCAATTTAATTTCCATTACACATTAGTTTATTTGGTGACTTGTTCGTGCCTCCATGATTTGCATATAATTTGACCTAATTAATTAACTTGGGTAATTGAATTAGTTAACTAGGGTCAATCTATAATCCAACATAACAAATACTAATTGATATCTTAGTCTTATAATCAGAGCAATCATCATGAAGTGGAAACTATAAGTTGAAAGAATTGGGATAGTTCATAGTTTTTTGGGGATAGAGAGATTATATACTTAATTCTTGCCTTTAGAAATTCGTTTGACAAATTAAAATCAAGTCTGGTTTTAATAAATCTCTCACAACCATACACGTATTTGAACTTGAAATTATTTTAAATAACAATCTTTTATTGATATTGTTATATATGACATATGATGATGCTCTTACTCCCTGATGCAGTTATGCAGATTGACTTCTCTTCTAATTTTTAGACAATTCAAACTCCAAACTACAAACATCGTGTCAGCCGATTGACAAATTAATGCTATAAATTAAACATTTGGGGTTGCAATGAATTAATTTATATTATACAGACTTCATTTCCTCTTTCTTTTCTTTTCTTTTTTTTTTTTTTTTTTTTGCAACATCCAAATTTCACTCTTTCTCTCTAAAAAAATAAATCCGAAGAGGCAGTTACCAAGTGAAAGCAAAGTCTTAAATAAAATTAAGGGTAAATTGCAAATTGCACCCCTAAAGTTTGGAGGTAATTGGATTTTACACATTAAAATTTCAAAATTTGAATTTTACCCCCTAAAGTTTGGGCTATTTGGATTTTACACTCACTTTTCAAAATTTGAATTTTATCCCCTAAAGTTTGTGAGTGTTTAAATTTTACACCCTAAAATTATAAATTTTAGGGTGTAAAATCTAAACACCTCCAAACTTTGTGAGGTAAAATCCAAACATCCCTAAAATATAGGAGCTAAAATTCAAATTCTGAAATGTGAGGGTGTAAAATCCCAACACTCTCAAATGTCAAGAGGTAAAATCTAAATTTTAAAACTTCAGGGTGTAAAATTTAAACACCCCCAAACTTTAAGTATGTAATTTGCAATTTACCATAAAATTAATTTTGGAGAGAGTAAAAAATAGATAAACCAAAATACGTATTCCCTTTAGGAAAAAAAAAAGGTTGACTTTTTTTTTTTTGGGGGGTGTTTGGAGATAGAAAAAGTGAAACTTCCACATTCATTAATTTTTGCACAAAATAAAAAATAAAAAATTTGAGACCCAAATTCCTGATATGCATAAATTGTTCTTTTGCAATCCAAAATGCTTACATTATTTGGCTATTACCATTAATTTGCCAATTGCCACAACATTAATTATGTTATCACCAATGCATGATAAATTCTTTTGAGTAAAATACTATTTTGGTTCCTAAACCTTATCAAAACTTTTTTTTTCATCTTTAAACTTTAGTGTTTTTTATTTTTTTTAATAATTGTTTAGAGACAAAAATAAGGATGAAAAAAAAAGTTAAAAAAAAAAAAAATTTAGGGATGAAAAGCAAACTTTCAGTAAAGTTTAGAATAGAGAGTAAAACATTTTAAATAGTTTAGGAATAAAAAATGAAATTTTCAATAGTTTAGGGCCGAAAAACAAACTTTTTAAATTTTACGGAAAAAAAAAATTTAGTAAAGTTTAGAGACCAAAATAGTATTTTACCAAATTTGTTTTTCATAAGTTGATAAGTTGTTATGATTTCCATCTAGGCTAGCTTATCAATAAAACCACTTAAATTATTCATTATTTTTAACAGGTTGTTGCCTTTAATAATTGTAAAATTTCTTTGGAAAAAATAATTATTACTTTAGGCATTTTCATTGTTGCTAACAAGAAGTGGAAGTGGATGATTTGAACCTAGAATATTCTCATTGATAGAATCTAATAGTGTCATTTAAATTACAAGGTTATCATCATTTAAACTTATGTCTCTCTCCCATCATTTTCATTCTTATTTTTATTCCATCATTGTTAGAAATTGAGAGAAAAATAGGACATCCAAAGTGGGCATGTCCCTTTACATATTAAGGTCAAGTCTATGTTTTAATAATTGATCACACTCGGTTGCCATCTTTTTCCATCAAAACATTATCGCGAAGGAAGTGGGACAACACTTGGAAAGATAACCTCTTTAAAAAAATCTGTGGAAACATATTTTCTCCGAAGGAGGACGTTAAGAGCCAGGATGTCCCACTCCCGGCACCTCTTGTTAAAATGCCTGGTTAAAAAAAAAAAAAAATGGGACAAAATATTTAAAATTGAAAACTAGGAACAGTAGTAGATAGTAACTAGTCGGATTCAAAATTTGAAAAGAAAACGTCTGAAAAGGATAGTAAATTAAAAAAAATGTCCGAGTTCAAATAATATTATTATATAAACAGTATGCCTTTAGTCTTGTAATCCAATACTATTATTTGTTGTCTTTTATGATAAAAATTAATGGTGGAATCCTCCCTTCCCATTATTTTAATTATCAAATTATCATTAAAAAAATTATATATATTTTTAAAGCTACTTTGACAATACACTAGAGTTTTCGCATTTTACTTTTTCATTTTGAAAAGCTTATAACAAAAGGGTGTACGTGTAAGAGAAATAGGAGAATTCGTGGCGTGATTAAAAAGATGGGAAAGTACCTTGTCATACCCGATTTTATATTCACTATTTTACATCCATATCAGCAATTAATTAATACAAAAATGTTCTTATTTCAAAACATGAATATGGGTTAAAAAAATTATATAAAAAAATAGTGTAAAATGTCTCATTGCCCGAAAATGAATAGCGGTTGAAACTCCGCCTACTCAAGATTAGGGATTGTAAAAGCGTTTGGAATCCATCTTTCAAGTGGGATCAGATCCATGGGATGCAATTACTCACATTCATCTCACAATTTTCTATTTTTATTTTTTTACTTCTTGACTTCCTATCTTTCAATTTAAAACAAAATATTCAAAAACTGAAATTGAAAGATACTTCTTTAATTCTCAATCTCAAAAAGAGCAATTGCATACGATATAGTATGTGGATCTCAATCCTTTGAAGTGGGCAGTGGAGAATTGAAGACCTTGGACCAGTTTGCATGTACTCCAGAGAAACTCTTGCCAATAACTAGTCCAATACGAAACTAGCACTAACCAGTGGTCCAGTACCAACGCATTAATAGTTGTAATGTGGGGATGTTTCCTGGGGTGCATGGTACTGTCTGTAACAGAGCAGCACGGCATATGATATTATCTCTCTCTCTCTCCTCTATGAAAAGGGAGGAAAATTTGTAAATCAGACGTGGGAAAAAATAAATGCGAAAAGCATCGACTTTTGGTGTGGAAAATTTTTTAGTTATTTGCAAAAAGTTTTCCAAGTAGAAAGAGAGTCAGTATATTCACTTTTCTTACTATTTTTTGATGAACAACTTTCTTACTTTTTTCACTATCAATTCACAAAATCATTTTAAACCACCGATTTCTTGACCGTATTTTATCCATTAACCTTACCTAATAGAGGGCTGAGAAATGCGTGGGGTAAATATCTAATTTTTCAAAGAAATCATGGATAAATAATACAAAAAATAGCTCATAAGTAATCAAATTACTTGTTAATTTATAATTTTAATAAATGCCTAACTTTTTTTAGGTTCAAGATTTATGCTTTAGTAGTAATTATAATTTTCACAGGGTATGTTAATTACTTAAGAGTTTTCATATATATATATATATATATATATGAAAACTAATATTAAGGTAAAATCTACCTTATGTTTATATGACAATAAAATTTTTGTTGTATAATTAAGTTATGTCGTTATTTACACTAATGCTAACCCGCCAAATAGCTTGGGAGACTATAGTGGCTTAGAGTGAGATCAGCATGGACCAACCTTATTTATTTATAAGTTGTTACTGCTTGGTGGAGCCGTAACCATAGAAGGCAGCAATCACAATAATACAATTTTTTTTTTTTAAAGTAATGATTATTACTTACAGTGTCTACACAGAGAATAAAATTGTGTTTTAAAAATATTATTTTAATTAAAATTATATAATCGTATTTTCAAAACAAGATTTTACAATTTTATAATTATAACTGATTTTTTTTTTCCCCCGGGTGCTGAATAACTGAAATTGTGTTTTTTCCATAAGAGTTTATTAATGGAGGGATGAGGACCTAAAATGATTTTTATTTTTCTTGTCCTTGTATTTTATTTTCCATGGAAATTATTATTATTATTATTATTATTATATATTTCTTGGCTAATTAAGCTTGTCATTCTAACATCCAGTCTATTCTCTATGGTACTTAATCACCTGGTTGCAAGCAATGCATAATTGCTCTAGTTAAAAAGAATGCTTTACTTTTTTTTATTAACAATTGTAATTGCCTCCTTAATTTTACATTTAATATATATATATATTAGTTTAGAATATTCAACAATATATTTTGTTTTTAAAGTTAATCAATTTACTTAATCAATTTTACAGCTAATCAGTAATCAATTTCTTAAAAAAAAAAAAAAAAAATCCAAAAAGTCAATATTGAAACCCTAAACTCACCTACCACCTACCCCATTTACTTCAGCCATATACCACGCTATGTATTGCCTCTAGTTTTCCTTCTTACTTCTCACCTTTCACTTTTAGCTTTCACCTTAGCAGCTTCCTCTCCCTCCTTCTTTCTTGTTTAATTGTCTTTTTCTTCCTTCAGCTTTTTGAAGCCTCTTTTTTTTTACCTCTTCAATAGTTCAATTCTTCACCTTCCATCAGCTACATGCAATCCTAGACAACCACAGAGGTAATTGCTTTTTTGTATGTATTATTTAATGTTTGTATCTATATTTTTATTGAGTATGTTGTTTCTCTTTTTTATTTGGGTCTCATATATTCTTGTAAATCTACAAAATGTTCTTTCTTTTGATCCATTTTATATATTAAAAGTTATGGTATTACAAGTGGAAAGCCAGCTATACCTACAAACTCAAATCAAACCTATGAAGATGCAACCAAATACAAAACCACATGTAACACTAGATTGAAAAGCTAGGGGTCATTTTATTTCTAATAATAGAGTTAGTTACACTGTTGTGCACTTGTAATACTCTTAGTCGTTCTTATAGTTTGTAATACAGTAGTCACCAAGGTTGGTTATCCTAGTATGTAAGTATATATACTCTGTAGTTTATCAAAAGTATATATACTTTGTATTTAGTTACTAATTAATGTTAAGCACATAATTATTCAATCCATAGCAAATACTTCTGAAACTCTTTGTTCTCCCTTTTCTTTTCATTACATTCTTTTTTATTTGGTTCATTGTATATTCAAGTTAATATATTATATATTACATATTCTTACAGTTCATTCTACTCTCTGTCTTTGCCTATTTTTTTTTAATAGGTGATGGAGGGTGGAACATCTAGTACCCACAATGACAAACCCAAGTCTCCAACCACAAGTAATACCAATGCACTTCCTCCTAATTGTCCTAAAAAAAACAAATCTGAAGTTTGGGATCACTTTTTGATGATGGATGATTGTGATCCTAATCACCCTAGAGCATCATGTAATTACTATGGTAAAGATTATGGGTGTTGTGGGAAAAGGGATGAGACTAGTAATTTATGGAATCATCTTTATAATCAATGCCCCACATTTTTAAGGAACTTGGCTTAGGTAGGCAACATCCTTTCTCTATCTTCCATTTACTTAAACTTGATTAGATTGATTACATTAAAAATGATAGCATGAATAATATAATAATAGTAACATTCATTTTATCTTATGTTGTGGATGATTGATTAGGTTGCTACTTGCTTTGGAGGAATTCAACTTTTTTTTGGGAGTGGTATTAGACTTAAAGTTGATTGATTTGGTCTATTTTGTGAAGAACTTTTGTTAGACTTGTATTTATTTTCAATGAGTTTAATTTTGATTACATTGTGGCTTTTGTGACATTGCATACAATTTTGAAGTTTATTTGCTAGGTTAGTATGTTATTATTTTGAATCTTTGATGTGATTTTGTGAATGTTAAGACTTTCGGTTTATTGATTTAATTTTCCTCAATTGTAAGGTAGTAGCTTACTGTTTTTTTTTTTTCTCCCTTTTTTTTTTTTTTTTTGTGTAGACAATGTCTAATAGAGATGATATATCTCTTTTTCATTGACCCTATGTTTGTGCTGGAATTCAGATTATTCAATGAAATTTGTCCTTAGTTTTTTGTTTGCATTAGTTAAATTTTGAGATTATTCAATAACAAATTGTAATTTGTGATAAATTTTTTTAAAAGAACATTTTTAATGCTAACCTCCAAATAGCTTGGGAGACTATAGTGGCTTAGAGTGAGATCAGCATGGACCAACCTTATTTATTTATAAGTTGTTATTACATGATGGAGCCGTAACCATAGAAGGCAACAATCACAATAATACAATTTTTTTTTTTTAAGTAATGATTATTACTTACAGTGTCTACACAGAGAATAAAATTGTGTTTTAAAAATATTATTTTAATTAAAATTATATAATCGTATTTTCAAAACAAGATTTTACAATTTTATAATTATAACTGATTTTTTTTTTCCCCCGGGTGCTGAATAACTGAAATTGTGTTTTTTCCATAAGAGTTTATTAATGGAGGGATGAGGACCTAAAATGATTTTTATTTTTCTTGTCCTTGTATTTTATTTTCCATGGAAATTATTATTATTATTATTTTTATTATTATCATACATTTCCTGGCTAATTAAGCTTGTCATTCTAACATCCAGTCTATTCTCTATGGTACTTAATCACCTGGTTGCAAGCAATGCATAATTGCTCTAGTTAAAAAGAATGCTTTACTTTTTTTTATTAACAATTGTAATTGCCTCCTTAATTTTACATTTAATATATATATATATATATATTAGTTTAGAATATTCAACAATATATTTTGTTTTTAAAGTTAATCAATTTATCTAATCAACTTTTATAGCTAATCAGTAATCAATTCCTTAAAAAAAAAAATCCAAAAAGTCAATATTGAAACCCTAAACTCACCTACCACCTACCCCATTCACTTCAGCCTTATACCACACTATGTATTGCCTCTAGTTTTCCTTCTTACTTCTCACCTTTCACTTTTAGCTTTCACCTTAGCAGCTTCCTGTCCCTCCTTCTTTCTTGTTTAATTGTCTTTTTCTTCCTTCAGCTTTTTGAAGCCTTTTCTTTTTTTACCTCTTCAATAGTTCAATTCTACACCTTCCATCAGCTACATGCATCCTAGACAACCACAGAGGTAATTACTTTTTTGTATTGTATTATTTAATGTTTGTATCTATATTTTTATTGAGTATGTTGTTTCACTTTTTTATTTGGGTCTCATATATTCTTGTAAATCTACAAAATGTTCTTTCTTTTGATCCGTTTAATATATTAAAAAAAGTTATGGTATTACAAGTGGAAAGCCAGCTATACCTACAAACTCAAATCAAACCTATGAAGATGCAACCAAATACAAAACCACATGTAACACTAGATTGAAAAGCTAGGGGTCATTTTATTTCTAATAATAGAGTTCGTTACACTGTTGTGCACTTGTAATACTCTTAGTCATTTGTATAGTTTGTAATACAGTAGTCACCAAGGTTGGTTATCCTAGTATGTAAGTATATATACTCTGTAGTTTATCAAAAGTATATATACTCTGTAGTTTATCAAAAGTATATATACTCTGTATTTAGTTACTGATTAATGTTAAGCACATAATTATTCAATCCATAGCAAATACTTTTGAAACTCTTTGTTCTCCCTTTTCTTTTCATTACATTCTTTTTTATTTGGTTCATTGTATATTCAAGTTAATATATTATATATTACATATTCTTACAGTTCATTCTACTTTCTGTCTTTGCCTAATTTTTTTTAATATCTGATGGAGGGTGGAACATCTAGTACCCACAATGACAAACCCGACTCTCCAACCACAAGTAATACCAATGCACTTCCTCCTAAGTGTCCTAAAAAAAACAAATCTAAAGTTTGGGATCACTTTTTGATGATGGATGATTGTGATCCTAATCACCCTAGAGCATCATGTAATTACTATGGTAAAGATTATGGGTGTTGTGGGAAAAGGGATGAGACTAGTAATTTATGGAATCATCTTTATAATCAATGCCCCACATTTTTAAGGAACTTGGCTTAGGAAGGCAACATCCTTTCTCTATCTTCCATTTACTTAAACTTGATTAGATTGATTACATTAAAAATGATAGCATGAATAATATAATAATAGTAACATTCATTTTATCTTATGTTGTGGATGATTGATTAGGTTGCTACTTGCTTTGGAGGAATTCAACTTTTTTTTGGGAGTGGTATTAGACTTAAAGTTGATTGATTTGGTCTATTTTGTGAAGAACTTTTGTTAGACTTGTATTTATTTTCAATGAGTTTAATTTTGATTACATTGTGGCTTTTGTGACATTGCATACAATTTTGAAGTTTATTTGCTAGGTTAGTATGTTATTATTTTGAATCTTTGATGTGATTTTGTGAATGTTAAGACTTTCGGTTTATTGATTTAATTTTCCTCAATTGTAAGGTAGTAGCTTACTGTTTTTTTTCCCTCTTTTTTTTTTTTTTTTTTTTTTTTTTTTTTTTTTTTTTTTTTTGTGTAGACAATGTCTAATAGAGATGATATATCTCTTTTTCATTGACCCTATGTTTGTGCTGGAATTAAGATTATTCAATGAAATCTGTCCTTAGTTTTTTGTGTGCATTAGTTATATTTTGAGATTATTCAATAACAAATTGTAATTTGTGATAAATTTTTTTAAAAGAACATTTTTAATGCTAACCTCCAAATAGCTTGGGAGACTATAGTGGCTTAGAGTGAGATCAGCATAGACCAACCTTATTTATTTATAAGTTGTTATTACATGATGGAGCCGTAACCATAGAAGGCAACAATCACAATAATACAATTTTTTTTTTTTTTTTTTAAGTAATGATTATTACTTACAGTGTCTACACAGAGAATAAAATTGTGTTTTAAAAATATTATTTTAATTAAAATTATATAATCGTATTTTCAAAACAAGATTTTACAATTTTGTAATTATAATTGAAATTGTGTTTTTAGAAATAATATATATGATTTTATATAGATAGTTAGGCCATAATAGGGATATACCCCTTTCGCCGAAACTTTCCAGCAAAATGCCCACTATTTGAAACTATTTAGGGATATGCCCCTATTTTAAACTCGATTTTCTAAAAATTGAGTTTCAATGAAAAACTTGATTTTTGCGAAAATCGAGTTGTAGGCAATCAAAAAAAAAAAAAAAAAAAAAAAAAAACCAGCAAGGAACTTGACTTCCGTGAACTTGAGTTCCATTCAAGGAACTCGAGTTCCATGCTGGTTTTTTCAAGAAACTCGATTTTCTAAAAATCGAGTTTCAAAACAGAGGCATATGCCATTTTGGCCATTTTGGCGAAAGGAGCATATCCCTAAAAAGTTTCAAAACCGAGGTCAAACAGTGATGACGTAATAATTAATTTAATAATTATTTAAATTATAAATAAATATATTAAATTAGTAAAAATTGAAAATTTAACTAAAATAATCCAAAACAAATATAGATAGTATTTTTTATAACATAAATTTCATAATACAAATAAGAGTTTCTAAATTATTTTTAAGTCATGACAAAGTACAGTTTAGTACCCAGTAAATTTTATTTTTATTTTTTATTTTATGAAACCCAATAAAATAGTTAAGAGACAAATTAGTTTGTTTGCCCATGGGCCATGGCCAAGCCCATTTGACTGCCGATCATTTTTTTTCCCAAGCCCATTTGAATAGTCAGTGTTCACCATTTATTATGAATAAAAAACAAATAAAAATCTAAAGCTAGAAGATCTGAAGATGTCAATGCATTTAAAAATTGGTTAAAGTTAAATAAAGAACAAAACCCAAGAAGGAAGTGCTTGACAGCAAGCAAGCATTATATGTTAGTTGTTGACAGCAAAGCAAATATTAGTGGTTGACACAATGACACTAAAGCAAGCAGTAGCAAAGATGAAGACTTCAGAAGCAGCGAAGAAGAATATTGAATACTTCAAAGGCCAAAAATGCAGAAACAACATTGGCAAAAATGAAAAATGCAGAGAGAGAAAGAGAGCAAGCGAGACAAAGAATAAGAACAGAAAGATGGCGGTGTAATCTCATCTGATAGCATCTCACGTGGTTGAAGCTTCAACCTTCAACAATGGCTGTAAATCTATAAGTATCCAAAAAAAACTTCTAACGGTCTGAACGGTTCACTGTCTTTCTCACGTAGGCCGGTTCTTGGGGTTTAAAGAACCGTGCTGATGAACGGTTTCCGGTTAACCCGGTTGGACCATACGGTCCGGTCCGGATTTTAAACCATGCTTGTGAGAGGTGCACTCCATACATTAGGTGCATAGGATAATTTTCCAGTTCGATGATGCTCTTCAAATTAAACTCATGTAGGATCTACTATTCATTTAAGAGCAAGGAGTACCACATACTAGACTCTAACAATATTGAATAAATTTTCATGACACTCTATTTTCTATTTTCCTATTTTTCTTAAGAAACATATAAGACTTTTTGGGGGGAGGAGGTTGATAACAATTGCTGTCTGAATTGGAGCCACATTTAATTTCTATAGTACTAGGATTAATGTGGTGGTCCATATTGAAATAAATAACAAAGAAAAAATAACGAATATAATGTAAGACAATCGTTTAGTAGGTGAAATGTTAAGATATTCAACTACGACCCACATTCAAGCTTGCGCAGGTGGGGATAGCGTCACATGAAAAACAACTAGCAAAGAAGATCTGAGATCTTCACTTGCAATACAATGAAGGCTTGGGTCCACTGTTGCGGTTGGCAATAGCATATGGTTAGGACTTAGGAGTGGGTTTGATGGGAGATTTAATTTGTAGACAACACAGCTCGGATCTAGTTGGCTATAATTTCATGTGAAAGTTATTGAGTAATTGAAAGGCCAAAATGGCAAAATACCTCTTTCGTCGAAACTTTCTAGCAAAATGTCTCATGTCTGAAACTATTTAGAAATATGTCCCTGTTTTGAAACTCGATTTTCAATGAAAAACTCGATTTACCAAAAATCGAGTTTCTTGAAAAAACCAGCATGGAACTCGAGTTCCATGTTGGTTTTTTTTTTTTTAAGTTTGATTGCCTATAACTTGATTTTCGCCAAATCGAGTTTTTCATTGAAACTTGATTTTTAGAAAATCAAGTTTAAAACAGGGGCATATCTCTAAATAGTTTCAAACGGAGGCATTTTGCTGGAAAGTTTTGACGAAATGGGTATATCCTCATTTTGGCTGTCAAACATTTGTTATGTCCATATCCCAACAATTTTAGTGCATGGATGCATTGCCCAAGCCTTATGTGAGTGTCATAATGTACCAAGCAATTTACATTTATTAATGGTAATTGAATACCTTCTCATTCCACCTATTAAACGATTGTTTTACATTATATCCTTTCCTTTTTTTTTCTTTGTTATATATTTCCATAAGGACCACCAGGCAAAAATGGCAAAATACCCATTTCGCCCAAAAGTTCCAGCAAAATGTTCATTTTCTGAAACTATCTAGCGATATGCCCCTATTTTGAAACTCGATTTTCTAAAATTCGAATTTCAATGTAAAACTTGATTTGTATAAAATCAAGTTATAGGCAATTAAACTTAAAAAAAAAAAAAAAAAAAAAAAAAATTATGGAACTCGAGTTCCATTTGAAATTCTTCAAGGAACTCAAGTTGATAGTTTTAGAATATGAACATTTTGCTAGAACTTTTGGGCGAAAGGGGATTAGATAGTTACATCATCAATAGTAATTAAAGATTATAGAGAAGTGTCCATGCTACAACCGTATGATCCTATAATCTGTTTTCTTTTATACAAAATTTCTCTTTGACACCAAAAAAAAAAAAAACAGTAATTAAAGATATCTATTGACATTTCAACGAGATGGAACATGTGGTCAATACAATGGTCCCATATTGGATGTAGCGGGCGGCTATTGCCAACATACGTATAAGTTGTGACGCAAGGGTCAATTAAGGACAAAAGAGAAATATCAAAAGATTAAGGATGAAAGAAGACAAGGACATAGCATCAATAGTTCGGATATTCCTTAACTGTTGAAGAAAAAAGTAAGGGGCACATGATTTTTTTTCCTTGAGAGTAATGAAGGTATGAGGACCTAAAATGGTTTTTATTTTTCTTGTCCTTATATTTTTTTTTCCAAGGAATTTCTAATATATATATATATATATATATATATATTATATTTCCTGGCTAATTAAGCTTGTCATTCTAATCTAGTCTATTCTCTAGGGTACTTATTCACCTGGCTGCGAGCAATGCATAATTGCCCTGGTAAAAAGAATGTTTTACATTTTTTTTTATTAACAATTGTAATTGCCACATAGTTAAAAAAAAAAAAAAATTAATTACCTAAAATCTTGTAGATGAATTGATATTTTTTTGGTGTTTCTCACTAAAACAATCAAAGGTTCAAATTAATTTCTCCAATTCCATTAACCTTTTTTTTCATACTTTCTTTCTTAAGTTAAAGAGCAATATAATTGGAAATGAACAAAAATACCAAAGCTATGCGGTTTGAGACACTTAATGGCAACCAATCAAACGGAAATAGATTAAATAACTAAATTGAAAATAAATGAAAGTTATATGACTGATATAGTAAATAAACAAAAAGTTAAGTGATTTGATTTAATTTTGGACAAAATTAAAGAGTGCAGCTTGTAATTTAGCCAGTATATTTGCATAAGTTTTTCAAACTAGTTTTTGACATTTAACTCCCTACTGGACAATATATCCTGCCAAATGATCCACTTTTGGGAGAAAACAAAAACCACAACTAAAGAAGTTCATGTGGACAGCAAAGGAGAGATCCATATTGACAACGTATATATTTTTATTTATTAACTAATGATTACCATATTGTTTATACATTCATATCTAGATGGAAGTGTCAAGCCTCGTAATGCAGGCTTGTCACCAAGTGTGGCATTAAGAGTAGTTGGATTTTAGATTTGTCAAGGTGGAGCATTGACGCTGGCCTTTAAAGAGCAAGATTGAAGTAATGCCTTTGTCTGTCTCTGAAGAAGATGAAGCTATTCATGATAGTCATGCCGGTGCGTTTAGAATGCCACTCCAGAAGATAAGAACGAAAAGCAAAAAAATTACAATTAAATAAATCCAATTACTAGTATTAATTCCCTTCAGTATGGCAACACAAATAAGCTTGCTACAAGAAATGTATTCATTGGTCAAGCAGCGATAAACTTTTGTCTCATTTTTATTATTGTACACAGGAGTGATTACCTAGTTCACAAGATGGGAACAACTTGGATCATATCCACTTATTATTAACCTATATATATATATATATATCTCCTAAGCATTATATATGCCTAGAACTTCTTGAATAACTCTTAGATAGGGACGCTGATTGACATAGTTGCCTGGGGGGTCATAGTTGCAACTAATAATGGTGCCACCATTGTTGCATCGAACTTTGGCACACCCCAAACGCACTGAGTTGCTCCAAACAACCTGTGTATAGTGGCGGCACTCACCACCAACACATGAGTTAGAGTTGTAGTCATACTTGGGCTTCTCTGCTACCCACATGTTCACAGCGGCTGTGCCCGAAAGGTCACGGCTACCCCATGCTAGGTTCTCCCCATAAGGCCCTCCTGAATGCACAAGTTTGCAGCTACCTTTAAGTTTCTCAACATAGTTTCGAGCATAAGAAGCTACTTTTGCATCCCATCTCATGGGTCCAACACCAACCTGTGCACGAGCTGCGTTGTGAGCATTGAGGTAGTCTTGTGGTGAGTTTTGGGCAAGGGAGACATGGACCGTGGATAAGCCAATGACACAAACAATTGCTAGTGAAATCTTAAACATCATCATGTTTGGTTCTTTTGATGATAAATGAACATTTATGAGGGGTTATATATAGTGATATAAAGGTAGAAGATGAAATAAAGCTAGTCTAATGGTGGATTATTGAAGAGCATTAAAAAAATGGTAGTCGCCAGAAACACTCCCCTTGGACACAAATCTAATCGCCATCGCCATCGGACAACTTTATTTTATTCCATCGCATAGCTTTAAGATAAGATTATTATTATTATTATTATTATTATTATTATTGTTTTGGATGAATTAAGATAAGATTAATTAGTAGCAATTTGACAGACTTCCATTATTATTTTCTTATACCAACTTGGAACTTGTCTCACATAAATAAGGTACGTACGACAAATTATGTAAAGAATGCGACGACATTAGATTAACGTTTTTCTCAAACGACCCTTTTTTTTTTCATTATAAAAATAGTTTAAAAATTGTTAACCTTGCATATTTCTGATTTCCTTAAAATTTGGCAAATGAAAATGCATTCACATTAACAAAAATTTAAAACCAGCATAAGACAACAATAATGGTTCGATGAACACAGATTCACATATAAAGCTGTCCAAAATCCGCTATCAATAAAATGGGCTACAATCACATGGTTAATTACCTTCTTGTGACCAAATTTCAAGCAATTCTATTACTATCACTGATGATTTCTACCAATTACATGGGGATTGACTTCTTCTGCTCAAGGAAATTCTATGCTGTCTATTCTATATCACATGGTATCAAACACTTTTCTTTTTATTTTTTTGCACCATGAGTTCATGTTTTCACTACACTATTTATAACACAATTTTCACTTTGTTTTAGATCTAAAACCTCAAAATACTGCTACCAAGCTATAGTTCGGACTTCGGATGACCACTTGAGTTCTTTTTACAACACGTTATTAGTATGAAACTCTAGCCAAAATCAAAACATGAAGTTATCTTCATTCTACCTTCAAAATCAAAATTATTTATGTGATACTACAACTCACCGTAAGTTTCTCCCAATAAAAGTTTTTCAGATTTCGTTTTACCTCTTCTGCATTTTACACCGAAAGTATACACCTGTATTTAGCTGGACCGAAAGGAACAAAATCCACTGGAAAAAAGTCACGCCACCCAAAAAAAAAAAAACAATCAAATAATTTTTGGCAATTTTAATTACCTACTAGTTACCTGGCAGCTGCAAAAGTAACTTCAGCAATATGCTATTGACCAAGTCAATAATTTTTGAAGAAAGAAGCTATCACATATTGGGAAAAATATTCAGACACCCCCTAAATTTTGGTGTAGTTGCTATAACACCCATAAACTTTTAATTTAGCTAATTTAGTACCTGAGCTACACACATGTGCTAACTCACTGCGTTTGTTATTATACGGTTAAAACTAACATTTGAACTCATGTGAAAGACACGTTCAACAAAAATTACCAAATCCCAACCCTCAATCAAAATTAGGAACACCCTCAAATAAAATAAAAAAAAAATATATATATATATATATATATATTATTTGTTCTACTTTCAAACAAAAAAAAAAACTGTAATATGCAAGCCCACCAAGAAAAAATGCCCAATATACTGAAAACAGAATTCCACGGATTCTTAAAAAAAAAAAAAAATGATTGGTACAAGACTGATTGGTGCAAGCCCAGCAAAGAGCAAACCCACAGATTCTCAACAAATATAATAATAATACCCAATCATATTTTAAACTAAAACAATTCATAACCTAATAAGGACCTCACGTCCTCACTTGAGTCACTTCTCAGCAGCAGCAGCGACTCAGCGAGGCACTGAAGGCAGCGATTCTAAAAAAAAAATAATAATAAACAAAAAGACTCAACAAGGCAGCAACAGCAACACTGAACACCCGGAGCAGCTCTACGACGACGAGATCGGAGATTGACTTGGCCCAGATCGGAGATTGCGAGATCGGTGACGGCAAAAGCGAGGTCAGGAAATAAGAACCCCAGCCTTCAACGTGCCACAACGGCGTCGCCCCTAACCTCAGGCAACATCAAGGTATTTCAGTTCTCTCTCCTTTTCCGGTTTTTCCTCTCTCTCTCTCTCTCTCTCTCATAGTCTGACTTGTGTTGTGAGTCTTGTGACTTAAACTTATCTTTTGACAATATAAATTAATTAGCTTTTGTCTTTTTGTGTAAGTGTATGTAAGTATAAAAATACGTAATTGTGATGAAATCAAGGAAGTCGATACCGTACCGGTTGCATACCGGTATCGAAACATTAACGTTTCGTACCGGTTTAAATACCGGCCGTACCGGCCATACCGGCCAATTTCGGGCAATACCGGCCGGTACAGAAAAAAGTTTTTTTTTTTTTTTTTTTTTTTTTTTTTAAGTTTTGTAATTTTTGAATTTTTGTTAGGGTAGAATGCTAACTTATTTGCATTAACTTATTAGTATTATTTGTTTTCTTAGTATGCAATGGTAACTTTTAAGCTTTCTATTTTTTATATTGTGTGTTTTTTTTTTTCTTTTAATTGATACTAAAGTCTAAAATTATGAATAATTAGTTTTGAATTGAGGAAATGTTTTATGGTAAACTTTTATATTTATTATAATATATATACACACACATACATATATATATATATATTTATTTATAAATATAAAAAATAGCGGTAAACCCGAAACGGTACACCGGTATTGACCGGTATCCGAAATATACCGTACCGCTGGGCAAACCGGTACAGCCTCCGGTACGGTATTGACTCCCTTGGTTGAAATTGCTGAACGGCTCTTGTCTGATTTGTCTCTTAGTGTGGGGTGGATGGGGCCATGACATTGAATTGGGGTAGTGGTCTGTGGTCCCTTAAAAGTAAGTGAATACACATTAAAAAAAAAAAAAAAAAAAAAACTAGGTTAAGTAGTTTTGCAGTGGGTTGATATACATATATACACTCTTATTGTACTATTTTTGGTTGTTGTTTTTCATTATTTAATTACATTTTTATGTTTTAATATTTTAAAACAGTAATTGTTATGTAATAACTAAATGATTTGAGTGTCAAAAAAGAAAAACTAAATGATTTGTTTACAAGAAGGTGAACATATTTATAATACTACGGTAAATTGTATAGTCTAATCTTTTAAAGTCCCACATATTTGAATGGTTTGCTGAATCAATCAATCAAATAATAATAATAATAATAATAATAATAATAATAATAATAATGTCAAACTTAGACTAAAAGTTGAGAGATAGAGAGAAATATTTGTTGGCCAAATAAAATCAAACAAAATCCCCACTCGTTTGAATTGGAGCTGCAAACGCATTTGACATTTGACAAGAAATAATTGCGTCTAGGTTTCGCCAAGAATACTTATTTGCTGTATGGAGTATGGAGTATGGAGTAAGGAGAGAACATAGTGGGACCTATTGTGGGGCGCATTTTAGGTAGTCTAGAGTCTAGACTACCTAAGTTTTTTGTTGTCAAAAAATTTTTTTTGATTTTTTTAAGAAACTCGAGTCCCTTACTGAAATTCGATTTTTAGAAAATTGAGTTTCAAAACAGAAGTATTTTGCTAAAATTTTTGGGCGAAAAGGAGATTAGATAGTTTTAGAACATGAGCATTTTGTTAGAACTTTTGGACAAAAAGAGGATTAGATAGTTACATCATCAACAGTAATTAAAGATTATAGAGAAGTGTCCATGTTACAACCGTATGATCCTATAATCTGTTTTCTTTTATACAAAATTTCTCTTTGCACCGAAAAAAGAAAAAAAAAAGTAATTAAAGATATCTTTTGACATTTTAACGAGATGGAACATGTGGTCAATACAATGTAGCGTGTAAGTTGTGACGCAAGGGTCAATTAAGGACAAAAGAGAAATATCAAAAGATTATAGATGAAAGGAGACAAGGACATAGCATCAATAGTTCGGATATTCCTTAACCGTTGAAGAAAAGTAAGGGACACATGATTTTTTTCCTTGAGAGTTTATTAATGGAGGGATGAGGACTTAAAATTGTTTTTATTTTTCTTGTCCTTATATTTTATTTTCCCAGGAAATTCTAATATATATATATATATATATATATTATATTTCCTGGCTAATTAAGCTTGTCATTCTAATGTAGTCTATTCTCTATAGTACTTATTCACCTGGTTGCAAGCAATGCATAATTGCCCTGGTAAAAAGAATGTTTTACATTTTTTTTATTAACAATTGTAATTGCCACATAATTTTTTTTAAAAAAAAATTAATTACCTAAAATCTTGTAGATGAATTGGTATTTTTTTGGTGTTTCTCACTGAAACAATCAAAGGTTCAAATTAATCTCTCCAATTCCATTAACCCTATTTTTCATACTTTCTTTCTTAAGTTAAGAGCAATATAATTGAAAATGAACAAAAATACCAAAACTATGTGGTTTGAGACACTTAACAGCAACCCATCAAACGGAAATAGATTAAATGACTAAATTGAAAATAAATGAAAGTTATATGACTGATATAGTAAATAAACAAAAACTTAAGTGATTTGATTTAATTTTGGACAAAATTAAGGAGTGCAATTTGTAATTTAGCCAGTATATTTGCATAAGTTTTTCAAACTAGTTTTTGACATTTAACTCCCTACTGGACAATATATCCTGCCAAATGATCCACTTTTGGGAGAAAACAAAAACCACAACTAAAGAAGTTCATGTGGACAGCTGAGAGGAACATATTGACAACATATATATTGTTTTTTATTAACTAATGATTACGATATTGTTTATACATTCTTATCTAGATGGAAGTGCCAAGTCTCGTAATGCAGGCTTGACACCAAGTCTGGCATTAAACGTAGTTGGATTTTAGATTTGTCAAGTTGGAGCTTTGACGGTGGCCTTTGAAGAGCAAGATTGAAGTAATGCCTTTGTCTGTCTCTGAAGAAGATGAAGCTATTCATGATAGTCATGCCGGTGCGTTTAGAATGCCACTCGAGAACTTCAGCAATATGCTATTGACCAAGTCAATAATTTTTGAAGAAAGAAGCTATCACATATTGGGAAAAAAATGTTCAGATACTCCCTAAATTTTGGTGTAGTTGCTGATGGAGCGTGAACTCGTCAGTCAATGTAGTCGGATGAAGCCAACCTGCAGCCTCCTGAAAGGGTCACCGGTGTGGTGCCTGCCACCACGCCTCCGATGCCAAAGTTAGTATGTAAAGAAATCTCAGAGAAATTGGAGAATGCAAGAAATAATAGTTCTCTCTTAGTGTGTTTTTTTGTATGTACCTTGGTATTGGCAAATGTGTGGTCTTTTTATACTCTTTCATGGCCTCTAGCCGTTGGAGTAGTTATGGAGGTCTTAATGCTCTTTCTGGTAACGTTTGGGGGTAGTGAATGGGGCATCAATGCGTTCCAACGGTCCGTACAGCTGGCCTTTCAACCGTTCTAGGCTTAATTGACTGCATTGAATAACCTGAATGTCTTCGTCAGTAACGTGCATGATCATTCTGTTACTCCCGATGGTGTCATCGTCCGTGAATGATATCGTCAGTGTGGGACGGACTCGTCAGTCCCGTCAGTTGCCCCCGGATTCTATGTTCGTCATGTTCTTGACGATTATAGAATCTGAAGGGTCTTGTGTTGCAGGTGACTCTTGGGATTCTGTTCCTCATTAAGTGCGAAGTGACGGCGCTCCATAGAACGTGGCATACGTGGCGCGTGCTAGCTGGTGGAGTTAATGTCCGAATAATGGGGACTCTTGGGTTTCCCGCTGATTTTTCAGTTTCCCAAGCCTTATTTTTAAACTTCCTTTCTTCTCACTCCTCCTTTTCACTTTTTCTTAAGAACTTCTACTTCTTTCTCTGGGTATCTTCTTCGCCAACCATTCTCTGCAACTTTCCTCCCTACTGGTGTGTCGTCGGCGGCAGTTATCTTCTTTGAGGTGTGTTCCCCACTTATTCTCTTTCATATTTTGTTTGTGTACTTGGTGGTGGATCTCTGATTTTTCCCATCTTTTTCCTCTTTGTGTTTGCTCCGACGGGTTTTGGGATTTCTAGGTTTTCTTGTATTTTTCTGTTTTACTTATGGTTGGTAGTCCTGAGGTTAGGATAGCTTGCCCCTCCATATCGTTTCTTTTTGCTCGATTAGGAGGTTCATTAGGAAATTTCCCATACCTCGAAAACTTTGTTCACGAGGGTAGTTGTCTGGCTGTGGTGTTGGCTGACCTTTTGCCGTTGCTTCGTCAGTCAATAGACTGGTTCGAGAATTTGGTGAGGGAGGGTAGGATGGCCTCTGAGGTTAGATCCAGTGAGCTCGAGACTGGGTTATCGTCTAGCGGTAATCCAGTGGAGGAAGACACAGCCGTCTCCACGCCTCGAGAAGTTAGGGCTTTTTATGCTCTTGGGGAGGAGTGTGGTTTGGATGCCGACGCGCTGGGTAGGTTTAAGGACAGGTTTCAGTTCCCAGAGCGAGTTAGGGTTCGTCTGCCTAGTGAGGCAGACCGGGCCTGTCACTTCTTTCCTGGGGAGATTTGTTTTTACGAATCTGCCTTCGTCTGTGGATTGAGGTTTCCCGTCCACCCCTTCTTGATGGAACTCTTGGACCATTTAGGTGTTGCCCCCGGGCAACTTATGCCTAATTCGTGGCGGATCTTGGTCAGCTATATGGTGATCTGGTTGGCCGCTAATGACGGGGACATGCTTAGGATGGACGAGCTTGTCCATATGTATCGTTTAAAGGCATCGAAGGAGTATGGGTATTACGAATTGGTGCCCTGGGAGAGAAGAACCAGGATCGTCAAGGGTTTACCGTCGTCCTTCAGGTACTGGAAGTCCAGATTCTTCTTTGTGTCTGGGGATGATTTTGAGACTGCCTCTGGAGGGGTTTGGGGTGATATCCCAAGGTTGCGTCGTCGGTGGGAAACCCCGACTTTAGGTGCGTCGACCTCCATCCTCGTCCTTTGAATTTTGTTGTGTTTTCTTTCATGGCTACTGACACATTTTTTTTTTTTTTATAGCTAAGAAACGACCCAAGCTCAAGAGCAGGTATAGAGAACGGGTCCAGAAGGCGATCGATTACGCACTGACGATTGAGAGCTGGGACGAGCTTGTCGACCCCAGAACACTAGCCTTCTACTGCCTCGGTCCTAATCCCTCTGCAATCGTCCTTCGTAACATTGATATCGAAGGAAAAAAGAGTAAGTGTTAAATCCGTCAGTACTCACTTTCCTTCCTTCCCTTTTTTTTTTTTTTTTACTTAGTGTTTTTCCCTTGCAGAGATGACGACCAAATTTAACAAGGGTATGTACGCAAAGATGAGATCCAAGAAAGACGAGCCTCTGTCGAGTCTGGGAGCAAAGAGCGTACGCGTCACTGGGAAGGGAAGTCATGCTACTCCAACTCCCTCTGTTCGTCCAGTCGTTCCCGCGGGTGAGACGACGAGAACGGCTTCTCCTACAGTTTCTGTGGAGGAGATAGGTGGCACTCCTGCCTCAAAAAGGCCGCGGCTGACTGAGAAAGGGAAGGAGAAAACTGCTCCTCGATCATCAACCCTGTGGAATGACGAGAAGATGGCCATAGATCGAGCCCACGAGGCAGTGACATCTGCGGATTTGCAGGCTTTATCTGGCATCCCTTTCAACGAGATCGCAGCTCGTCAGGTGCACAAGCTTGTCCAGGTGCTAGGGGAGAGTTTGCATCTTTCTTCTGAGTTCTTTACTCAGGAAGCCAAGGTGGCGTCCATGACGTCTAGGATGGAGGTCTTGGAGGCAGAGAACTCGTCGCTGAAGAAAGACCTTATTGCTTCCATGGGTGAGAACAACACTCTGAAGGAGCAGATCAAGAAGCTAAACGGCGACCTCCGAGTTGAGCGCCAGTTGACTAAGGAGAAGGACGAGCAACTCCTTGGGGCCAGGGAGAGTCTCAAGACCATAGCCGCCAGATCCGTTGAAGCCTTCCAAACCACTGACGAGTATAACACTGTGCTCTTCAGTTGGTACTTTAAGGGTTTCGAGCTCCTGAGGAGGTACCTCGTGAAGCACCCTTCGGGGGTGAATATGGAGGAGCTGGACCTGGAGGAGGTGGATCAGGAAATGGCTGCAGATGAAGCCGCCCGACCTCCTGCTCCTGAGCCTGAAGCTTCTGTGGGTGCTCCTGGTGACGAGGTTCCTGTGGACGATGCCCTTGTGGACGAAGCTCCTACTGACGCAGCTCCTGCTGACGCAGCTCCTGTTGACGCCGTAACTTCTGTTGATGATGCTGCTTGAACCTGATACTTAGAAAATTTTTCTTTTTGGATACCCACTATGTTTTGGGTCGTTTTTTCCAACAATTAATTTATTTTAAGGACGAAGCTTTTGGCTCAGTGTTTATGAGTCTTGTAAAAACACTTTGTGAATTGCCCGTTGTTTTTTGGGCTTTTTAATTTGATTTACTTCTGTGTACTTACCTATGCTTGTGTTTGCTTGGTCGTCGTTTGCAATACGCCCGTCTATGTAGGGTCCATCTCTTTACTTTGTAGGTATTGTTATTGTTAGTAACATACATCCATTCCATGTGGAATCTTGTTACTTAGCTTCATTTTAACCTTTTTTTTTTTTTTTTTTTTATGGTCGTCGGTAACTTACATCCATTCTATGTGGAATTTTGTTACTTAGCCATTTCTGGCCTTTCGTGACTTACATCCGTTTTTAGGGATCTTAGTCATCGTTAGTAACTTACATCCGTCAAGGCGGAATCTTGTTACTTAGCCATTTCTGGCTTTTAGTGACTTATACCCGTTTTTAGGGATCTTAGTCATCGTCAGTAACTTACATCCGTCAAGGCGGAATCTTGTTACTTTAGTCATTTTTGGCTTTTCGTGGCTTACACCCTTGTTAGGGATATTGCCTTCGTCAGTTACCTTCGGTTGCATAGACCTGCTCACAGAATAACATCAGCTGAATGGATTCTTTATTGATTTTGATAACAAGTACATTTGATTGTTACGTCTATTGATGGTACTTCTTTAAGTGTTCAATGTTCCATGGCCTCGGGAGTCTTTGTCCGTCCAGAGTTTCAAGGTGGTAGCTTCCTTGTCTGGAGTAATGAACAACCCGGTATGGTCCTTCCCATGTGGGGCCAAGTTTCCCTTGAGTTGGATTCTTGGTCGCCAGTGTTACTTCACGTAGGACGAGGTCGCCGATGTTGAGTCGTCGGAGCTTCACCCTTTTATTGTAATACTCTGTCATCTTCTTCTTGTAATCTGTCATTTTGTTGCAGGCTTTATCTCTGACTTCGTCCAGGCAATCCAGGTTGACTCGTAAACGATCGTCATTGTCTTCCTCGCTGAACATCTCCTGCCTGGTGCTAGTTACTCCGACCTCGACCGGGATCACTGCTTCAGTTCCGTAAGTAAGTCTGAACGGGATCTCTCCCGTCGGGGTTCTCGCTGTTGTTCTGTATGCCCACAAGACGTTGGGTAGTTCGTCTGGCCAAGAACCCTTTGCATCGTCCAGTTTCGTCTTTATGATTTTGAGTAGAGTCCGGTTCGTCACTTCTGTCTGTCCATTTGCTTGAGGATGGCCTGGCGATGAGAAATGGTTCTTGATGCCTAGTTCAGAACAGAAGTCCTTGAAGCCTTGGCAGTCGAACTGTCGTCCGTTGTCTGATATGATCGTTCTTGGAATCCCAAATCTGCAGACTATGTTCCTCCATACGAAGCTCCGGATCTTTGCTTCAGTGATAGTTGCCAGTGGCTCTGCCTCAACCCATTTTGTGAAGTAATCTATAGCGACGAGTAAGAATTTTACCTGGCCTTTGCCCAAGGGGAATGGGCCGACGATGTCAATTCCCCACTGTGCGAATGGCCATGGGGACGCTATCGTCATCAGTCTTTCGGCTGGCAGTCGTTGAACATTCCCGAATCGCTGGCACTTGTCACACTTCTTGACGAACTCCATTGTGTCCACCTGCATAGTAGGCCAGAAATAACCTGTTCGCATAATTTTGCTTACCAAAGATCTAGGGCCTGCGTGATCTCCGCAGATCCCTTCGTGGACCTCTCTTAGGATGTACTCAGCGTCTTCTTCGTTCACACACCTTAAGTAGGGCATGGAGAAGCCCCTCTTGTACAAGGTGTCATTAAGAATTGTGAACCTGGCAGACCTCTTTTTGATCTTCTTGGCTTCATTTGCGTCTTGAGGGAGGTGCCCATCCCGAAGAAAGGATACAATGGGCATCATCCAGCTACTTGTGTTCTGGATTGCGAAGGTTGGGACTTCTTCTATGCTGGGGCTCTTCTGTACTTCCATCATCAAGTCTGCATTTGACCCCGTTCCTTCTGACGATGCTATCTTTGATACTTCGTCTGCTGCCATATTCTGGATTCTGGGAATCTGGACGAACTCTACCTCTTCGAATTCTTGAGTCAAGTGCTTTGTCAACCTGAGGTACTTCTGCATTCTTTCTTCCTTTGCTTCGTATTCTCCCTTGATCTGCCCAATTACTAGCTTTGAGTCGTTCTGGACTAACAGGGTCTTGGCTCCAAACACTTTCCCTAGCCTCAACCCCGTCAGAATCCCTTCGTACTCGGCTTCGTTGTTAGTCGCCGGAAATTTCAACTGAACTCCATACTTCAATACCTCTCCGTCAGGGGTGGTTATGACGAACCCTACTCCTCCCCGCTTTTGGGCCGACGAACCGTCGGTCTGTATTACCCAAGGTTTACCCTTACTGGCAGGGTTTTGTTCATCCGGAAGGGTGAACTCAGCGATAAAGTCTGCCAGAGCCTGTGCTTTAATCGCCGCCCTGGGATGGTATTCTATATCAAACTGGCTAAGTTCAATCGCCCATTGAACCATTCTCCCTACTGCCTCGGGCTTACTCATGGACTTCTTGATAGGTTGGTCCGTCATTACCCAGATTGGATTTGCCTGGAAATACTGCCTGAGCTTGCGTGAGGCAATTATCAACGCGAACGTGATTTTTTCGATTTTTGGGTACCTGGACTCAGCCCCCTGGAAGGCTTGGCTGACATAATAAACGGGGAGTTGTATTCGGTTTTCTTCTCGGATCAGGGCTGCGCTGACAGCTGTAGACGAAACAGCTAAGTACAGATACAAGTTCTCACCTTCTTTTGACGGGCTTAGTAGAGGTGGATTGCTCAGGTAGCGTTTGAGCTCTTGGAAAGCTGCCTCACATTCGTCAGTCCAGGCAAAGGCCTGCTTCAGAGTCTTGAAGAATGGGAGGCATTTATCCGTTGCTCTAGAGACGAATCTGTTGAGGGCGGCGATCCGTCCCGTGAGCTTTTGGACCTCCTTGACGGTCTTGGGCGACGCCATGTTGATTATGGCCTGAACCTTCTCCGGATTTGCTTCTATTCCTCTCTGGGATACCATGAATCCCAGGAACTTTCCTGAGGCTACACCAAAAACACACTTGCTCGGATTCAACTTCATTTGGTATTGTTTGAGAGTGGCGAATGTTTCCCTGAGGTCGTCCAAATGGGTAAGTTCTTCCTTGCTCTTGACGAGCATGTCATCCACGTAGACCTCCATATTCCTACCTATCTGCCTACTGAACATTCTGTTCACTAATCTCTGATAAGTAGCGCCTGCATTCTTTAGTCCGAAAGGCATTACCTTATAGCAATAGAGGCCTTGGCTGGTGATAAAGGCCGTTTTCTCCTCATCCTCGTCAGCCATTTTTATCTGGTTATACCCTGAGAAAGCATCCATGAACGTCAATAGCTTGTGCCCGGCTGTGGAGTCTACCAGCTGGTCTATTCTTGGAAGGGGGAAACTATCCTTCGGGCAGGCCCTGTTCAGGTCCGTGAAGTCCACGCACATCCTCCACTTCCCATTTGCTTTCTTCACCAGAACAGTGTTGGCCAGCCAGTCTGGATAGTACACTTCCCTGATGAAACCTGCAGTCAAGAGCTTCTTCACTTCGTCAGCGACTGCCTGATCTCTTTCTGGTGCGAAGACTCTTCGTCTCTGCTTGACGGGCTTTTTCTCTAGGTCTACATTCAACTTGTGTTGGATGATTTTCGGGGATATACCTGGCATGTCGTCATGGCTCCAGGCAAATACATCCAGGTTTTGCTTAAGAAACTGGACGAGCTTTGTTCTCATTTCGGGACTTAAGGTCGTCCCTATCCTGGTTGTTTTGGCTGTTTCTTCCTCGGTTAGTTGCACTGTTTCTAAAGCCTCTACCTTTTCCTCCTCCTTCTCTTCAATTATCCAGGTGTGGTTTTCCTTTGCGGCCAACACAGCCTGGTAGCATTCCCGAGCTAAGACTTGGTCTCCCTTAACTTCACCAACCCCGTTCTCCACGGGGAACTTCACCTTTAAGCAGTAGGTAGATGTGGATGCCTTCCACTTATTGAGGGCAGGTCTCCCAATGATGACGTTGTATGAGGAGGGGCAATCCACTACCAAGAAATCCAGCTGACGGGTCAGTTGCTTCGGGTATGTCCCCACTGTCACTGTCAGCGTGACTATGCCCTTGGGGTAGACCCTGTCACCACTGAAACTGACGAGGGGGAAATCGAAAGGACGTAGCCTTCTGGGGTCTAGCTTCAATTGTTGAAATGCAGGGAAGTAAATGATGTCAGCAGAACTTCCATTGTCCACGAGGACCCTTTTGGTGTTAAACCCTTCTATGGTAAGCATTATGAGCAGGGGGTCATTGTGAGGCTGCTTCACTCCCCTTGCGTCGTTTTCATTGAAAGTCATGTCTTGATCGGTTCGTCTCTGCTTCAACGGGGGAATCGTGTGGACGCTGTTCACCTGACGTTGATATGCTTTTTGAAGGGATCTGAACGAACCTCCGGTGACGGGTCCCCCTGTGATCGTCTGTATCTCCCCGACCACATTTTGAGGAGGTTGTGACTGACGGTCATTCCCTCTTGACGAAGCTTCAGGCTGGCCTTTGTTCCCTTCCCGAAATTTACTATACTCACCCTTCTTTACAAATTTTTGCAACTTCCCCTTTCGTATCAACTCCTCTACCTGCTCTTTGAGGTCCCGACAGTCCTCGGTGTAATGGCCATGATCTTTGTGGAACCGGCAGTACTTGTTCTTATCACGGACATTAGGAGACGAATGTAAGGGCCGTGGCCACTTCAGGTAATGCTCGTCCTTAATCTGCGTTAGAATTTTGTCAACAGGCATAACAAGAGGAGTAAATTTTACCATTCGAGAATTCTTATCATCTTTTCCTCTGGTTCCGTCACTGATTCGACGATCTGGACGCTCGCGTTTTTGCCCCCTACGGTCGTCTTCCTTTCTACTCTTGTCTCCTGGCCTCTCAACGTCCCTGATGGCGGCCAGCGCGTTTTCCGCGTTCATGTACTTCTGTGCTTTGAGGAGCATTTCAGCCATTGTTTTCGGGGGATTTTTTGCAAGTGACGAGACGAGCTCTCTGGTTCTCAACCCCGCCTTGAAGGTCGTTAGCTGTACCTTGTCATCAGCCTCGTCTACTTCCAGTGTCTCCCGAGTGAAACGTTTCATATATGACCTCAAAGTTTCCTTCTCTCCCTGCCTGATGGTGAGTAAGTGATCTGCGGTTCTCTTTGGTCGTTGTCCTCCAATGAAGTGACGCAGGAAGGCATTGCTCAATTGTTCGAAGGTATCGATGGATGATGTGGGCAACTTTGTGAACCATTCTCGTGCGGCTCCCTTGAAAGTGGTTGGGAAGGAACGACACAAGATCTCGTCTGGGGGCTGTTGGAGTCCCAGGGTCGTCTTAAATGTGTTAAGATGATCCTGGGGATCTTTTAACCCGTCGAACGGCTCAAGTTGGGGCAGCCGAAATTTTGACGGCACTGGACAGTCGAGGACGGCCACAGTGAATGGCGAATCTGTTGCCCTGACCAGTCGGTCCACACTTCGTTCAGTTTTTTCTTTGATGGCGTTCCTAAGCTCGTCCATCTCCTTCCTCATCTCCTGGAGTAGATTCGAGTTCTGCTCGGTTGGAGTGGTGGGCCTTCGATGGTCGATTCTTCTATGGCTATCCCCTTCGTCATCCCGATTTCCCTTGGACCTATTCTCTTCCTGCTGAAGTCTCTGCTTCATTTCCTCATTTTGTTTGGACAATTCTTCGACGGTAGCTGCAAGGGCCTGAATTTGCTGCGACAAGACTGCGGATTCTTGATTGGACTCCATCTGAAATAAGTATTTGAGAGGAAACTACCTTTTCGCGATTGAATGCGAAAAAATGTCGTTCCCACAGACGGCGCCAAACTGATGGAGCGTGAACTCGTCAGTCAATGTGGTCGGATGAAGCCAACCTGCAGCCTCCTGGAAGGGTCACCGGTGTGGTGCCTGCCACCACGCCTCCGATGCCAAAGTTAGTATATATAAAGAAATCTTTGAGAAATTGGAGAATGCAAGAAATAATAGTTCTCTCTTAGTGTGTTTTTGTATGTACCTTGATATTGGCAAATGTGTGGTCTTTTTATACTCTTTCATGGCCTCTAGCCGTTGGAGTAGTTATGGAGGTCTTAATGCTCTTTCTGGTAACGTTTGAGGGTAGTGAATGGGGCATCAATGCGTTCCAACGGTCCGTACAGCTGGCCTTTCAACCGTTCTAGGCTTAATTGACTGCATTGAATATCCTGAACGTCTTCGTCAGGGACGTGCATGATCATTCTGCTACTCCCGATGGTGTCATCGTCCGTGAACGATATCGTCAGTGTGGGACGGACTCGTCAGTCCCGTCAGTTGCTATGACATCCATGAACTTTTAATTTAGCTATTTTAGTACCTGAACTACACACGTGCTAACTCATTGCATCTGTTATTATACTGTTAAAACTGACATTTGACCTCATGTGAAAGACACGTTCAACAAAAATTAACAAATCTCAACCCCAGGTGAACTGATTGGAGGAGAGAAAATTAGAGTTCAGTTTTGAGAGAGGGCAGGGGAGATCGAACCAGATCCTTCTTTCTTGGCTCGTTGGAGCCAGAGTTCGTGTCTGGCTGTCAATTGCACTATCTTGCCAAATCCTCTTATCAATTCTCCATTTTATTTTATTTTTTACAACAAGGTGAACATATTTATAATACCACGGTAAATTGTATATTCTAAATCTTTTAAAGTCCCACAGATTTGAATGGCTTGCTGAATCAATCAATCAATCAAATAATAATAATAATAATGTCAAACTTAGACTAAAAGTTGAGAGATAGAGAGAAATATTTGTTGGCCCAATAAAATCAAACAAAATCCCCACTCGTTTGAATTGGAGCTGCAAACGCATTTGACATTTGACAAGAAATAATTGCGTCTAGGTTTCGCCAAGAATATTAATACTACCTCTTCGCTGTTTTTAATATGGATTTTTCAAAGTTTTGTTAATTTTTTCAATTTTTCATAAAAAAATGATCAAAATAAATAATTAATATATACCTTAAAGTATATATTAACTGGACCTTTTAATATAAGTAATGAAAATAGGAATAGAAATAAAATAAGCAGTATAATATATATTGACTTGTAGTTGAGTCAATAATTTTGAAGATGGATGGTATCTCAGGTTGATGCCGTAGCCGTCCAATTCCTGTCATATTTGATAACAATTGGCAAACCTCTAAGCCCCAAACCCACTTTCTCTAGCCATGGTTTTCCAGGCACCGAAGCTCCGTATCATCTACTTGTTAATAAGCATTTTCCTCTTGCTCATAAACCCTTGTGCAACTCAGATATTCTTCAACTACACCGATTTCAGTCAAACAATCAACAACAAACCTATAATCCGAACAGGAAAAGCTTCGATATCAGGTTCAGTGATCCAACTCACGCCAGATGAAGTGGACAACTGGGGTCGAGCCACATATTCAGAGCAGATGCATCTTTGGGACGAGAAATCAGGAAAAGTGGCCAACTTCACTTCCAACTTCTCCTTCATCATCGATTCTCAAGGTAAAGACAGCTATTCAGATGGGATCACGTTCTTCCTCTCAACCCCAAATTACCCTGTTCCTAGTCCAATAGATGGCAGCGGCCTCGGCCTTTTGAGCCGCGGTCAAATGCAAGATCCCATTTTCCTGGCTGCAAATAAATTTGTTGCAGTGGAGTTTGATACATTTCAAAATGAAGAATTTGATCCACTGAATTCAGTTCGTGAACACGTTGGTATCAATATCAACAGCATGAAGTCTCAGATCTCTACACCATGGTATTGTACTATTAAGGAGAATAGAACATATAGTGCAAGTATCAATTACGATTCTAGTACGCAAAATTTAAGCGTTACCTTCACTGGTTTCAAGAACACCACTATTCAACAGCACCTTTCTTTTGTAATTAATTTGACAGATCATTTACCAGAATCGGTTGAATTTGGGTTCTCAGCTTCGACAGGATTGATTTCTGAGTTGCATATTCTTTCCACTTGGTCTTTTGAATCTACATCACCTTCTACGATTCAGCAATCGCCAGCACCTTCTGTGGAGAAGAATAAAGATGAGGCAAAGACAAAATTGGTGGTGGGCCTGAGTTTAGGTGCGTGCATTTTAATTATTGGTTTGGTGTTGGTAGAAAAAGAAAAGGAGCTTGGCTTTGATCTTTCAATGGATGATGAATTCGAACGAGGTATTGGACCAAAGAAGTTTTCTTACAACGAATTAGTTTCTGCAACGAACAACTTTGCAGAGGAAAATAAGCTTGGACAAGGAGGGTTTGGTCGGGTTTATAAAGGATATTTAAGGGTCATAAATTCCTATGTTGCTATTAAGAGAGTTTCAGGGGAATCTGCACAAGGGATAAAGGAGTATATATCTGAGGTGAGGATTATTGGTCGACTCAGGCATAGAAATTTGGTGCAACTAATTGGTTGGTGCCACGAGAAAAATGATCTTCTTCTAATTTATGAGTTCATGTCAAATGGCAGCTTGGATTTGCATCTTTTCAAAGGTAAAAGCTTGTTAACATGGGTGGAGAGGTACAATATTGCTCGAGGACTAGCATCAGCACTGCAATACTTGCATGAAGAATGGGAACAATGCGTGTTGCATAGGGACATAAAGTCGAGCAACATCTTGTTGGATTCAAATTTAAATGCAAAGCTTGGGGATTTTGGCTTAGCTAGACTCGTGGACCATGTAAAAGGATCACAAACCACAGCTTTGGCTGGGACCTGGGGTTATTTGGCCCCTGAATGTATTATGTCAGGTAGGGCTAGCAAGGAGACAGATGTATATAGTTTCGGGATTGTAGTATTGGAGATAGCTTGTGGAAGAAAACCAGCGATAGCTTGTGGAAGAAAACCAGCTGAACCCGATGCAAAACAAGATGAAATTATTATGTTAGAGTGGGTTTGGGAGATTTATGGAGCAAGGAATCTTCTTAAGGCAGTTGACCCTAGATTGGGTGGAGATTTTAATGAGCCGCAAATGGAACGGTTGATAGCTGTTGGACTTTGGTGTGCTCATCCAGATTACAATGCCAGACCGTCAATAAAAAAAGTCATTCATGTGCTTGATGATTTTGAAGATACATTACCCATTCTCGAACCAAAGTTGCCTGTAACAACCTTTCTTAGCCTTCCAAGTACTGCATCAACATCTTCAACTAGTAAATCAGAAAACCATGATGCTTAGTCATCTAGCCCTATCAGAGGTCAAAGCATCAAGACTCAGGGCAGGAAGAGGCAGAGCAGATCAGTGAAGATGTACATGGCTAAGCTACTTGTAGTTTTAGTCTATGTATTGTATATAGCTTAAATTGTGTGTAGTTTAGTTAGTCTTCTAAATAGTTTAGTGATGCACGTGACTGTGCACGTGTGAGCTTTTAGTTTTTCTGTTAAGAAGCTGTTATAGTTGTTAAGTTAGTTACTTAGCCTCTTATTTTATCTAAGGATCAATCCCATGTATCATTAAGCAAGTTAATGAGAATTTCATTCTTAGCAAATCTCTCATAAGCCCTGGTAGTAACACTGGTTCTTCACAGTTCACAGCACATTCTTACTACATGTCGTTTAGTTGTTCACACTTTACCTTAAGGAAGTCACACTTATGTCGCGTGACCAATTTGTTACAACCCCAAATATTTTCACTATCTAATGCTTTGTAGATTTACTATTCATTATTGAGAAGTATTATTACGTTCTTTTTACCCATACGTTGATTGGTGGAATGAGTGTTGGGTGCAGTGCATGGACCATTGTTGTCCAGCTCATCGCACTCAATTAGACACCACATTAAGTAAGACACAAAGTCTTCTTGCCATTTATCAAAAAAAAGAAAAAGAAAAAAGTCTTCTTGCCATTTATTGGGCAAAGACTTTGAGCGTCTGTCACACGCAGAAGAGGTAAAAGGGCTGAAGGTATTAATTGTGGCCATTCGGCCATTTGGTAATACGAGAACAACATGAGAGAGAGAGAGAGAGTTGTGCGTTTAGAAGAAAATAGGGGGAAAAGTGCAAACTGCAAAAGGTTGCGGTTTGTGAAAGAAAAATAGTAGGTATAAGAGGGGAAAAAAAAAAATGAGATTTTTCTTTTGCCGTAAAAAATATACAAAAAATTTATTTCAATTGATTTAATAATAGTGAAATTATTAGAAGCTTGTCTCATAACTTTGAAAAGATTTTTCTTGTAAATTTTTGTGTTTTTTTGTGATTTGTTTCTACTATGCTGCTAACATTTATTTTCATTTATATAGAATTTTTCCAACAATGAGATGAGGCACGTGTTTATAAGTTCAAATATTAAATAACGTTCCTCAATAATAATAATAATAATAATAATAATAATAATAATAATAGCATATATACTCCTATATACACGATCTATAAAATTATGGTTAATGTGATGATCTTAAATCCTCTATATTTGTAATGTTACTAAAATATAGGAACTAAATTAAAAAGAAAATTATAAATGTATGAAACGATGTTATATGAGGTTCAAAGATTAAGAACCAAATCTACATTTAAGGGGGGAAAAAAAATTCGTGGTACCACAGTCTATCAATTTATCATTATATATCATCCCCATTAATTAAAAAACAGATAAAAGGACAATTTATAATTATCATATTGGACATACATTACAGATAGAATCTTTATGAAAGCTCTACCTGCCCGAAAAATTAAACAGTCTAGAAATAATTGAAAAAAAATTGGGTGATATTCTCAACCAGAGTTAGGAATCTTTATTCAGTTTGCAAGTAGAAATTTTGGAAAATCTTTTTCATGAAAAATATAAAAAATATTGAACTATTTTAAGAATTTTTTGATTCTATATTTCAAAGAAAATATAGAAATTTGTCAAAAAATCCAATTACTTTTTTTCCTATAAATGTTTCTAAAATATTTTTAAACTAATGTCTTTAAAGTATCTATTAATTTTGTGGTATAATAAAATATAACAATATTATTCTTGTTTGTTAGGACATAGTTAAACATTAACTAAATATTTTATTGTATATCTTTCTTACCTTTTTTTGTTTATTATTATTATTATTATTATTATTATTATTATCTATCTATCTATATATATAAAACCGAATCCTTTAAAACTCCTACAATTTTTCACGTCAGCACAATATTAAAAAAAAAAAAAAAAAAAAAAAAAAAAAATATATATATATATATATATAATAAAACCTTTCTAAAACCCCTGATGGTCTGCCTACTCTTTCTCGATGCTCTACCCTTTCTTTCACCAAAACATCTTCTTCCTCAGAACAGAGACAGAGAAAATGAGATTGAGAGAGAATCGTCGGAGTGTCAGACTATCATCCACCGGCAAGCCAGTCACCTAAACTGCTACCGGTAATATATATATATATATATATATATTTTTTTTTTCTAAATCTGATACTCTTTTTTTCTCCCAAAATACCCGATGCCCTCCACTCTCTTTTCAGATTCTTTCATGCAACCCTCTCCTTCCCCAAAATCAAAACCCAAAAACCCAAAACTCAGATGTCACCGGTGATGTCGAGGAAGCTATGAGCAATCCAAAAACTTTAACGCAGCCTCTGAAGCAGGTTTTGGAATTTTCTTGAGATTTTTTTTTTTAAAAATTTATTTGACTGTACGTGGTTGGTAGTGTTGGAGAATTGGAATTATTAGGATGAGAGGAAAGGAGGATGGTATAAACCCAAAAATCAAATATTCTTTTTGTGGGTATTGTTGCATACTGAAATATGACTGAAATATTTGTTTTGGGTTTGTCTTTATTTTCTATTTCTATTTTCGTTTGTGGAATGCAAATTATGTGTTTGATGAAATGCTTCAATGAACTGTCTATGAGTTGTGAAGTAATAAGTAATTGATTTAATTAGTATGTGAGGTTAGGTTATGCCTGCAATGTAAGTGTATAGGTTATTTACTCTTGAATTAGTGGAGGGAGCTATGGATTTGAATTTCGGTAGATTTGGCTCTTAGAGGACTGTAAGAGAGATATTAAGTGAGGGCTGAGAAATTTGGGGATCCGATGGTAAATATTTTCACCTGTTTGCTCTAAACATTGTGTTGAACATACACTCTTTTTGTTGCACTAACCTGCAGTCTACACCACCCTAACCTCACCCACCAAGCCCTCTCCGACTATCAAACATTTAGATCACAAATATAGTCCAACTAATACCTAAAGAAGTAAATAGAATCTTTTTTTTACCCACCATATCAGGTAAGTGATGACCTGAACACAGGACTTAGGACTTGACACCCCAAGGCGTCACTAGCCCAGCTGGGTGGGTGGGTTAAGGCAAAAACACTAAATCTTAGCTGTTGGACTTTGGTGTGCTCATCTAGATTACAATGCCAGACCGTCAATAAGAAAAGCCATTCATGTGCTTGACTTTGAAGATACATTACCCATTCTCGAACCAAAATTGCCTGTAACAACCTTTCTTACCCCTCCAATTATTGCATCAACATCTTCAACTAGTAAATCAAAAAACCATGATGATTAGTCATCTAGCCCTAGTAGCAACACTGGTTCTTCACAGTTCACAGCATATTCTAAAGCTTATGCATCTACTTAATAAATTCTTTGCTCACTCTTTGTTGATGCTAGGTAAATGAATTCTTAGAACATAATGCATTTAAGCTGTCAAAGAGGAGGGAGAAGAGCTTGAACCTTTACTGAAGTCCGCCTAGAGTTTTTGCGTTAACAACTACAGCTTTGGAACTTAGAAATAAAATGTGTTTCTTACTACATGTCATTTAGTTGTTCACACTTTACCTTAAGGAAGTCACACTTATGTCACGTGACCAATTTGTTACAACCCTAAATATTTTCATTATCTAATTCTTAGTAGATTACTAGATTTACTATTCATTATTGACAAGTATTATTACGTTCTTTTTAGCCAGACTTTGATTGGTGGAGTGAGTGTTGGGTGCAGTGCACGGCACCATTGTTGTCTAGCTCATCACACTCAATTAGACACCTCATTAAGGCAAGACACAAAGTCTTCTTGCCATTTGTTGGGCAAAGACTTTGAGTGTCTCACATGAGAAAGTATACCATGTTTTGGTAATACCAACTCAGCATCTATTTTGGTATTTTTTATCCAATAAATGAGTGACACCTGTTTCAAAAAATCACATCAGATTACTGCAATAAATTAATCACAATCTTCTTACTATCGGGAAGATAAATTAATAATTTATTGAAGTAATCTGATGTGATTTTTTGCAACATGTATCACTCATTTATTGGGTAGGAAATACCAAAATAGATACTGAGTTAGTATTACCAAAATATAGTATACTTTCTCGTCTCACACGCAGAAGAAGTAAAAAGGTTGAAGGTATTAATTGTGGTCATTCGGCCATATGGTAATATGAGAGAGAGAGAGAGAGAGAGAGAGAGTTGCCTCATTAAGGCAAGACACAAAGTCTTCTTTCCTTTTTCTTGAGCAAAGACTTTGAGTGTGTCTCACACGCAGAAGAGGTAAAAAGGTTGAAGGTATTAATTGTGGCCATTCGGCCATTTGGTAATATGAGAACAGCATGAGAGAAAGAGAGAGAAAGAGAGAGAGTTGCCTCATTAAGGCAAGACACAAAGTCTTCTTTCCTTTTTCTTGAGCAAAGACTTTGAGTGTGTCTCACACGCAGAAGAGGTAAAAAGGTTGAAGGTATTAATTGTGGTCATTCGGCCATATGGTAATATGAGAACAGCATGAGAGAGAGAGAGAGAGAGAGAGAGAGAGAGAGAGAGTTGCCTCATTAAGGCAAGACACAAAGTCTTCTTTCCTTTTTCTTGAGCAAAGACTTTGAGTGTGTCTCACACGCAGAAGAGGTAAAAAGGTTGAAGGTATTAATTGTGGCCATTCGGCCATTTGGTAATATGAGAACAGCATGAGAGAAAGAGAGAGAGAGAGAGAGAGTTGCCTCATTAAGGCAAGACACAAAGTCTTCTTTCCTTTTTCTTGAGCAAAGACTTTGAGTGTGTCTCACACGTAAAAGAGGTAAAAAGGTTGAAAGTATTAATTGTGGTCATTCGGCCATATGGTAATATGAGAACAGCATGAGAGAGAGAGAGAGAGAGAGAGTTGCCTCATTAAGGCAAGACACAAAGTCCTCTTTCCTTTTTCTTGAGCAAAGACTTTGAGTGTGTCTCACACGCAGAAGAGGTAAAAAGCTTGAAGGTATTAATTGTGGCCATTCGGCCATTTGGTAATATGAGAACAGCATGAGAGAGAGAGAGTTGTGCGTTTAGAAGAAAATAGGGGAAAAGTGCGAACTGCAAAGGTTTGCGGTTTGTGAAAAAAAAATAGTAGGGGTAAGAGAAAATAATAATAATAATGAGATTTTTCTTTTGCCGTAATATATATACAAAAAATTTATTTCAATTAATTTGATAATAGTGAAATTATTAGGAGTTTGTCTCATGACTTTAAAAATATTTTTCTTGTAAATTTTTGTGTTATTTTGTGATTTGTTTCTACTATGCCTGCCAACATTTATTTTCATTTATATAGAATTTTCCCAATAGTGAGATGGGGCACGTTTTTATAAGTTCAAAAATTAAATAACATTCCTCAAAAAAAAAAAAAAAATAATAATAATAGCATATATACTCCTATATACACAATCTATAAAATTATGGTTAATGTGATGATCTTATATCCTCTATATTTGTGATGTTACTAAAATATAGAGACTAAATTAAAAAGAAAATTATAAATGTATGAAAGGATGTTATATGAGGTTCAAAGATTAAGAACAAAATCTACATTTAAGGGGGAAAAAAAATTTGTGGTACCACAGTCTATTAGTTTATCATTATATATCATCCCCATTAATTAAAAAAAAAAAAAAGAAAAAAAAAAAAAGGAAATTTATCATTATCATATTGGACATACATTACAAATAGAATCTTTACAAAAACTCTGAATGTTCAAACTGTGTGTAAAACACCCTTGAACGTTTACACCCCTAAATTACAAATTAACAATTCAAGCTTATTAACAAAAAATGTACGTGCGGAAAATGTAAATAAGCTAAATCAAAATTGATAACATAATTTAAACTAAATAAAATCATATCCACAGCAGAAATTAAATGGCAAAGATGCAAACTCAAAGACAACATAGCGATGTGTTACCAAAGAGGAAACCGAAGTCCTCGACGTAAAACCTGTGCACCGCTCTTCAAGCGGTCAATAATCCACTAAAGAATGAACTTGGAATACATGAACAGCAAAAGACCCTCCAAGCCTAATTTATCCAGTGTACCTAAGCCCTCCAAGCTTCTTACTCCAACGAGGTTACGCCGAACCTTTGTCTTCTTTAGCTTACCGAATTCCGCTATAACCCATAGCATCAACCAATATCCATTGGTCCCTTTGTAACTGCTTTCCAAGCACCAAAAAGTCTTCTCATAGTTATGGGTATGGTAAGAAAATGATTTGGCTAAGTGTACCTATCAAGGATGTAACAATGGAGAGGGTAAAAGTAGAGGAATTTGAAGAAACAAAGATGAAGATTGTGAATGAGTCAATCTTGTTTTTCTCTAAGGTTTCTCTCTCAAAATTTTAATATAGATTTTCCAAAGTTTCGTCAACTTTTTCAATTTTTCATAAAAGAATTATCAAAATAAATAATTAATATATACCTTAAAGTATATATTAATTGGACCTTTTAATACAAGTAATGGAAATAGGAATAGAAATAAAATAAGCAATATAATATATATCGACTTGTAGCTGAGTCAATAATTTTGAAGAAGGATGATATATCAGGTTGATGCCGTAGCCGTCTAATTCCTATCATATTTTATAACAATTGGCAAACCTCTAAGCCCCAAACCCACTTTCTCTAGCCATGGTTTTCCAGGCACCGAAGCTCCGTATCATCTACTTGTTAATAAGCATTTTCCTCTTGCTCATAAACCCTTATGCAACTCAGATATTCTTCAACTACACCGATTTCAGTCAAACAATCAACAACAAACCTATAATCCGAACAGGAAACGCTTCGATATCAGGTTCAGTGATCCAACTCACGCCAGATGAAGTGGACAACTGGGGTCGAGCCACATATTCAGAGCAGATGCATCTTTGGGACGAGAAATCAGGAAAAGTGGCCAACTTCACTTCCAACTTCTCCTTCATCATCGACTCTCAAGGTAAAGACAGCTATTCAGATGGGATCACGTTCTTCCTCTCAACCCCAAATTACCCTGTTCCTAGTCCAACAGATGGCAGCGGCCTCGGCCTTTTGAGCCGCGATCAAATGCAACAACCCATTTTCCTGGCTGCAAATAAATTTGTTGCAGTGGAGTTTGATACATATCATAATGATGAATTTGATCCGCTGAATTCAGTTCGTGAACACGTTGGTATCAATATCAACAGCATGAAGTCTCCGATCTCTACACCATGGTATTGTACCATTAAGGAGAATAGAACATATAGTGCAAGTATCAATTACGATTCTAGTACGCAAAATTTAAGCGTTACCTTCACTGGTTTCAAGAACACCACTATTCAACAGCACCTTTCTTTTGTAATTAATTTGACAGAGCATTTACCAGAATCAGTTGAATTTGGGTTCTCAGCTTCGACAGGATTGATTTCTGAGTTGCATATTCTTCCCACTTGGTCTTTCGAATCTACGATTCAGCAATCGCCAGCACCTTCTGTGGAGAAGAATAAAGATGAGCCAAAGACAAAATTGGTGGTGGGCCTGAGTTTAGGTGCGTGCATTTTAATTATTGGTTTGGTGTTGGTTTGCTTTGTGTATAGGAAAAAGTGTCGTGAAGGGAAAGGAGAAAAAGAAGAGGAGCTTGGCTTTGGTCTTTCAATGGATGATGAATTCGAAGGAGGTATTGGACCAAAGAAGTTTTCTTACAACGAATTAGTTTCTGCAACGAGCAACTTTGCAGAGGAAAATAAGCTTGGACAAGGAGGGTTTGGTCGGGTTTATAAAGGATATTTAAGGGTCATAAATTCCTTTGTTGCTATTAAGAGAGTTTCAAGGGGATCTGCACAGGGGATAAAGGAGTATATATCTGAGGTGAGGATTATTGGTCGACTCAGGCATAGAAATTTGGTGCAATTAATTGGTTGGTGCCACGAGAAAGATGATCTTCTTCTAATTTATGAGTTCATGTCAAATGGCAGCTTAGATTTGCATCTTTTCAAAGGTAAAAGCTTGTTAACATGGGTGGAGAGGTACAATATTGCTCGAGGCCTTGCATCAGCACTGCAATACTTGCATGAAGAATGGGAACAATGTGTGTTTTATAGGGACATAAAGTCAAGCAACATCTTGTTGGATTCAAATTTAAATGCGAAGCTTGGGGATTTTGGCTTAGCTAGACTTGTGGACCATGTAAAAGGATCACAAACCACAGCTTTGGCCGGGACCTGGGGTTATTTGGCCCTTGAATGCATTATGTCGGGCAGGGCTAGCAAGGAGACAAATGTATATAGTTTTGGGATTGTAGTATTGGAGATAGCTTGTGGAAGAAAACCAGCTGAACCCGATGCAAGACAAGATGAAATTATTATGTTAGAGTGGGTTTGGGAGCTTTATGGAGCAAGGAATCTTCTTAAGGCAGCTGACCCTAGATTGGGTGGAGATTTTGATGAGCCGCAAATGGAACGGTTAATGGCTGTTGGACTTTGGTGTGCTCATCCAGATTACAATGCCAGACCGTCAATAAGAAAAGCCATTCATGTGCTTGATTTTGAAGATACATTACCCATTCTTGAACCAAAGTTGCCTTTAACAACCTTTCTTACCCTTCAATTATTGCATCAACATCTTCAACTAGTAAATCAAAAAACCACGACACTTAGTCATCTAGCCCTATCAGAGGTCAAAGCATCAAGACTAAAGGCAAGAAGAGGTAGAGCATATCAGTGAAGACGTACATGGCTAAACTACTTGTAGTTTTAGTCTATGTATTGTATATAGCTTAAACTGTGTGTAGTTTAGTTAGTCTTGTAAATAGTTTAGTGATGCACGTGACTGTGCACGTGTGAGCTTTTAGATTTTCTGTTAAAAAGCTGTTATAGTTGTTAAGTTAGTTACTTAGCCTCTGATTTTATATAAGGATCAATCCCGTGTATCATTAAGCAAGTTAATGGGAATTTCATTCATAGTAAATCTCTCATAAGCCCTGGTAGCAACACTGGTTCTTCACAGTTCACAGCATATTCTGAATCTTATGCATCTACTTAATAAATTCTATACTCGCACTTTGTTGAAGCTAGGTAAATTTATTCTTGGAACATAATACATTTAAGCTGTCAAAGAGGAGGGAGAAGAGCCTGAACCTTTATTGAAGTCTACCTAGAGTTTTTGCGTAAACAACTACAGCTTTGGAACTAAGAAGTAAAATGTGTCTCTTACTACATGTCATTTAGTTGTTCACACTTTACCTTAAGGAAGTCACACTTATGTCACGTGACCAATTTATTGCAACTCTAAGGGTCCGTTTGGTTGGAAGAGTGGAAAAGTGGGAGGATGAAAAATTGTGGGAAGATGGAAAATATTTAGTTTTCCCTCTTATCACTACAACAAAATGTATTTTTAGGGACGAAAATTAGTGAGGAAATATTTTTCGTCACTAAAAATACAGCTTTAGTGACGAAATATGAATTTCATCACTAATAATGAAAAAATTTATAACATTTAGTGATGAAAAATAAATTTCGCTGCTATTGTGATCTGAAAAATGAGTGCCAGTGGAGGGAAACTTTGGTGCCAGCTTAATTAATCTATTGTGACAAAATATTTCGTTGCTAAAAGTTGAAATTTTTAGTGACGAAATATTTCGTTACTGTAGGTATTGCTGTGGATAGTTTTAGTGACGAAAATACTTTCGTCGCTATAAGTAAGAATTAGTGACGAAAAATAGTCGTCACTAAAAATAATAATAGTTTTGCACTTATATGTTTTTAGTGACGAAATGTGCATTTCATCACTAAAAGTATACTTTAGTGATGAAATATGAATTTCGTCGCTAAAAATAATAATAGTTTTGCACTTATATGTTTTTAGCGACGAAATCACATTTCTTCACTAAAAGTATGCTTTAGTGACGAAACTGACATTCCTCACTAAAAAACATAAAAAATACCTTTTGCGACGACGAAATGAGCATTAGCGACGGAAATATTGCGTCGCTAAAGACCCCTGTATAAATATCCTTTTAGTTCACATAACCCTCATTTCATTTCACTCCTAAATTCAGAACACCAAACACAAATAGCACACCTCTCTTCATTGTCACCTGAAGCAAGTGCCATCAAAGCCAACTGTCACAGAAGCCTTTTGATGTCGAAGCCTTCCGATGCCGAAGCGAACTGTCGCCGAAGCCTGTCCAACTATCGCTGAAGCCTTTCGATGCTAAATACCACGAACTAAAAAAGCGACGATCCGGCGAACCCATTCATGACGCTTCAGCTCCCACTGTTGCCGATGAAGCTCAACGGCGATGCTTCATCTCCCACCGTCACCGTTTAAGCTCATCGGCGGCGCTTCAGCTCCCACCGTCACCAATGAAGCTCAACGGTGACGCTTCATCTCCTACTGTCGTCGATTAAGCTCAATGACGACGCTTCTGCTCGCCGATCACGACGCTTCAGGTCGCCGAGCGTTGGCAACACTTCAGCTTGCCGGTGACGCTTCCCGTGATCCTTCGCCTCCCCTTCGCGCCGGCGACCTTTTGCCTCCCCTTCGCACTGGCGAAGGCGACTGTGAGTTTCTTTGGTCTTTCTCTCTAACTGGTCTCTCTCTTTTTTGCCTTTTCATTATTGCCATGGCTGGATTTGTTATGATTTTTGTGTTTTCATTCATTTAATGGAAATGAGTTTTTCTTTTCTGGTCTCTAATCCTTTTATGTTGTCCAAATTTATCTGCTTGATGTTTGACAAAATGCCTTAGAGAGTTGAGTTTGTTACATGTTGTGCTATATAGTTGACTAATTGAGTTTATGTTAAATTGTCAGGTCCAACATGGTTTAAAATTTATATTTGTGTAGTACCCTTTGACAATTTTGTTAGAATGGAGAGAATTGTTTGGTTGTCATTTTGCAAGAGAAAAATAAAAATGGGTATTGGAGTTTATTGACAACTTATACTTGTTTTCTTGGTAATGGTTTTTGTCCTATTCCAAGCACTTAGCAAGTGGTTGCTGATTTAAATTATTCTTCTATTCTAACTGGGTTATAGATGTATTTGTGAAGGTTTTTGGATATTAGGATTTAACAAATGAGAATAGTAAGACTTTGAACAAGGGGTGGTGTTATTGTAATTCATTATTGGTGGCTACTGGATTCATTTAAGTTTTAATTAATGAACGGATTCATAAAGCAGTGGGTAGTGAAACAATTTTTATTGGATAAGTAATAATACTTCATTCATGAAAGATGAAACAATATAGTGGGTAGTAAAACAAATTAATAGGGGTAATGATGATCTTAAGTAATATCTTGATTTTCATTCATTTTTGCAGGAAACTTGTGGAACCTATGGTATTTCCAACGTGTACACATTTTACAACTAGAATTAAAGCTCACTACAACTAGGTTTGATTATTAGAACATTGTTTTCCCCAAATTTTATATTATTATTATTATTATTATTTTTTATTTATTTTTGTGTGTGTGTGTGTGTGTGTGGCTGTGACTTTACATTCTCTTACTAGTTAATTGTGGGCTGTTGTAAGTACTAGAAGGAGAGTGAACCCCGTTTTAGGGAGGCAATTTAATAAAGGAACTCTCAGCAAAGTGAAATTTAACTAATGAATTATAGGCTGTTTGTTAGAATTTTCATTTATCTTATATGGTTGTAAACTTGTGAGCTTGTGTATTATGTAATTAGTTCTCTTTATCTAATGATTGTCATGGTCACGAATTAAGTACTAGAAGTTGTCCCTTTTAAAGAATTTCAAGATCCAAGTAAGGTGAGTTTCTTATGCATACATGGTTAATATGTGAATCTATAAAATGCTTCTATTTTTCCCCAGTTAAGATGTACAAAGAGTATCATCTATATTTACTTTCTTAACCAATGAAAATGCTAGTTAAAACATGAAATTGAGTCTTGATTCTCGGATAATTGACTCTCAACCTTTAACGGAGGCTATGCTTTCTTCTTTGTTATTGTCAATATCTCTTTTTAAGGTGCAATTATGTTTTGTTCATGATTTATAATTGCATTCTTGGCTGAATCGATGATAATGAATTAAGAGATCATATCCCAATTGCCCCTAGTCTGATCTGAGTTGGGAGGTGGGATTGTGGTTTGAGAATAAAAAGAGATGAGTGTTTCTTTGTCCAAGTTATTTAGTATCATATCCCACATTCCTTGTTTTCCTTAACTACTTTTGAGTTTAGTCTTTAGAGAGAGCCAAACCCAACACTTTGTTTTGAAATAGACACAAGTGAAGTGATCTCAAATGTTGTTGTGAACAAGAACTGGACACTGGTCATATATAATCATAAAGGTAAGATTATTCATGGGTCTTTTTATATTTTGCTTTTCTGTACTCCCTTTGGTCGTTATGTGTTTGTTATCGGTTTTATTTGTGCTTAAGCTTAAGTAGGGAGCTAATTTTGGTTGAGATTTTTTCTTTGGTGGGTTATCCATTTCTTAGTAAACTAAAAGTTTCTTTTTTTTTTTCCTTTTGTATGTGGGCTAAAGCTAACTAAAAGTTATCTTTCTTTTATCTCCAGCTCTCTTTCTCTTTTGTTGCTGAAGAAATTGTGAGGAACAAGGTGAAGAACACAAGTTAACTTTGAATTTTTTCTGAAAGTTGTAAACTTAGCTTGAGCAAAGTAAGTAAATTCTAGTTAAAAACTTATAAAACTCTATATATACTTGTGATGTTGGAAATTGGTTTTGTGGTAGGTTGTTGTGTTGGAGCAAGCGGGTGGCTTGCATGGTGTCATAAGGTGATTTAAATACATATTGGGAGTATTTTTAATTTCTTGCAAATGTGAATGAAACTTGTTGATTAGTAGCAATTGTGTTCCTTCATTCGATTTCAATGCTTGTAAGCATTGTACTTGTGATGTTTGTGATCGGTTTTGTGGTGAGTTGTTATGTTGGAGCAAGCGGGTGGCTTGCATGGTGTTATAAGGTGGTTTAAATTCATATTGAGAGTGTTTTTAATTTCTTGCAAATGTGAATGAAACTTGTTGATTAGTAGCAATTGTGCTCCTTTATTCGATTTCAATGCTTGTAAGCATTGTACTTGTGATGTTTATGATTGGTTTTGTGGTGGGTTGTTGTGTTGGAGCAAGCGGGTGGCTTGCATGGTGTTATAAGGTGGTTTAAATTCATATTGGGAGTGTTTTTAATTTCTTGCAAATGTGAATGAAACTTGTTGATTAGTAGCAATTGTGTTGAGTTAGTAGTAATTGTGTTCAAATTTAGCACTTATGGGGGTGGTTCAACTTCAAGTTAAAACACTTTTTGGTTAGTACTTTATTTGCTTTCTACAACTTATACATTAGGAGTTGTGATTTTAATTTATTGGTGTGGTTACTCTTAATGCATTGTTAGAAATCTTTCTTATAACATAGTTAATGTTTTTACTCTACGATTTTAACGAAGTATTGTTTTTATATTTGTGCAGATTTCTTATTGGTGGCTTTTAGGGGATTTACTTTGGGCATTACTTGAAAACATATGAGGACATCTTCCGTTAGTTCTAAAATAGGGTTTAGGTAGAGCTATTGTATGTATTGCAAACAATTATTGTATGGAAGGAGTTGTTTTATTTTTTACTTGTGGAATGTATGGATCTTTTTTTTTTATAAATGTGTTGTTGAAATAAATGTGTCATTCAAGTGCGAGGTTTCAATAATGTAATGACAGGTTACAGGTTAATATCAAAGCCATGAAAAAAATAAAATAAGAAAATAAGTTTTAGTGACGAATTTTTTCGTCACAAATATAGCAACAAAAAATTGTTTTAGTGACGAAAATTTTGTCACTAAATATAGCAAAATATTGTAAGAAATGGTTTTAGTGATGAAAATTTTCGTCACCATATGTGCCTGGTTTTTCTTAAAAATAGTTTTAGTGACGAATTTTTTCATCGCTGTATGTACCCGAACATAGTTTTAGTGACGAAATTATTTGTCACTAAATATGATTTAGTAAACTAAAGTGTTTTTAGTGACGAAATAGTTTCGTCACTGAATAGTATTTTTACTGAGGAAAACATTTAGTGACAAAACGTTTTTGTCACTAAAAGTTTTTTTTTTTTAAATCAAATCGGACTTTTACTGACGAAATTTTTCGTCACTAGGACTTTTAGCGATGGGGTTACAGTGACGAAATGAGTTTCGTCACTAAAAGTCCAATTTTGACACTAAAGGTCCTTAGTGACGAAAAACTGGACTTTTAGTGACGAATTTTTTCGTCACTGAAAATACATTTTGTTGTAGTGTGTGTGTTTAGTTGGAGGGGTGGAAAAGTGAAAGGGTGAAAAACTCTTTTGTTTAGTTGGGGAGAAAAAGAGAATGATGGAAAATATAATTTATATAAATTGACTATTATTCTCTTGTTACATAATATGTAAGAAATATATTTATTTGTACTCATTAAATAATATAAAATTTATCACACCATATATATAAATTTTTATTTTTATTATTATAATGTAAAAATTACAATAGTGTACATATAAATTTAATTTGGCAAAGGATTAGGTCACATTGAAAAAAAAAAAAAAAAAAAAAAAGAGAGAGAGAGAGAGAAGAAAACCTGGACCGTTGGACGTTGGTGAAGGTAAGATGAGAAGAGGAAAGTGATAAGATGATTTGCGCGCAAAAGTCATCAAGTGGAGTAGGTGAGAGGGTCTTCAAGTGATGAATGAGGGTAGGTGGGAAGGGTATTTGTGTAAATATGCTGTGAAAGCACTTTTCTCCCCTAGATTTTCCTCCCAAATCGGGAGGAACAAAAATGTGGGCCCTGGAGAGAACTTTCTCCCGGATTTTCTCTCCTATCTTTTTTCCTTCCCCAACCAAACAGGAGAAAACAGCATTGTCCATCCTATTTTATATAAATTGACTATTATTCCCTTGTTACATAATATGTAAGAAATAGATTTATTTGTACTCATTAAATAATATAAAATTTATCACATCATATATATAAATTTTTATTATTATTTTTATTATTATAATGTAAAAATTACAATAGTGTATATATAAATTTAATTGGGCAAAGCATTAGGTCACGTTGAAAAAAAAAAACACAAAAGAAAGAGAGTAGAGAACCTGGACCGCTGGACATTGGTGAAGGTAAGATGAGAAGAGGAAAGTGATAAGATGATTTGTGGGCAAGAGTCATCAGGTGGAGTAAGTGAGAGGGTCTTCAAGTGATGAATGAGGATAGGTGGGAAGGGTATTTGTGTAAATGTGCTGTGAAAGCACTTTTCTCCCCTAGATTTTCCTACCAAATCGGGAGGAACAAAAATGTGGGCCCTGGAGAGAAAACTTTCTCCTGGATTTTCTCTCCTCCCTTTTTTCCTTTCCCAACCAAACAGGGTAAAACAATATTGTCCATCCTATTTTATATAAATTGAATATTATTCCCTTGTTACATAATATGTAAGAAATAAATTTATTTGTACTCATTAAATAATATAAAATTTATCACATCATATATATAAATTTATATTATTATTTTTATAATTATAATGTAAAAATTACAATAGTATATATATAAATTTAATTGGGCAAAGGATTAGGTCACGTTGAAAAAAAAAACACAAAAGAAAGAGAGTAGAGAACCTGGACCACTGGACGTTGGTGAAGGTAAGATGAGAAGAGGAAAGTGATAAGATGATTTGTGGGCAAAAGTCATCAGGTGGAGTAGGTGAGAGGGTCTTCAATTGATGAATGAGGGTAGGTGGGAAGGGTATTTGTGTAAATGTGCTGTGAAAGCACTTTTCTCCCCCAGATTTTCCTCCCAAATCGGGAGGAACAAAAATGTGGGCCCTGGAGAGAAAACTTTCTCCCAGATTTTCTCTCCTCTCTTTATTCCTTCCCCAACCAAACAGGGTAAAACAGTATTGTCCATCCTATTTTATATAAATTGAATATTATTCCCTTGTTACATAATATGTAAGAAATAGATTTATTTATACTTATTAAATAATATAAAATTTATCACATCATATATATAAATTTATATTATTATTTTTATTATTATAATGTAAAAATTACAGTAGTATATATATAAATTTAATTGGGCAAAGGATTAGGTCACGTTGAAAAAAAAAACACAAAAGAAAGAGAGTAGAGAACCTGGACCGCTGGACGTTGGTGAAGGTAAGATGAGAAGAGGAAAGTGATAAGATGATTTGTGGGCAAGAGTCATCAGGTGGAGTAAGTGAGAGGGTCTTCAAGTGATGAATGAGGATAGGTGGGAAGGGTATTTGTGTAAATGTGCTGTGAAAGCACTTTTCTCCCCTAGATTTTCCTACCAAATCGGGAGGAACAAAAATGTGGGCCCTGGAGAGAAAACTTTCTCCTGGATTTTCTCTCCTCCCTTTTTTCCTTTCCCAACCAAACAGGGTAAAACAATATTGTCCATCCTATTTTATATAAATTGAATATTATTCCCTTGTTACATAATATGTAAGAAATAGATTTATTTGTACTCATTAAATAATATAAAATTTATCACATCATATATATAAATTTATATATTTTTTTATTATAATGTAAAAATTACAATAGTGTACATATAAATTTAATTGGGCAAAGGATTAGGTCACGTTGAAAAAAAAAAAAAAAAAAAAAAAAAGAGAGAGAAGAGAACCTGGACCACTAGACATTGGTGAACGTAAGATGAGAAGAGGAAAGTGATAAGATGATTTGTGGGCAAAAGTCATCAGGTGGTGTAGGTGAGAGGGTCTTCAAGTGATGAATGAGGGTAGGTGGGAAGTGTATTTGTGTAAATGTGCTGGGAAAGCACTTTTCTCCCCTAGATTTTCCTCCCAAGTCGAGAGGAACAAAAATGTGGGCCCTAGAGAGAAAACTTTCTCCCCGATTTTCTCTCCTCTCTATTTTCCTTCCCCAACCAAACAGGGGAAAACAGCATTGTCCATCATCTAATTCTTTGTAGATTTACTATTCATCGTTGACAAGTGTTATTACGTTCTTTTTACCCAAACTTTGATTGGTGGAATGACTGTTGGGTGTAGTGCATGGCAGCATTGTTGTCAATCTCATCACACTCAATTAGACACCTCATTAAGGCAAGACACAAAGTCTTCTTGCCATTTTCTTGGGCAAAGACTTTGAGTGTGTCTCACACGCAGAAGAGGTCAAAAGGTTGAAGGTATTAATTGTGGTCATTCGGCCATTTGGTAGGTATTAATTGCAAGGGAGTCAATACCGTACTGGAGGCTATACCGGTTTGGCCAGCAGTACGATATATTTCGAATACTAGTCAATACCGGTGTACCGTTTCAGGTTTACCGCTATTTTTTATATTTATAAATAAAAAAAAATATATATATATATATATATATGTGTGTATGTGTATATATATATTATAATAAATATAAAAGTTTATCATAAAACATTTCCTCAATTCAGAACTAATTATTGATGGTTTTAAACTTTAGTATCAATTAAAAGAAAAAAAAAACATAATATAACAAATAGAAAGCTTAAAAGTTACTATTGCATACTAAGAAAACAAATAATACTAATAAGTTAATGCAAATAAGTTACCATTCTGCCTTAACAAAAATTCAAAAATTACAAAACTTAAAAAATAAAAAAAAATAAAAAACTTTTTTCTATACCGGCCGGTATTGCCTGAAATTGGCCAATACGGCCGGTATATTTTCCGGTACGAAACAAGGGGGTTATATGTACTGGTTTGCTTACTGGTATGGTATATATCGGCCGTACTGGCTGGTATGGTACGGAATCGACTCCCTTGATTAATTGTGGTCATTCGGCCAATTGGTAATATGAGAACAACATGAGAGAGAGAGAGAGAGAGAGAGAGAGAGAGAGTTGTGCATTTAGAAGAAAATGGGGGGAAAAGTGCAAACTGCAAAGGGTTGCGGTTTGTGAAAGAAAAATAGTAGGTTTAAGTGAAAAAAAAAATAAAGAGATTTTTATTTTGCCATAAAACATATACAAAAAAATTATTTCAATTGATTTGATAATAGTAAAATTATTAGGAGCTTATCTCATGGCCATGAAAAGATTTTTCTTGTAAATTCTTGTGTTTTTTTTTTGTGATTTGTTTCTACTATGTTGCTAACATTTATTTTCATTTATATAGAATTTTCCCAACAGTGAGACGGGGCACGTGTTTATAAGTTCAAATATTAAATAACATTCCTCAAAAATAATAATAATAATAATAGCATATATACTCCTATATACACGATCTATAAAATTATGGTTAATGTGATGACCTTATATCTTCTATGTTTATGATGTAACTAAAATATAGGGACTAAATTTTTAAAAAAAAAATTATAAATGTATGAAACGATGTTATATGAGGTTCAAAGATTAAGAACCAAATCTACATTTAAGGGGAAAAAAGAAATTCGTGGTACCACAGTCTATCATCATTATATATCATCCCCATTAATTAAAAAACGAAAAAAAAGACAATTTATCGTTATCATATTGGACATACATTATAGATAGAATCTTTACGAAAACTCTACCTGCCTGAAATGTTCAACAGTCTAGAAATACTTGAAAAAAAATTGGGTGATATTCTCAACTAGAGTTAGGAATCTTTATTCAGTTTGCAAGTAGAAATTTTGGAAAATCTTTTTCATGAAAAATATAAAAAATATTGAACTATTTAAGGAATTTGTTAGGTTATTTAGACCCCTTAAACCAATCAGATTGCGTAGCCTAGATTAATTAGCCAAGTTGTTACTTAGTCAAATTAAGCAATTCTAGGTTAAAACAATCAAATAATCATATCATGTATATAAAACAAATAAAGCAGCGGAAATAATAAAGAACACAATGATATGATCACCCAGGAAACCACACGGTAAAAACCTGGGGAGGATTTGACCCACCGATCCTCAAGGCATAACAGAATTCACTATGAAAGAATTGAAGTTCTTACAAAAGGACTACAAGCTCCCCGCTCGACTTCCTAATGCTACCCACCAGTAGAACTTCCTGACACGACCACGCGCAGGCTCCGAATCCACGGACTACTTCTTTCTTGAATTCTTCAATCAGCTACAAGCTCCCCGCTTGCTTTTCTTTTAAGTTCCAATGGTTGCAACTATGTTGATCATCAAGATATTGACAACCCTAAGTTTATGTGAAGGAAAGCTCCTCAAAGATCTCACAAGAGATTCACACAAACAGCAATTATGAGCAACATAACAATATGGACAACCTTCAAAAACGTGGCTAGGATTTTGTTTATATACCTAGGGTAAAAACATAAAACCCTAAACGTTTAATGAAGTAGGGCTGAGTTGGAAATTCTGCAGAATAATCAACCTGTGCGATTTTCGATTGATCGAGTCTATTCTTCGATCGATCGAGCCAGGCCAAAAGTCCCAAGTACTTCTACAGCCACTCAATTCCAACTGTACAATAATAAACCAACTTTGAGCAAGCCTAAACAAGACTAAATACAATGTTTTGATCATGGTTTGCCAACATTACAAATTAGAGTTCTAAATACATAAAATCCTAAGACCTTAGAACCTAACAGAATTTTTTGATACTATATTTCAAAAAAATTATAAAAATCTGTCAAAAATTCAATTACTTTTTTTTTCCTATAAATGTTTCTAAAATATTTTTAAACTAATGTCTTTAAAGCATCTGTTAATTTTACAGTATAATAAAATATAACAATATTATTCCTGTTTGTTAGGACAAAGCTAAATATTAACTAAATAATGATAAGGAAAGAATCTGCGCATTGGGCGTATTAGGGTAGTGTCATAATATTACAAAGGCTTTTTTTTTTTTTTTTACTAAACCACAAAGTTACAAAGTTGTTGACAATCTTTAAACCTATTGCTACGTCTCACATTCAATTTTTTTGTCCGCATTAAGGTCAGGTCAAGTCCAATGCTTTAAAAATTGAGGACTACAAATTATTTCACAACCTTTTTATCACAACTCTAACGTGACAGATTGTGAGTGGTTAACTATTACTTACACATAGACTCATTATTTTTTCTTTACTAATCACACTCTGTCACATCGTAGTTGTAGTAAAAAGTTGTGAAAAATTATGTGATCCTAAACTTTTTCAATTTACACCCAGTGGTCATTATTTTTCGGAACAACACTATAGGGAAGGAAGTGGGGAAGTTCATGGAAAAATAACGTCTTTAAAGAAAGTCGGCGGAAACACATTTTTACTCCTGAAAGAGGACTTTGAATGAATCACACGAATAGTAAGGCCTAGGTTATCTAGGGGCGCACCTTCAAGAAATTTCTTTTAGAGTAATCATTGTGAAATTTAAATTATAAAAAATTTAATAAAAGCAGTACTTGAATATATGGATATCATTTATAAAAAAAAAAACACTAGAATGTGTGAAGTTTTATAATTTCCTTCTACTAACAAAGTTATTGGTTTTAGACCTCTATCAAAGCAGTTATTAACTAGTTTTAAGGCCAAGTTATTAATTAGATTTATTATAAACAACCTTAGGTTAATGTAACAATCATCAATATCATGCACATAAAAAATATAAAGGAACACAAAATATGATGACTTTGGAAAATTAGTGAAACAAATTACTTCCACAGTAAAAACCTGGAGAAACTTGACCTTATCAATCCCAAGATGAATAGGTCCACTATCAATTAGAAGTTTATAGATTAAATAACCTTATTTCTTCTTAAACTTAAATAAATTTACCAAATTCAACTCCAAAATCCACAAACTTCTTTGATATGGATGTGCTCCTAACATGAACCTGTAGTCCACGACTCCAATATCACACTTGAAGATTTAGATATCTAGCAACTTTGTTTTATGGATGAGACAGCAACTTCTACAACACTAAACTTTGAGTTTCTTCAAGGAATATCACCGTTAGAAGGCATGAGAGAGTTTTGGGTACAAAAACCCTAAATACAAAATAGGAGGCCCTTCTCTCTCTATAAAATTTCACCCCTTAGAGTCTCTTTTTATAGTGTGGCAAAAGTAGCATGAAATCCTTGCAGTTTGGATGATGGGCTAAGTTTTAAAATCTGCAATCTGGTTTAACCTACAATATTTGATCGGTCAAATGAAGTGCTCCTATGAACACATTTATACAATCAAATCCACACAATTTAGAGTATCACATACTTAAAGCTCTCCATATTAAATATTAAAAAAATGCCATTCAATATACTAAATTTCAGCACACAAAGGAACTTGGGTTTAAATTTTCAAGAAAAAGAAAAGAAAAAAGAGGTGAACTTGGGCCCAAATCCCTCCATTCCAATTATATATATATATATATATATATATATATATTCTTTTCTCTTTTTGGGGATTGATTTCCTAGCTAAGCTTGTCATTTTGAAATCTAGTCCACAAATACTTCTTCACCTGGTTGCAACTTGCGAGCAGTGCATAATTGCTCCAGTAAAAGGAATATTTTCATTTTACTAAAAGTTGTAGTTGTCAATGGTTAGCTAAGTGATTCCTAAGGCCTCATGATATTCATAAGATTCTAAGTTCAAAATCTCTTGAACCATCTTTGAGCCACCACCAAGGCAATTATATTTGTAATAGTGTGTAGTCTATGGGGTAGAGGGAAGGAGGGCTACATACACCTAAGGTAATAATCAAATACTTAAAGATATTTGCATATATATATATATATTGTGTCATATTGTTCCATTAAATGTCCTAAAAATGACATCATTTTTTAAAGTTGAAAACATGAAAACTATATCCTTTTGGGACACTTAATGGCAAAACCTCTCATGAAAGTAGATGGAAGGACCATATTGAAAATGAATTGAAGTTGTAGGAATATTGTAAAGTTGTGATTTCCAACTATATTGTGTTGGCTTTAATTATTAGGATATGAGCCCTTTAAATCCTGTTGTATGATACTATGTATGATATTATGTTGTGATTAATAAAGTTGTTTTATTCTTATCTAAAATAATGGTAATATAAATATTTGGACATTATCATATAGTCCATGAGATGCATAGTATGTGATTTATGTGATTTAGTCACAGAAAATATAAATCACAAGTTCTTTGTAAACTCAAAATTTTAGTTTGTAGTCAGTGATGAAATTGGGTATTTCATCTGCGAAGACTATAACATATCAACTAAGATGATTTTTCTTGATCATGGAAGTGGAGACTTCTAGTTGATATGTTGATATGTTTTAAGTGTTAAGACATATTGAACTAGACCGCTGTGAGATTTATTATTCTGCTAACAACTGTCAAGTGAATAATAAATCTCACGACTTTTATTTACATGAATTCTCAATCCTGAGAGAATAATGAACTTGATCATTAAGTGTAGATTGCTTTGATATATCAAGAGTGAGATCTAAAGTCACGATCAAAATCTCAGTATATTGAGCAGCCACATTTAATGTTGAAGGAACATATATTCTCAAGATGGAATTCATAATCTCTTAACGGAGATATAAAATATTCTCTTGAGATAAGTTTAATGGGTTTGGTTATTCAGAGTGTTAGGCCTAACCATTTTAGTAAGAAGTTACTGAAGTATATATTTATGAAATTGGATTTCATAAATATATGATGAATAACTTAAAGGATTAAATCGGGTACTCAAGGATTCAGATGTAGTAATCTTCAAAGTGGCAGTCAACATTCATGACTTTGTATTACTACAATATTTTAATGAAGGGGTTGAATGTATAATAAAGTCTTGAGAAATAATTTATTAATTAGGCTTAGAGTGCAATTATATTTATATAGTAGTATTAATATAACTAATGGTAATTTTGGGATTGTCAAGAGTTGATAGAAATACCCAAAACCCATTAGAGCTAGTGTCTTATTTGTCCCTTTTAGTCCCACTCCAAGCCGCATACTAGAACCCAATTGGAATGGCCCAAAAGGCTAGCCCAATTAGATAATCAATTATATATAAGGAGAGAAACATACAAAATTTCAAATGGTACGAAAATGGTGTGTATGTGAGTGTAAGCCACTCTCTTATTCTCCCTTGAACACATACTTACAAATTGATTGAGAAACCACACTTCTTGGGTATAAGTGGAATTGAAGTGAAGATTATGATAGGCCAAGAATGTATTAATGAATTAATTAATTAACCAAATTAATCAATTAATTAACCAAGTGAATTAATTAAATTCAATTACATGCAATAAGCATGGTAGCACAAACAAATCACCAACTAAGTTAAATGTAGTGGAAAATAAATTTGACATAGGTGATTTGTTTATGAATGGGGAAAACCACAGGGGCAAAACCCCACCGGGTAAATTTAAGATCACCATTGCTGAGAATCCACTATTATGAAAACAAGCAGTTACAAGTAAAAGGAATCCCAGTACCTAATACCAACCCACAGTTGAACCCGTACCCTAATACCCAATTGGACTTGTAATGTAGCAGCAATCTCTCCTTTCAATGCACGAATCCCAGTACGTGACTAACCAATGATGCACGGATCCTAGTACGTGACTAACACACCAACTTGGGGAAGATGTTGGCTGCAAAGTTCTTTAGTTCATCCAACAATGAAGATCAGGAAACCTCTTGGTCACAAAACCCTTGGTGCAAAGACGCAGTAGCTTCTAGAGAGAATATGATGAACTAGGGCAAATTCTGTCTCCGGTCACAATTTGCATGCACAATGACTTTACATCAAGTTGCAATATCTTGCATCACTTGAGACGGCCCTTAAAATAATCCTTATATATGTCTAGGGTTGTGAGAAAAGAAACCCTACACAAATACACATGGATATGCGTGAAATCAGATTTGGAAATTCTAATTTCGTACTCCTCAATAGATACAGCTTCTATTGAGCTGTTGTCAAGCTTCATCATTAAACTTCGAAAGATATGATTCTATCGAGCTATCTGTCGAACTTTAATAAATAACACTTCTTCACTTGTTTCTTGGATAGATTTTCATGACTTCAATACTAAACTTAAACTCCTGTTCCTTGAAGTACTGACCCATCCTAGATCTACCCAAATATAAGTAAAGTGTGTTTTGTCAAATGATTAGCCAATTTACATAACATATGTCTCTAACAATTCTCATATATGTCCTAACAATCTCTCCCTTTAGCAATCCGTGACAAAACCATAACAAACAAATGAATCATGAGAGAAGTCTTAAATCACTAAACTCATAACCACTTGTTAGAATACAAACAAATCTAACCCTAACACAAATTCTTGAAAAACTTTGCAAGAAGAGAGTTCATGGCATGGTAGACTTTAACAACCTATCTTTCTGAAACACTTTAAACAAAACTCATCAAGGCATCTTAGTGCGAAACAGAAATAAAGATTGCATACATAAAGAAACATGTGTATAAAGAAAGAAAAAAAACAACACATGGAGAGATAGGTGAAAAACAACATGCATCATCATATATATATATGAAAATAAATACAATGTATGTCATAAATAAATGGTCACAAGACCGGTGTACAAGAGGATAATGTAACAAAAGAGAAAGAAAAGATAAGTACATAAAATCCTCGCTACATCCCTCAAAAATCTAAACACTCCCCCTAACAAAAATGTCCTATGCTAACTCTCCCCCTAAATACAGGACTACTATCATCATCCAAAACTACTTCCCCTTTTTGTCACAAATGACAAAGGGTAAGTCACCAAGAGGTCATCATCTCATCATCACTAGAAGAGCTAACATTCTCATCCTCATTATCATCTTCATCATCATCATTGCCATCCTCATCTGCCGAAACCTCCAGAGAAGGAGAGGGAGAAGCAGTGAAACCACCAAAGCGAGCCTGTCGTCGTACAATATAACCAACATGGGTGTTCACCTGACACGACTCATCACTGAGAGTGTCAAGACGAGCATCCATGCACTGAAGCTGTGCCATGATGGCCTCGAGGGTCACACCACTAGCTGAAGAAGAAGGAGCGAAGGTGGAAGGAACAGTAGAGGCTGGAGAATTAGTCGTCTTCGTCCGTGGCCACTTCAGTCGAAGCTGGGCCTCGCTCCGCCAAACAGAAGTTTCGTTGATGGCACCCATAATGGTGTAATAGGGAGAATCCGAGATAAGAATAGAAAAATGGCGAAGGATCTTCATGATAGCCGAAGGAAAAATGAGCTTATCATAGGTCGCTGTATCTCTATAGACATCTAAGATAGAAGTAATGAAATGAGCTTTCCTTCATATGGGGTGTTTTGACACTTACCCTATATAAATGGTGTCTCACAGAAGTGAGATAGAAGCTCATCTTTGGACACAGTCCTCAGATGCTGACAACTGAGGTCATCAGGATGCAATACTCACGGGACATATAGTATCTCGGATATAAGATCTAGAGTGACTGCGATATGTGTACCTCTGAGTGTCGTGGCAAACTGAGGTACAGAGATATCGATACCGTGTATTTTGGAGTAAAACTCTTGTATAAACACGATGGGACACCTCAAGGGTATTTCACAAAGAGATTCCTATCCTTGAGTGTGAATGACATCAGGTAAAGGAGCGTCAGAAAAGTCTGACAGAATAACATGGCGCTCCTGATGAACGCCACGTTTCTGATAGTTTTCAGAGAAGTCCTGATAGCCTTTTCATCATGGAACCAAACATTAAGAGGGGGTGTATCAGAAGAAGAAAACCTGGAATCAAGAGGGTTCTGAGCCAGAGTAGATTTGTGATTAGGTGCCATGCGTAGTTTATCCGCGAGAGAGAGAGAGAAGAAATATAGAACACATCACAACCAAAACAAATAGAAGGAAAAGAAAGGGTACGTATGCATGAAATATGCATGAACATGTGATGTGTTAAAAATAAATTGCACCATGGGTTGAAACCCAATCCAAACCTACCAGCTCACAATTTTCAATAATCAAGCACACATCTAAATGCATGAAATATTGTTATAATGCTAATGGAATGCAATGCAATGCATAATCATATATCATCAAATAAACAACACCCAACCCAAAAATTTCTTAAAAATCTCAAAAACCCCAAAAATTTTCAAAAACCACAAAACCTAGGTTTAAAATGCATGAATGCATGAGAAATGAGAGATTTAGGACACTTACCAACTGATTTGATCTTGGAAGAGGCTAAAAATATAGTGGGTAGAGAGATTTGAGTGAGGGAGAAGTGTTTGGGGCAAGAGAAAAGTTTTTTTTGTCAAGAGAGAGAAGTGAAAATGAAATCTGATTTCGTGCTCTGTAGAAAAATAAAAATCGTATCTCGATGGATCGAAGCATCTGTCGAGCACTAATTCTCAACAAATTTGAATCTGTCAAGGTGCTATCGAGGATCTATTGATGGCAAAAACACTTCGATGGATTGAGATTTTATCGAGAATCTATCGGCCAGACAGAAAGTTTCTTGATGGATCAACAAGCTGTCAAGAAGCTATCAAGACAAATTACAGAAAGCTCGATGGATCGAAATAGCTCTAACTTATGTCAAGAAAAGAAGAAAGAGGAGCTTGATAGATGAGAATCTGTCGAGGATCTGTCAAGAAGCTCTCGAGCTTGAAGAAAAGGTGTTTTCAAAGAGAGGAAAAACACATAGAAATGAATGCAACAAGCAAGCTACTTAAACATAGATCCAATCAACATATTAAGCTCTCAAAAACATCTCTCAACAAAAAAATGCAAAGCATTCATGATCACAAACACACACACACACACACACTAAACAAGTCTAATCAATTTTATATTTCAAAAACAAGTTAAGAGAGTTTAATGAGTATACATTAACACATGTATTCCTTGTGATGGCCATATCACATTGTACCTGCACATGTATCAAAAGTAGTAAAGAATTTGCGTGTTGTGTGTGAAAACATAGCAAGAGTGTATAAATGTCTCATATTATGACAATTTAAGATATGAGAAAATCAATTTTACTCACACACAATCATAACTGCTTGATGGGGATTATCACCTTCGAGGTACATCCTATAATGGAATATCTCCTAGAAACATGCTTGCAACCATATTTAAGAGCATTTTGATTCTTTTTGCTTTTATTTTTCTTTGCATATTTTTCTTTTTGAGCATATCATGCATAGGCATATAAGAGAGGGAGAGAGAGAGAGAGAGAAGAAATACCCAATTATGTAAGCTTAAACATCACAATTTTGCTATGCCTAAGCATACAAATGTTATTCATGATTGGCGGGCTTTAGTGGTGAAATGGTTATTTATGCCTTTCTCTTAGGATTTTTTAGTCCTTCCCGTCAAAAAGAGTGATATGAGTGTTAAGTATAAGAAATTACTTAATCGTACTCATCACACACATGAGCCACAAAGACCAATGTACACAAAACACATACTGTTTTTGTATTTTTCTGATTTTTCAATTTTTTTTTATGCAAACCAAAATAAAGAAAAACTGAAAATAAACAAACAAAAACATGTTAAACAAGACAAAGCATAAAACTAGAATGACTCAAAAACAAGAAAGCAAAACACACAAGTAATGCATAACCATGAGGAGAGAGAGAGAGAGAGAGAAAAAAAGTGACTAAATCACTTTGAGCCTTTTTTCCTTCCACACCTTGAAAGAACCTTTCCTTTGAGCGAACCTTTGATTCGGTGGTGAGGGGGAAGAATTGAAACCATTCAAGTTCGAAAGGAACATGAGGGCCTTGAAAAGATCTCCAAGAGGAGCAAAAGAGGATGAAAACTGATTTTGTTTTCGGACGAGAGCATACTATTGCTTTGTTGAGTGGCTAACCACTTCTAGCAATTTGGACGAGTATGCCCTGAAGCTCCACAACGATGACAAAGATGCGGCTTCTTTGGTTAAGACTTTTTGTTGTTAACCTTATTAGTCCTAGGGTTTCTAGTCTCTTTCTTTTCAACCTTAGAGGGTGCTCCTAGAATAGATTCCCCTTATCTACGTTTTCACTAGCTAATTCAGTTTTACATTCATTGTTCTCTTAATTAACATTATTAGCAGGTGAGACAAATACAGTAGTACTAGATGAAGCAATATTAAGAGAAGAGAAATCGTACCCTAAATTGGTTTTATTAGAAGCAACTTTTTGAAAGCTTAGCATCTCATCGAGCTTTGCACTAGAAGTCCTTTCCAATTGAGCTCTAACCTGGAACAGTTCTGCTTCAAGCTTCTTTGTCTTTTCAGCAAGGAAGTTGTTCTAGAACCGCAAAGCTCCAATGGATTGATTTGCTTCATCAACCTTTGTAAAGAGCTCCTCTCGATCTAGCTCTACATCACTCACCTTCTTGGTGGCCAACCTATAAATTTTATCATGCTTCTCGGAAACCTTGTACAACTTAGCATAGGCTGTATGGATGTCATCTTGTTCATCATTTTCTCAAACTTGGACTCCACCAAGCCTTCTTCTTCATCTACCTCTTCTACGATCCCCTCAATAGGATTCATTGTAGCAGTGAAGGCATTCAAGATTCCCTCATCATCGTTGTCATCTAACTCATTCTTAGGCTCGATGTCACTCAAAGTACTAGCAAGAGCCTTGCTCTTCCCAATTTTCTTGAGATATGTCAGACATTCTTGTTTCATATGTCCAAAACCTTGAAATCCGAAGAACTTTGGTCCGGAGGGAATGATGTACTGGCCACCATCCTTAGCATCCTTCTTTCCTCTGTCTTGGCTCTTGAATTGAGAAGAACTAGATTGCTTTTGGTATTTATCAAACATTGGCATTCTTCATAAAATTCTTGAATTGCCTAGTGATGTAGGATTTCATCTTGGAATCTTCATCATCAAAAGACTTATCGGTCTCATTGCTTTTGGCCTTCAATGCCATGCTCTTACTTTTGCTTGCTTTCCTAATTCTAGTCAAACCGAATTCATAGGTTTGCAATTTACCAACCAGCTCCGTCAAAGGAATTTTATCAATGTCCATGGATCCTTTAATGGCAGTGATCTTGGCATTGAATCTCTCATGCAGAGATCTGAGCACCTTTCTTACAACCTTGAGTTCGGGAATAGTTTCCCCATGATTAAAGGCAGAGTTGACTATGTCCTTTAGCTTTGCATAGAACTCGTCAAACAACTCATCCTCCTCCATCTTAATCTCTTCAAAGCTCATAGTAAGCCTTTGAAGCTTTGAATCCTTGATAGCTTTAGTCCCTTCATAGGTTGTCTGGAGGATAGATCATGCTTCCTTAGCAATTTTAGTAGATGTTATCTTCTTTAACTCTTTATTGGTGACCACACTAAATAGAGCATTCAATGCTCTACTGTTGAAGTTTGTCGCTTTGATCTTGGCATCATCCCAATCAGCCGCCGCTTCTTTTGGCTTAGTCCAGCCAATCTCCACAGCTTGCTACACCTTCTCATCTAAGGACTGCAAGAAAGCTCTCATGCATACTTTCTAGTATGCATAGTTAGTGTCATCAAATAAATGATTTATAATAAGAGACTATCCTCTATCCATGAAAGACAGGGGCCAATGGATCACACAGCAAAGATTAACTTTAATCAGAGTGTGCCCGCTCTGATACCACTTGATAGGCCAAGAATGTATTGACCCCTTTGGTAAATTAATCAATTAATTAGCCAAGTGAATTAATTAGATTCAATTACATGTAATAAGCATGGTAGCACAAACAAATCACCAACTAAGTTAAATGCAACGGAAAATAAATTCAACACAGGTGATTTGTTTACAAATGGGAAAAACCACTGAGGCAAAACCCCACCAGGTAAATTTAAGGTCACCACTCCCCAGAAACCATTATTATCAAAACAAGCGGTTACAAATAAAAGGAATCCCAGTACCTAATACCAACCTATAGTTGAACCCTTACCTTAATACCCAATTGGACTTGTAATGTAGCGGTAATCTCTCATTTCAATGCACGAATCCCAGTACGTGATGTTAGGACATATGTGATCAATGTTAGGAACATATGTCACTATTTTATGTAATTGGCTAATCCTTTGACAAAACACACTTTACTTGTAATTGGGTAGATCTAGGATCTGTTTAATGCTTTAAGAAACCTTGTTTCAAGTTCAAGTGTTAAAGTCATGCAAGTCTGTCCAATAATCAAGTTAGAAATTCCTGTTCATTAAAGCTCAACAGCTAGTATCTATCGAGATTTAAAGAGAGCTGTTTCAGCCTGAGGCTTGACAGCTACTCGATAGATAGGCTATCTATTAAGGTTTATGAAGTTTAGTGTTTCAGGACTGTTTTTCATCCAATCCGTGAATGTATGTTTGGGATTTCTTTTCTCACAACCCTAAACAAATATAAGGATTATTATAAGGGTTGAAAAAGGTGACACAAGTTGCACAAGAGAAAATTTCACAAGTGTGAAGAAGAGTGTGACTGGAAACTTAGTTTGCCCTAGTTCTTTAAGAAGCTACTATGTTTGTACACCGTAGGGTTTTGTGACTAAGCAATTTCATGATCTTTATCGTCTGGATGAACTGAAGAACTTTGCAGCCAACATCCTTCTCAAGTTGGTGATCAAGTAGCATACTGGGATCTGCGCAATTGGTTAGTCACGTATGGAAGCCATGCATTGAAAAGGAGAGATTGTCAGTACAGAACAAGTCCAATTGGGTATTAGGGTAAGGGTTCAACTGTAGGTTGGTATAAGGTACTAGGATTCCTTTACTTGTAATTGCTTGTTTTGATAATAGTGGATTCTCGGAAGTGGTGACCTTAAAATCACCTGGTGGAATTTTTGCCGTGTAGGTTTTCCCCATTCGTGAACAAATCACCATGCCAATTTTATTTCCACTGCATACTTAGTTTAATTAGTGATTTGTTTGTGCTACCATGCTCATTGCATGTAATTGAACCTAATTAATTCACTTGACTAATTAATTGGCTAATTCATCACAAGGGGTCAATACGTTTTTGGCTTATCATGTGACTAAACAATGATGCACGGATCCTAGTATGTGACTAACACACCAACTTGAGGAAGATGTTGACTACAAATTTCTCCAGTTCATCCAACAATGAAGATTAGGAAGCTCCTTGGTCTGGATGTAGCAGAAGTTTGACTGCTTGGATGTTTAGCTTTCGTTTGTTTCCCAAGCTGACATGGTCCACACACCACATTACTTACTCTACTGAGTTTTGGTATTCCCAAGATGGATTCATGCTTAGATACAATTGAAATATGTTTATAACTAGCATGTCCCATTCTTTGGTACCATAGATCTTCATTTGGTAAACGAATGCTATTGCACACAATATCAGCGTCAGGAACCAATCCATAACAATTGTCTAGAGTGCGAACACCACTTATGAGTTTCTTTCCAGACTCAACCAAGACAAGGCACTTTCCTTTTGCGAATAGTACCATGAAGTCTTGATCACATATCTAACTTATGCTCAATAGGTTAACCCTCAGACCTTCTACATATAAAAGATTTGCAATGTCCGGCAATCCATGTAGAGAAATGATTCCCTTTCCTTTAATCTATGATTTGCTCCCATCACCAAAAGTGACATTGCCACCTTTCTTAGACTCGAAAACCTTGAAGAGAGATCAGTCTCCAGTCATGTGTCTTGAGCAGCCACTGTCAAGGTACCACAAACATGTGTCCATAACTTTAAATGCGGACTTCATCATTAAGCACACTTCGTGCTTAGATGACAGATCAATGGGAATGGTGTTTTCTCTCATCTGCCTTTTATGAGCTAAACCTTTAACCTTCACTCTTCTCAGACGAACTCCTTTACACATTTTCATTCTAAGACAGCCTAGTTTCTTCTTTTTCAAACTAAGATCTTTTCCAATAGTCATCAGAATAGAATTCAAATAACTTTTAGACTTTCATTTTCTGATATACTCAAAAAAGTAGATGTCTATGTGGCTTGATCAAAAGGATTTGTTAATCCACACTTTCCGGATCATGTGTTATACCTCAAGAAGGCATTTTATGGTTTAAAGCAAGCCCCTAGAGCTTGGTATGATCGACTCACACAATACTTGGTGTCACATGGGTTCACAAGAGGAAAAGCTGATCAGACTCTCTTCATCAAAAGGGAAGACGGCGAGTTGATTGTTGCTCATAGCTTCTCAAAACTCATGCAAGCAAAGTTCAAAATGAGCATGATTGAAGAGCTAACTCACTTCCTTGGACTGCAAATTCGTCAACAAGATTCAAGTATATTCCTATATCAATCTAAATATGCTAAAAATCTTGTGAAGAAGTTTGGTTTGGAATCTGCTAGTTCTGTAAGAACCCCTATGAGCCCAAATGTTAAACTCACTATTGACTTGTTAGGTAAAAGTGTAGATTCATCTCTCTATAGAAGCATGATAGGTAGTCTTCTTTACCTTACTGCTAGTAGACCTGACATTAGTTACAGTGTGGGAATGTGCGCTAGATATTAAGCTAATCCTAAAGAGTCTTTTATGATTGCTTTGGAAAGAATCATAAAGTATGTCAAAACCACTGCCGACTTTGGTGTGTGGTATAGCAAAGACACAAATGATGTCTTAGTTGGGTATTCTGACACTAATTGGGTTGGGAATGCTGATGATAGAAAAAGTACATCGGGGTGTAGTTTCTATGTGGGTAATAATCTTGTCTCCTGGATCAGCAAAAAGGAGAATTTCGTCTCATTATCCATTGCAAAAGCTGAGTACATCGCTACTAGTAGTTGTTGCACCCAACTCTTAGGAAAGGGAACTATTGACATTCTGGGATTTCCTTTGTTGACCGATGTTTTTTATATAAAAGGGCTGAAAGCAAACTTGCTGAGCATCACCCAAATATGTGATGAAGACTTTCTGGTTCAATTTTCTAAGAAAGGGTGTCTAATTCTTAGTGAAGAAGGTGTACAAGTCTTGAAGGGACTTAGGACCACCAATAATTGCTATGGCATGGTTCCCAAGCCAAATGTATCATGCCGGAGTGCCCGAGTTAATTTGTTGGAGTTATGGCACCAATGTTTTGGACATGCCGATTACAAGCAAGTGGCAAAAGTCTCAAAGCTTGAAGCCATGATTGGTTTGCCGAAATTTGGAAAGATTGAGAAAAAGGTTTGTGGCCCATGTCAATTGGGAAAACAAACTAAATCAACCCATCCCAAAGTAAATGTTGTTGCTACATCTCATCCATTGGAGTTGCTTTATGTTGATCTAATGGGTCCAACGAGAACGGAAAGCATAGGTGGAAAAAGATACATCATTGTTGTGGTTGATGATTTCTCAAAGTAATCTTGGGTGGAATTCCTTAGAGAAAAGTTGGAGGCATGCGAAAAGATGGAAAAACTATGCAAGAAGCTTCAAAACGAAAAGGGAGTTCCCATCGTCATAATTAGAAGTGACCATGGGAAGGAGTTTGAGAATGATAAATTTGAAGCATTTTGCTATGAGCATGGTATCAAAAAGGAATTCTCAGCCCCAAAGACTCCGCAACAAAATGGGGTTGTTGAAAGAAAGAACTAGGTGATCCAAGAGATGGCGAGAGTTATGCTTCTTAATAAAGACATCCCACAGAAATTTTGGGCTGAAGCGATAAACACTTCGTGCAACATTAGGAATAGAATCTTTTTTCGAGTGGGAATGAAGAAAACATCATATAAGATATGGAAGGAAAAGAAGCCAAAGGTGAAATACTTCTGGTATTTGGAAGTAAATGCTTCATTCTCAATGATAGGGAAAATCTTAGGAAGTTTGACGCCAAGAGCGACTAAGGGATTTTCCTAGGATGCTTTATAAACAACCGGGCTTATAGGGTGTACAACAAGTGCACAAAGACAGTTATGGAGTCAATAAATGTGGTTATAAATGATACCATTCCGGAAAAAAGTGTTGGTGAGGATGGAGAAGCTCCAAGCCTTAAGAAGAATGATGGCGACGGTAACATGTCACAAAGTGATGATGGTGGGAGACAATCACTAGAAAAGGAAACTACTCCTACCGCATCGAGAAGGGAGACTAGATCAAATCAAGGGTCATTGTGTCCACTCACCTCTCTGGAAGTTCAGCCTCCAATCTCCCGTGATGAAGAACCCTCTACTTCCAAGAAACCCTCATCAAGATTGATTCTCAATCATCCCAAAAGCAACATAATCGATGATTTGGATGAAGGCCTTCGTTTGAGAAGAGGACCAAGCTATCGTGTGAATCATGTGATGTATCATTGCTACCTTGCTCAATTTGAACCAAAGAAAGTGGAAGAAGCCTTGAAAGATGAAAATTGGGTAGAATCCATGCACCAAGAGTCACATAAATTTGTTAGAAATGATGTATGGGAATTGGTTCCAAGACCCGAAGACACACATGTGATTGGTACCAAATGGATCTTCAAGAACAAGACCTGATGAGGATGGTGAATTTGTGCGAAACAAATCTAGATTGGTGGCTCAAGGTTATACTCAAGTTGAAGGTATAGATTTTGATGAGTCATTTGCTCCGGTAGCAAGACTTGAGTAAATCTGAATTTTTCTTTCCATAGCATATATTATGAATTTCAAGCTATATCAAATGGATGTGAAGAGTGCATTTTTGAATGGGCTTCTACACGAAGAAGTGTTTGGTGAGCAACCAAAGGGATTCCAAGATCCACATTTTTCGGACCATTTTCTAAGATTGAAGAAAGCTTTATATGGGCTGAAGTAAGCACCAAGAGCATGGTATGAACGACTTACGTCATATCTTTTAGATCGTGGCTTCAAGAGAGGTCAAGCTGATCAGACACTTTTTATTAAGCAAAATGAAAAATCTCTCCTTGTAGCTCAAGTATATGTTGATGACATTGTGTTCAATTCAACAATTGATGCTCTTGTTCAAGAATTTTCAGAAGAAATGAAGAAGGAATTCGAAATGAGCATGGTAGGGGAGCTAAACTACTTCCTTGGTCTTCAAGTGAAACAACAGAAATATGGGATATTCATATCTCAAGAGAAGTATGCCAAATTCTTGTAAAGAGTTTGGTTAAGACTCAAAGAAACATGCATCCACTCCAATGAGATCCTTAGTAAAATTGAGCTCCGATCCAGCTAGTGTGGAAGTAGATCCAACCCTTTATAGAAGCATGATTGGCAATCTCCTATATCTCACTGCAAGTAGGCCGGACATAGCCTTTAGTGTTAGGGTATGTGCTTGTTTTCAAGCAACACCCGAAGAGTCCTATATGATAGTGGTCAAAAGAATCATCTGCTACGTCAATGGAACATCCGACTATGGGATTTGGTGCTCAAGAGACTCAAATGACTGCCTAGCCGGATACTCAGATGCTGATTGGGCTGGGTGTGTTGATGATAGAAAAAGCACCTTGGAAAGATGTTTCTACCTAGGAAACAATTTGGTATCATGGATGAGCAAGAAACAAAATTCAATGTCCTTATCAACTGCTGAAGTGAAGTACATTGTAGCGGGTAGTTGTTGTACTCAACTCTTATGGATGAAAAAGCTTCTTCATGATTATGGGATCTCTCAAGACTCCATGTGCGTTTTCTGTGACAATACAAGTGCCATTAATCTATCCAAGAATTCTGTCCAACACTCAAAGTCAAAGCATATTGAAATTCAATAACATTTCATTTGAGAATTGGTGGAGGAGAAAATTGTACGGTTGGAATTTATCAACACCAACAACCAAAAGGCTGATATTTTCACTAAATTGCTTGATGGTCCTCGGTTCGAATCTCTTTGTAAGACCATCAGTGTCAGTATCATCCCTTGACTCATGTCTCTTGTGTGACCCACTCCTGATCATTGGTGCATTCATGTTGAAAGGGTTTCACATGTCATCATGTTTGTTTACCTTGTTTTTGTTGATCTTACTTTATTGCTTTGTTTTTGGAGTATATTGAAAAATTCAAAAACCCATTAAAAGTGAAAAATCTCAAAAGTTTGATCGCTTGTGTTGTGTATATCACATGTTGAGTTTGGCCTAGTACCTCTGTACTAATGGCATAGTGCATTTACGAGCTTAGCTTGTTATGTATGCACATTTTCTAAGTGTTAGTGACATCTAGAAATCTACATTTGATTGTTGTAAATAGATCTTCAAGCTTGTCATGAATGATTAGTCAATTGTATTGATTAATCTTATTACATGCGTAGACTTGTGCCTATATATCTTCTCACATTTTTTTTTTTTTTAAGAGCTCTACAAATGTTTATCTCTTGAAAGAGAAAAAAGCTGAAAAAGCCTTGCTTCAAAAACTAGTTTGACTAAGAAATACTGGAGCAAATATGTATTAAAATGGTGCCAAAGCCAAAGGCTTATTTATCAAAGAAATATAAAAAAGATCATGGCATTGTTTCTCAAAAATTTGAGTTGTATTTGATCAAAGTAAGAAATATGGAAGCCAAATGAAAATCTTTCAATCAATATGTAAACACATTGGTAAGGGGTCATATTTGTTCATTTCTACAAGTGAGATAGGTCACTCGACTTCGTATTAGTTGTGTATGAATTGATTGAATTGATCATTGAAGTTTCATACTAGACTATAGACTAGTTCATACTTGATCCACACATACAACAAACAAGTTTAATATTCAATGAATGCCTATTTCATTTGTGTGATTGTACATGTTCAAATGTGATTTGTGTATAATCAATTGCTTGATGATCAAACCCAAAAAGATTTTTGAGTATTTTATTTGTTTTTGAAAGTGTTTTTGTATAGCATTTTTTTTTGGTTAAGAGTTTTTCCGAAAAACCCTTTTTTTGTTGTTGAAAAACTCCTTCAGAGGCCTTTTCACATGTAAGTCGTGAGTAAGATCTTACCCACAAAAATGAGGAAGCTATTTTTAGTTTCTTCTAAAATTTACACAGAGAGTTTCGCAACTCCTTCGTAACTCTTTCGCAAGAAAAAGCTTCCCACGAAACATGTCTTGTGCTTAAGAGGCTATTTCGCAAGTAACTTCGCGAGTAGGTTACCCGCAAAATGAGCAGATTTTCAGTTTTTAAGGGGCAAACAGTGACAATTTTTTCAAATCATCTCTTTTGCCTCCTCCATGCCTTTCTCAACCCAAAACACATTTTCACTCAAAATCTCACCCAAATCTCAAGAACTTTCATCCCTAAGACTCATCTAAGGTATGTTTTAGCACTTTTTCATTTTTGAATCCTTAGATTAAGTCTTAGATTTTTGGATTTCTAGGGTTGGGTTTTTTTTTTTTTTTTTTTTTTTTTTTTTTTTTTTTTTTTTTTTTTTTTAAAGGAGTTGGGAAAAAACTTATTTTCTTGTAAAATTTTTAATTTTCTTGATTGGGATGTGTCTCATTGTGTATGTGTTGGCCCCAAGTGGCATTTTAACATGTATTTAGTCAAGATTTTAACATGTTCATGCACTATTCTACATGTTGGTGGTTTGTATGCACTCTAAGTGTTTAATAAAATGCCCAAATGGAATTTTCTCATTGTTTTGGACTCTGATGAGTACCAAAATTTGGGTGAATGTTCAATTTAGTGTGTAAAACACCTTGAATGTTTAGACCCCCAAATTACAAATTACCAATTTAAGCTTATTATCAAACAATGTATGTGCGGAATAAGAAAATAAGCTAAAACAAAATTGATAAAACAATCTAAACCAAATAAAATCACAACCACAGCAGAAATTAAATGGCAAAGATTAAGGGAAGAGAGATGCAAACACAAAGACAACACAACGATGTGTTATCGAAGAGGAAACTGAAGTCCTCAGCGTAAAACCTCTCCGCCGCCCTCCAAGCAATCAATAATCCATTAGAGAATGAAGTTGGGATACATGAACAGTAGAAGACCCTCCAAGCCTAATCTACCCAGTGTACCTGAGCCCTCCAAGCTTCTTGCTCCAATGAGGTTATGCTGAACCTTTGTCTTCTCTAGCTTACTGGATTCCGTTATAGCTCATAGCATCAGCCAATATCGATTGGTCCCTTCCTAACTACTTCCCAAGCACCAAAATAACCTTCTCACAGATATGGGTATGGTGAGAAAAGGATTTGGCTAAATGTACCTCTCAAGGATGTAACAATGGAAAGGATAAGGGTAGAGGAATTTGGAGAATCAAGGATGAAGATTGTGGATGAGTCAATCTTATTTTTCTATAGGGTTTCTCTCTTAAAATTCTTTCTAGAAGCCATCTACATTTCGTGGGTATAAGGGGTATTTATACTAGTGTGTGTTTGGAATGCGAAAGGTTAGTTTTTCCCAAACAGAGTGGTTTGGCGACTTGGCCTTACGACCTGACTGAGTCACGAGTCTAAGTCGCGAACTAACAGAATGGCCAGACTAGAAGTTTTGTCTTGTAGTGCTCCAGCTGGCGTGACTCTTCAGCTCCTCTGCATGCTTCACACGTGTGCCTATTTTGGCAACTTGCCAGCCACGAGCTAGCCGCGAGATCCAATCGCGAGGCCTTGCTGAGTGCATACTCTTGAGCTTTTTCTTCACACTCTCACACACTACCCTTACATGATTCCCACCTAAATACAGGGTTTCTAAATGCTAAATTACAAGCAAATTGGCACGGAATAAAGCAAATAGAATGGTTGATTAAATTCAACCTTACATTGGGTTTTACTATGTTTTTACATCCTTAACATGTTTTAAACATCAGTTGCGTGTTTTGCACACTTTGCCCCATGAGTTTCTTGTCATGCATTGCTCATGCATCTCACATGCACACCACAAGCACACTTGATGTACACTTGACGTACACAATCGATCACTTGACATGTTTTGCATTTCACTCATGCTATGTAAGTCTTGTTAGACCTTTAGCACTTAAAACATGATCTTGTGACTTTGTTTGCTTGTCTTTATGCTTTTTAGGACTATTGTGTTAATTTTTTTTTTGAACTAACTTGTGTCTAATCATGTTTGTTTCTATGTTTGTATTTGTTTTTTTGTTTCTTTGTGTTGGTATTTGTTTTACAGATGTCGCCTATTAAGAAAAAGCCCACAAAGAAGTCTTCAAAGCATCCCCGCACCTCCTCGGATTTATTTTGAAATAACAATGCTAACATGGTCTTTCTTGATCACTACAAACGAGCCCCAATCGTCTTAGAGAGGGCTGTGGACTTAGAGTCCCTAGAGGGCACCTTCATTTTGGATGTGATCCAGGAAAGGACATGGATGAAGTTGCTTCATCTGATGGGCGATGTGTTTGAAGATATCATTTGAGAATTCTTCGCCAATGCCATTATGGAAGGTGATCACATCAATTTTTGGTTAAGGGAGAGAGAGTTCTCAATCTCGAGGGAATCAATTCAAGAGGTTTTGCAGATTCATTCGATGACTCCAGAAACATCTCTTCAATATGATGAAAGAAGGGAAAAGCTTGAGCCTCTTGTGGAAATTCTTGGAGGACAACTCAAGAAAAATGCATTGCACACCATTGAGTTCACCCTAGAAATGCGTGCCTTGGCATGCATCATGATCTTCAACCTCTACCTGGTGAAGAACTTGACAACTTTATTTGCACCAAGGACCATATTCTTATTTGATCTTTTCACTCACAAGGAGTGTAGACACTCGATTTTACACTCATAATTTAATCTTGGGAGATGGCTAGAATGACCATTCATATACCTGAAAAAATATAGTTGCATTACATGCATTAATTCATTCATTGCATATCATAAAAATGATCTTGAAATTCTAACAGTCGCAATGGTATGTCCGATTCTCAAATCGGACTGTCGATTGAAAGATATCATAAGATCAAGTTTGTACGGTTAATATGCATTTTGTTTGGGTGGAACCAACCACGCATGATTAATTTAAGTTAACTCTGATTGGTTAGACAATTAAAATTAATTAAATAATATTATGATTGGTTGGTAGTTACTGTAAAAAATAGGCTTGCATGCATGGGAATAAAGAGGATAATCAGATAACAACAGTATTGTGGATAGTCAAGACTTTTTGAAGTATTTATCTACAAGATAATCATTGCTGAAAAGACCTAAATTGTTAGAAAAGGAGTTTAATTTTTAGAATATGGATTAAAAACGTGCCTAAGTGCAAGTCTCAGCTAAAAAAACCTCAAAAAAGGAGTCCATAGTGGACCAAAACTCAAACGCGGGTCTAGCACCCAAGAGGGCCATTCGGCACTCTTGGAGTGCCGATTGGCACAAATCCAAGGCCCGGCCCAAGGACTTTTGGATTGAGATAAACCTTACCTTTTATGATTTTTTAGAGATAAGGACGCGTCCTACTTCATATTCTGATTATTCAGCTAATTTTTTGAAGCATTCTCACCTCTACAAATAGAGGGTGTCTCTCAAAATTTAACACACTTTTTCATGCTTTCTAAGCCCCCCTGTTTCTGGCTCTTCTCTTCTGATTTTTCAAATCCCCCTACGTTAAAGACCTTCTGGAGGCTCTTGCCTTAGGAATTTCTTTTTTGTAAGTAAAGTATTCTAGGCTTCAAAGAGTTGAATAAATTTTTTTGAATCCTAAAATATTCTTTTAACTAGAAGAGGACGCTCATGCAAGAGGTATTCTATTCTTTTTTTCTTTTCTTTCTTTTCTTCTCCATTAGTTTTGTTGATGATGCATGAATATGTTTAACATGTTTTATTATTTCTTGCTCTTAATGTATAATTACCATGTTCTGCTTGAATTTTTCTTTAACACATCCTTAGATGATTGTTTATTATGGTTCTCTTTCTTAAATTTCAAAGTCTGCTAATGTCTACCAAAGATTTCTTAAAAAAAAAAAAAAAAAAAACTGACCTGATCTTTCAAATCTGATTTTTCTAAACCAAAAACTAATCTGATCTTTCAGATTTGATTTTTCTAAACCAAAAACTAATCTAATCTTTCAGATTTGAATTTTTTTTTTTTTTTAAACCAAAAACTAATCTGTATTTTTCAGATTTGATTTTTCTAAATCCAAAACTAATCTGTATTTTCATTAAATACAGACCTAATTTTTTTTTTTAGAAAAAGATATCTTTGACACAAAACTGCAGATTTTGAAATTTAATGAAAGGACTGAACATTAGGTTGTAGTTTTTTTTATTTTTTTTATTTTTTTTTAATGAATGTGATGCATGTGTAATAAATTCATCATATGAATGTGGATCCTCTTTCAAAAAGTCTTTTTTTTTTTTTTTTTTCCTTTTACATAAAAAAAATATCTCATTTTTCTTGCTAAAATCACATTTTTTAGCTTTACACAAAAACAGATCTGACTCTTTTTAACAAAAATCTCATTCTTTCTTTTACATAAAAATAGATCTGATTTTTTTTTTTTTTTTACAAACCAAATCAATTTTTTTTTTTATACATAAAACAGATCTAAATTTTCTTAAAAAAAGAGAACATATCCATAAAGTAAATTTTTTTGAATTATTTTTGTCAAGTGTCTATCATATGTGTTCAACATATCATTCAACATCATGCAAAAAAGGGTATATTGGTCATTAGAGTCTAGAAGACTAGACTCTGCCTGGGCGGAATAGGTGCCTAACACCTTCCCATTCCATAACCTAGCCCCCGAGCTTAGGGTTTTTGGATAGGTATATTAGTGTTTTGTCTTTTAATTTTGGTAGATTGTAACTAGTACTAAAGCTTTGTATTCTTTTGCATAGATTGTAACTTGGACCCAAAGCGTTGTAAGGTTTAATTTACCAAAATTGTACTGTTCTTTATTCAATCAATAACATTCAAAGTATTTTGAATATGTAATTTGTAGTTAGTTTTTTTATTTTTCCTTTTTACATTAAAAAAAAATAATAAGTGGCGACTCCACCACTTACCCAAAAAAAGAGGTGCCCTTAAAAGCACCCAAATTTCTTTTTTTTGGAGCACCCTTTCAAGAAGTGTAGTCTTTCACAGTGGTGACTCCACTAGGGATGTCGAGGGCTAAACTTCGTGTTAGACATAAGTGACCAATAATATACCCTTCTCTTTTGAATGATATTGTTGTTTGTTTGTTTATTTATGTCTTGAGATGTATGTATGATATTTTTGTTTGTGTTGCAATGTTTGTTTGTTAAGAGCTTTCCCTAACTATCATAGTGTGTGCCATCAAAACAACAAAAATGTATGCACCCCTCTCAACAATATGGTGGTAGTAACCATGGATCACCGGTTTTCATTAGATTCGGGTACCTAATGGCAAACTCACCAACTCATAGCCTAAAGTCATTGGATCATTTCTTGTTGACTGTAAAGGACAGACCATGCCATTCAGACCAATGCAATGTTCATTATATTACAAGTTTGGAGGTGTAACATCCTAGATATGGGAAACAATAAAACAACAAACCCACCCTACAATGTAATGACTTAGAACCTACCCCAAGGCTGGTCCATGATTAAATGCATTGCATGTTGCGTGTGTTTGTTTGGTTGGTTGATTGATGTAGATGGGGACCTAGCTTTGATTAACCCGACCAGGCCTGTTCTGAGGGAGGACATGAACCTTATGGTGGAACAGTTTCAGAACCTGAAGAGTAACTAAGAGGAGAACAAGGCTGACCATAATCCACCAACTATGAAGAGTGAGAAGAAGATCAATGAAAGGATGAACAAGATGGAAGAGATGATCAGGAGAGCTCGTAAGATTGAGGACCTCATAGACTACCAATCACTCTCACTTTTCCCCGATGTTAGACTACCTCCCAAGTTAAAGATGCCAACCTTCGACAAGTTCAACAGGACTAGCTGCCCAAAGTCCCATTTGAAGATGTAAATGAGGGCCATGTAGCCCCTAGGTGCGACTGAAGAACTACTTGCTCAAATGTTCCAAAACACTCTAACTGGAGTCGCTTTTAAATGGTTCCTCAACCTAGATGACTCTAGAGCAAGGAGTTGGGAAGACATCAACCGTGAGTTTTACAATCAATATAAGTACAACATAGAAGTGGATATAACAAGGAGGGATCTCGAGACCACGAAGCAAGAATCGAAAGAATCTTTCTCTACCTTCATTACCAAGTGGAGGTCCAAGGCAGCATAGATGATGAATAGGCCAAGCGAAGAAGAATAGTTAGCTATGGTTGTAAAGAATTTATTACCTGTATATCATAAGTACTTGTTTGCTCAGTATTTTCCTAATTTTAAAGCTTTGATTACTGCTGGAACATAAATTGAGGATGCAATAAATAATGGCACTATAAAGAATGAGGACCTACTGAGGTTTATAAAGAATTTAGGATGTAGTTCTAAGGCTATAGAAGTTTCTAATATATACAAAAATGATCCTTATCAACTTATTGCTCCCATTGCCCCAGTGCCAATATCACAAGGGCAACCTCTAAGGCCTAGAGGGATTTTTATGAGTTGTATATGCCTGTAAGTCAAGTGTTTGAGAAACTAAAAGCCAAGGGTTACTAAAGCCCTTAGATCCAAGACCAATCCCAAACCCATTGCCCGCAAGATTTGAGGTGACTAAGAGGTGTGCCTACCACCAAAGCCCTGTCTATGATACTGACAAATGTTTTGGCCTTCTTCATGCAATTCAAGACCTAATAGACAATAAGGTGATTGCACTGCCTACAAGGCCTAGCATCACTAATAATCCCCTACCCAATCACAATTTTGGGAGAGAACCAAAGATTAATTGCTTAATGACTAAGGAGGAAAGTAAAGAAGACCGGTCTGAGTTGATTTATGACCTACTTGAATGTTTTATGATGACATGGGAAGAGCTGATAGGAATGACGTCCACTACAAGGTATGACATGTGGAGTGATGATGTAATTGAGACCACGACATCTATAAATGGGGGGAGACACTTCAAACCCCAATCCAATCACCTAACATCCATAAATGAGGGGAGACACTTCAAACCCCAATCAAATTACCAAGCATCAACATACGGGGAAGACACTTCAAATCCTAATCAAGCAACCTAATACCTACAAATAGGGGGAGAAACTTCAAACCCTAATCAAATGGCCCAACATCCACAAATGGGGGGAGACACTTTAAACCCCAAGACACCGATCTGAACAACCCAACAAAAATTGCCCACACCACAAGGGGAGGGGGGGGACACTTCAAACCCCCACATTTGGAGACAGACAACCCAATAAAAGCCTTGAACAAAACCACTCAACAAACACCCACCGAAAAGGATGAGGTCCTTAAGCAGCTATAGAAGACACAAGCCAATATATCTTTATGGGGCTTACTCATGGCCCCATACAAGCACCGTCAAAATTTGGTAGACCTTCTCGACCAAATCCAAGTTCCTACAACCACAACCTCCTAAGATCTGAATGCTATGATTGGCTCCATAAGTAGGGAACTCACTATTTCCTACTTTCACAAAGATTTGACAAAGAAGGGGAAGCACCACAATGACACACTGCATATTATTGTAGATGCCAAAGTTAAAAGGATTCCCATGGTTTTAATTGACTATGGAAGTGCCTTAGATGCGTGCCCTTTAAAGACTGCAAGCTGTTTTGGTCTAAGTATTGAAGATTTTGTGCCTACTAATCAGCATGTGAGGGCATATGGCAATAGTAGAAGGGAGGTATTGGGAACTGTGACACTAGAGCTCACTATAGGACCAATGATCAAGAAGGTGGAGTTCCAAGTCTTAAACATAGCATTATGCTTCAATATGCTCCTTAGGCAACCATGGATCCATGACATTGAGGCTATACCTTCATCCTTATACCAAAAGGTTCGGTTTCCACATGAATGAGCCATAATTACTATATATAGTGATACTTTGACTATGCCAAAGCCCATTTTTAGTATTGATTTTGAGAAGGAGCCATTAACCTTGGATGACTTTGAAATTGAGAAGCCTGATTTTGAAAGAAGAGAAGAAGTGGAGAAGATCCCTATGGACTTTGCTCCCTATAGTAACAACAACGTGGTGCCAATGATGAGGAGAATGAATTACCTTCCTGGAATGAACTTGGGGAAGACTGTGAAGAAACTAATTGTTCAAGACCCAATGATTCCTACTAGCACACCAACTTTTTGGCTAGGGTATAAGCCCACTGATGATGACTTATTACAAATGAAGGTAAAAAGAATGGCCCGAGCCAAAGCCAAAGCAAAAGGACTTCCTTGTCCCCTAGAACCCGTAAAGCCCTATACTCTGACATTGAACGGGAAATTTGTCAAAGCTAGAGATAATCAACACTATTAGGGATTCCCTTAATTGAGATTTGATCCTAAGACAAGAACAATGATTATTGGGTTTGAGCTGCTATTTGATTGCAACAACCAATTTCTAGAACTGAAGAAGGGAGACACAAATTGGGTCCCAACTGATTGGGCTGATTACATGGACCTCGATGCAATGACTATGCTTCTAGGAGATGCCATTCGCAATATAGAAGAAGAAGAGTGTTGGGAGGCTTGCCAACATGCATTGAAAAGCCCACACGAAGCAAGGACAAGAGATGAAGAAGAGAGAGAAGCCCCTAGTGATAATGATAAAGGTAACAATAGTAAGAGTGATAGTAGTAGTAGTAGTAGCAGCAATGATAGTGGAGATGGTGAAGATGATAGACACAGTGACAGTGAAAGCAACAACATTGAAGACTATGATAGCCAATATAGTGGCAACAATTGGGGTGAACCCCCTAGTGATGGAGATGTTAGTTCAAGGTTCGGTCCTCGATATGACAAGCATGGTAGAGAAATTCTTGAGTTAGGATCATTCCACAATTCAGAGCTTGGCTTACTAACCCCATACACTGAGGAAGAAGATGACATAGACGCTAGATTGGCCACCCTAGACCAAAAACTGATGGTCCACAGTCTTAGAACCCTAACACTTGAGAATTCTGAAGGTGATGCTGAGAAGATGGAAGGTAATGAGTCAAAATACCTCCCTCAATACACCCACCCGAGCAACAAAGAAAAGCAAGATCTGTTTGGTGAATGGATGGATAGCATAAAGCGCCTGGATACTTTTGTGACTGACAAGCCCACAAATATGGAAATTGATAGTGTAGGCATGGATTATATGGATGAAGACCCCTTGGTACTGAAGCTGAGGGAAGAAGGAACTCGTTGGGAGCCCCCTACCATCATTGAAGCCACAACTGAGTTGAAGAATTGGGCATGGGAGGGAGCGTCCCACCCCATGGAGGACTCTGTAAAGAAGATCAAGACCGTCAAGCCAATCACTCCTGTCAAAAAGATCAAGACCATCAAGCCAATCACTCCTGCCAAAAACATAGTTTCTATTCCTATTGAGTCTATTTCTGCTAGTATTACTATTCCTGTTGAGTCTGTTTGTGATAGTATTCCTATAGAATCTGTTTCTGTTGAGTCTGTTGAGAACTCTTCTCATTATAATGTGATTTCTAATTTTGCTTATTTGTGGGCTTTGAATGTTTTTATTTTTGAAATTGGCAAAGAAACTCTTAATAATAAGGAATTAAAACAAGGGCATGTAGAACCTATAAAAGAAGAAACCCAACCTATTAACTTGGGGAATAATGATGAACACAAAATGATACAATTGGGCAACACCTTAACCACCTCTGAGAAAGATGCATTAGTTGCCCTACTAACAGAATTCAAAGAGGTATTTGCACGGTCCTATGAAGATATGCCTGATATTGATACAGATATAGTACAACATTGCATTCCAATAGATCCAACCATGAAGTCGGTCAAGCAGAAGTTAAGAAGAATGAAGCCAAAATGGACTCTTAAGATCAAGGAAGAAGTAGAGAAACAATACAATACAGGATTCTTGAGGGCGGTCAACTACCCAAAATGGTTAGCTAATGTGGTTTTGGTGCCAAAGAAGTGTGGGAAAGTGAGAATGTGTGTAAACTTCCGAGATCTGAATAAGGCTAGCCCAAAAGATGATTTTCCCTTACCTCACATTGATATTTTGGTTGTTAATACAGCAAGACATGCTTTGCTATCTGAAGAGGATAAAATTAGGGTTGATGGATCAATTCAATAAACCTGACTGTACAACATTAATCAGTTATCAAAAATAAGATGACGAATTGAGGTACTGGACGAATAGGTCAAGTGATGGATGGTCCCCTTATACGGACAAATTCTATGTACATGGGCCTGAGGCCGAAGGATACTGGGGCCACGTGGCACCCACATGGCTTAAGTGAACTCTAAGGGATCCTAAATGGAAATACCTTACACCCTACGATAGCCCCTGATCAATGGATACCCTATATGGAAAGAATCCCACAGAATACGTACATTTATTAGAATCCTCTCTACAATGGAAGATCTTTCTGCCTAAGAAACAAGAGTCGATTCTACACTACTATAAAAACCACCAAGCCTTTATAAACAAGGTACGCATAATTTCCCCCAGCTTTGACACTCTAGAGTTGTGAAAGTTTTCTAACTTAACCTTTAGAGGGTCTTTGGCCAATATCACACTGGTACTCTCCTAAGGACTTCTTGTTCTGTGTTGTGCAGGTGTTGTCTCAAGCACATAAGGACTGTGTGACTTATTGAAGATTTTCGGCTTCATCACTATTATTTATGGATGCGTTTTTGGGGTACAATCAGATAAAGATGGCTACGAAAGATATGAAAAAAACCTCCTTCATTACTCCATGGGGGACGTATTGCTACAAGGTCATGCCATTTGGCCTTAAGAACGCCGGTGCTACTCTCCTAAAGACTTCTTGTTCTGTGTTGTGCAGGTGTTGTCTCGAGCACATAAGGACTGTGTGACTTATTGACGATTTTCGGCTTCATCACGGTTATTTATGGATGCGTTTTTGGGGTACAATCAGATAAAGATGGCTACGAAAGATATGAAAAAAACCTCCTTCATTACTCCATGGGGGACGTATTGCTACAAGGTCATGCCATTTGGCCTTAAGAACGTCGGTGCTACTTATCAACATGTAGCCACTACTTTCTTATATGACTTGATCCACAAAGAAGTAGAAGTTTATGTTGATGACATGATAGTGAAGTCCAAATATCGTGAAGGGCATTTACCAACTTTACGCAAGTTCTTTGAAAGAATCCAATTTTATAAGCTGTGGTTGAATCCAAAGAAGTGTACTTTCGCTGTAACATGCTGTTGGGGTTTATGTAAGTTAGAGAGGAATTGAAGTTGATCCTGACAAAACCAAGGCCATTGTGGAGATAAAGCCTCCAAGGACTAAAAAAGAGATCCGAGGGTTTCTAGGGAGGACACAGTACATCAGCAGATTCATAGAACAGCTCACCATGACATGTGAACCAATTTTTCGATTACTCTAAAAGGAAGTTCCCACAGTGGAATTATCTAATGAAGCCACCAATACTAGTTCCACCAGTACCCGAAAAGCCACTATTTATCTCACAAATATGGACACATCGATGGGGCCTTTGCTTGTTCAATACCTAGAGGAGTCTAGGAAAGAGAATGCAATCTACTATATCAGCAAGAAGATGTTTCCTTATGAAGAAAGTATTCACCACTAGAAGACATGTGTAGCACTTGTATGGGCAACCCGCAAACTTAGACATTATATGCTTGCTTTCAAAGTCTTGTTGATTGCAAGAATGGATCTTTTGATGGAAATGCCTGTGCAAGATGGGAAGATAGCTAAATGGGTTTTGCTTCTGTTAGAATTTGATATTAAATATGTGATTCAGAAATCTGTGAAAGGGAGGGTGATTGCTAATCACTTAGCCCACTGTTCACTTGAAGAAGTTGAAGAAATCCAAGGAGATTTTCCAAATGAGGATATCATGAAGTTTGAGGTAGAATCATGGAAGATGTATCTTGATAGAGCAACTAATCAAAATGGAAGTGGCATTGGAGTTCTCTTAATTTCTCCAAAAGGGACACACATCCCATTCTCTGGTAGGCTTAACTTTCCTGCAACTAATAATGCCACTGAATATGAATCTTGCATTATGGGGTTACAAGCAGCCCTAGGTCTTGGTGATTTAGCTTTGATAATTTCTTAGATTTATAATAGATAGAAGATTAAGGAAGAGAGGCTGATGCCTTATCATGAATGTCTTCAAAAGTGGGCCTCGAAATTTAGCAAGATCCAGTACCAATATATGCCAAGGATGCAGAATCAGATTGCAGATGCATTAGCAACAATGGCCTCTGTGATGGATGGACCTAAGGAAGATGAAGCTAGACCCATAGTGGTGGAACAAAAAGAGGAGCCAGCTTATTGCATGTCAATAGAAGAAGATGAGGGAAAGAATAGGAACGGTGAATGGTATTCAAACATCTTACAGTACCTCAAAGATGGGACATACCCACCGTCTATAGATAAGAATGACCAATTGACCATCAGAAGGCTATCCACTAATTATATTATTTGTGGTGAGAGGCTTTACAGAAGATCATATGATGGAATTCATCTCCTTTGTGTGATTGCCAAGGAAGCACATCAAATAATTGAAGAGGTTCATGACTAAAGCAATGGGCCACAAATGAATGCACACATGCTGTCACGAAAGATAATGAGTCAAGGTTATTACTGGACTACTATGGAAGCCAACTACGCAGCTCATGTGCGCAAGTGCCATTAATGCCAAGTCCAAGGAGATCTGAAGCACACACCACCTATGCCATTACATACCATGACTTCACCTGGGCCATTTTCTACATGAGGGATAGATATTATTGGAAAAATTCACCCAATAGCATCCAATGGCCATGAATTCATACTTGTTGCTATAGATTACTTCACTAAATGGGTGGAAGCTGCCTCATACAAGGTTTTGAACTCAAAGAAAGTTACCCAGTTTATTCAAACTAATATCATTTGTAGATATGGAGTACCACATGAAATTGTCTTTGAAAAAGGACTGCATTTAAAGGGAGAAACAGAAAAGCTATTGCAATAGTTTAATATCCAACACCACAAATCCTCACCTTATCATCCTCAGACTAATGGAGCAGTTGAGGCTACAAACAAGAATATAGGGTGAATCTTGAAGAAGAGCACAAAGAACTACAAGGATTGGCATCTACAATTACCCTATGCACTTTGGGGGTATAGGACATCAATTTGATCATCTCCTGTTCATTGGTGTATGGGATGGAGGCAGGCCTTCCATTAAAATGGGTGTTCGTTCATTAAGGATAGTACTGGAAAGTGAAATCCCTGAAGTAGATTGGTTGCAAAGTAGATATGACTAGTTATACATGCTGGATGAGAAAAGGCTCAAGGCTTTGTATCACTTTCAAGGTTATTAAAGGAGGCTTAGGAAGGCTTTTGACAAGAAAGTAAGAACTAGAGATTTGAAGTTGAGGGATTTAGTGTTGAAAGAGATTCGAGCCTCGATTCAAGAGGCAAACGGGAAGTTCAAGCAAAATTGGGTAGGCCCATATATTATCAAGCAGATATACTCTGGGGGAGTTGTGAGGTTGATGGACTTAGATGCAAATCCTTTTAATGAGCCAAACAATATGGATTAATTGAAGAAATACCACGTCTGAAGTGGTTGTAAATTATGTTATTTCCATTCATAGGTTCCCCCCCCCCCCCCCAAAAAAAGTAGGTTGAAAACTTGAAAGGGCGATCTACACAAACAGAGAAAGAAAAAAAAAGCTACTAGGTTGAAAATCCGAAAGGGCGGTCTAGGAAAAAATTAAAGCAAAAAAAGAAAGAAAAAAAGAAAAGAGAGCTTGCTAGGCTAAATACTTGAAAGGGCGGTCTAAGCAAAAATTAGGGCAAAAACAAAACAAAAATATTTTTAAAAAAAAAATCTTTCAAAAAATGAGAAAAATAAAAGTGAGAGTGAGTGATCTGACCATAAGATAGGATGCCAAGAAGACCAAAAAGAGGAAGTTGTCAAGCTAAAAAAATCAAGACCAAATGAAAGGAATCAATGAAGACCAGTGAGAAGATGATGAACATGACAAGAATTTTAGCACAAGAGTCAATGATGGAAGATGTAGAAAAATCTTCCAATGCTTGAATTTAAAGTATTGCATACTTAGGGAAATATCATAAGGGTTTTGAGCCTTTTATATCCTTCCTTTCAATAACCTAAAATCGGCCTATATTACAACCTTTGAATAAAGCCCTCCTTGAAGTCCTATTGATTGAAAGCACCCATTTAGCTCTGATAATATTTTCTCTTGAATTAAGAAGGAAAACTGCTCAAGAATATCCAGCCCCACTAGCTTATATCTTTAAAAGAAAAAATTTCACAAATTCTCAAGTGACTTAAATTTTTTTTTCTAAGAACCAAACAAAAAATAACTCTTAAGAGAACAAATTCTCAAAAATTTTCAAATCTTCAAACTTAGGATTTTTCGCTTTCTTGCTTGTTCCCAACATATGTGATTCCCAAGCCTTTCATTTCTTTGATTGTTTTTGAAGACTTAATCTAAAAAATTTCAAAATGAAGAAGCAAATTTGATTAAATGTTTTTAATGATTTCAAATACTTTCTAGCCAATGAGATCGAGTTAACAATTGAGCATTATGATTGGTCAAAGAGGTTGTTCGAAGGATCAACTTTTGTTGATTTGAAAAAGATAAAATTTAAAAAAAATCTCATTCTAAGTGAATTATTTTTTTTTTTTCAAAAAAGAAAAAAAAAAAAAAAAAAAAAGTCTCATTTAAAAAAAGAAAGATTTTTTCAAAAAAATAATTTCAAAAAAAACTTTTTTCGAATTACATTGGGACCTAGTCTTCTATGAAAGAGATACGTAGGCAGCCATTTCAAAGGCCTCGTCCCAGTAACCAAAAAAAATGAAAAATAAAAAACCTTCATTTCAAAATTTTCAACAAACAAAATCATTTTTCAAAAAACTTTTTTCGAACTACGTCTGGACCTGATCTTCTATGAGAGAGGTACGTAGGCAGCCTTTTCAAAGGCCTGGTCCTAGTTACCAAAAAAAAAACTTCATTTCAGAATTTTCAAAAAATCATTTTTCAAAAAAAAAAAAAATTCAAACTACGTTTGGACCTGATAGGCAGCCTTTTTAAAGGCTTGGTCACAATCACTAAAAAAAAAAACAAATTTTTTTTTTCAAAGGCTCAAAATCAAGACATTTCTTTGTGCGAATTTGGGTTAGGAGCATATGTTTTCCGTTAAGCATATCATAAACGTTTTGTACAAGCATGTCTAAACTAGGGGCATTGGCCCAAAACATTTTTATAATAACTAATTACTAACAAGCTCATGGAAAGAATCTTTTGCAGGAGGTGGACATGGATCTTTCTTCTACCCAACAATCACCATAAATCTTCATTTTAGATGCTATCATCATTCCAGCAGTCCTTGTTTTGCCTAGTTTTGTGATGTTGATCTTGTTTTACTCAAATGTTTTTTATGGAAGGTCCCTACACAATTAGATTTTTCAAAATTCACATTGATAGTTGAAATAGAGGCATTCGGCTATGCCTCATTCATTTTCAAAAAAACAGAGATCATCATCATCATCTTTTTTAAGAAAAAATTAAGATTTCCAAAAATCATGCATTCATTTCTAAACTAGGGGCATTCGGCCATGCCTCATCCATTTATATATATATATATATATATATATATATTTTCCTCAAATATCAAGGTTTTCAAAAATCATGCATCAATTTGCAAACAAGGGGCACTTGGCCATGCCTCATTCATTTTCAACCAAAAAAAAAAAAAAGTGATCATCATCATCATTTAAAAAAAAATAAAAATCAAGATTTCCAAAAATCATGCGTCCATTTCTAAACTAGGGGCATTCGGCCATGTCTCATCCATTTAAAAAAAAATCATCTTTTCTCAATATCAAGGTTTTCAAAAATCATGCATCAATTTGCAAACTAGGGGCATTCTTCCATGCCTCATTCATTTTCAAAAAATAAAAATAAAAAAAATCATCATCACCATCATCTTTTCAAAAAAAATCAATCAAGATTTCCAAAAATCATGCATCCATTACTAAACTAGGGGCATTCGGCCATGCCTCATCCATTTTGGAAAAAAAAAAATCATATTTTCCTCAAAAGTCAAGGTTTTCAAAATCATGCTTCAATTTGTAGACTAGGGGCATTCAGCTATGCCTCATTCAGGTAAGATCACCCATGTCAAAAAATGTCAGGTAAATTCAAACCTTTGCACCACAAAGCTTCATCAGGTAAACTCTAAACTTTTTTGAATCAAGCTCTTACAAGAATAAGTCCATACATATCAAAGTCATCAAATGCAAAGATCAAAGAGTGGTAGTTCATGAGTTATACAAATTAACTGATTAGAAATCAACTCTTGTTTTTCTTGCAAGAAATTAAAAGAGGAAAAATCTCCTGAACTTCAATTTTCAAAGGACAAATCTCCTAACAAAATTTCAAAATGATAAATCTGCTATAATATTTTTCAAAAAGGAAAAATCACCAAAATTAAAATTTTCAAAAGGACAAATCTCCTAACAAACTTTTCAAAGGATAAATCAACTATACAAAATTTCAGAAGGACAAATGTCCTAAAAAAAATTTCAAAATGATAAATCTCCTAAAACATTTTTCAAAAAGGAAGAATCTCCTAAAATCAAATTTTCAAAAGGACAAATCTCCTAAAAAAATTTCAAAGGATAAATCTCCAAAACAAATTTTCAAAGGACAAATCTCCATGAACAAATCTTCAAGGGATAAATCTCCTATTCAAATTTTCAAAGGACAAATCTCCATGAACAAATTTTCAAAGGATAAATCTCTTATTCAAATTTTCGAATGACAAATCTTCAAAAAGGGATAAATCTCCTACATTTTAATCTTCAATGGATACATCTCCATGAACACATCTTCATAAAAGGAAAAATCCCCTAAATAAATCTTCAAAGGACAAATCTCCATGATCAAATCTTCATAAAGGGATAAATCTCCTACACTTCAATCTTCAATGGATAAATCTCCATGAACACCTCTTCATCAAAGGAAAAAATCTTTTGAATAAATCTTCAAATGACAAATCTCCATGATCAAACCTTCAAAAAGGGATAAATCTCCTACACTTCAATCTTCAAAGGACTAATCTCCATGAACATATCTTCAAAATGAAAAATCTCCATGAACACATCTTCATGAAAGAAAAAATCTCTTGAACAAATCTTCGAAAAGGGAAAAATCTTCTGAAAAAATCTTCAAAAGGAAAAATCTCCTGAACAAATCTTCTAAACATCTAAAATAATGGAACAACAGGGCACCCATCATTTAAAATCTAATCCAAAATTTTAGTCTTTTGTAGGCGAAACCCTAGGTTCCAAGATAGAGAAGCCCCTTAGTTACCTCCTCATTCAGATCAAGGTAGAGAAGCCCTTGGTTGTTACAATTCAAGATTGAGATAGAGAAGCCTTTCAGTCACCCCAGGTTCCGAGGTAGAGAAGCCCCTTGGTTACCTTCCATTCAGATCAAGGTAGAGAAGCCCCTTGGTCACCGCCATTCAAGATTAAGATAGAGAAGCTACTCAGTCGTTCTAGGTTCCAAGGTAGAGCAGCCCCTTGGTTACCTTCCATTCAGATTGAGGTAGTGAAACCCCTTGGTCACCATAATTCAAGATTGAGATAGAGCAGTCTCTCAATCGCCCCAAGTTCTGAGGTAGAGAAGCCCATTGGTTACCTTCCATTCAAGATCGAGGTAGAGAAGCCCCTTGGTCGCCACAATTCAAGATTGAGATAGAGAAGCCTCTCAATCGCCCCAGGTTCCGAGCTAGAGAAGCCTCTTGGTTACCTTCTATTCAGTTCGAGGTAGAGAAGCCCCTTGGTCACCGCAGTTCAAGATTGAGATAGACAAGCCTCTCAATCATCCCAGGTTCTGAGGTAGAGAAGCCCCTTGGTCACCAAACACAGATTGAGATAGAGAAGCCTTTCAATTGCCCCAGGTTCCAAGGTAGAGAAGCCCCTTGGATACCTTCCATTTAATATCAAGGTAGGGAAGCCCCTTGATCGTCTCCACATGTAGACTGAGATAGAGAAGCCTCTTAGTTACCTCAGATTTCAAGATTCATTTCAAATTTATTAGTTATCAAGTAGGTTGAGTATTCACAATTCTCATTTTTTTTTTTTTTCAAAACAACAAAACATTAGTTCTATATTCCAAGGTTTTAGGTTCTAGGGCTAGGTAATCTTTGAAAAGTCAACCTCGATTAAATCATAGATGCTAAAATCAGTGTCTTTGTTTTACATTGACATTCGCTTTGTAAACTCTGTCAATGAGAGGCATTTTGTAGACACTCAATTTTGCACCCATAATTTAATCTTGGGAGATGGCTAGAATGACCATTGATATACCTGAAAAATCATAGTTGCATTATATGCATTAATTCATTCATTGCATATCATAAAAATGATCTTGAGATTCTAACGGTTGCGACGGTATGTCCGATTCTCAAATCGGACCGTCGGATTGAAAGATATCACGAGATTAAGATTGTACGGTATACATGCATTTTGTTTGGGTGAAACCAACCATGCATGATTCATTTATATTAATTTTGATTAGTTAGACAATTAAAATTAATTAAATAATTTTGTGATTGGTTGTTAGTTAGTGTTGAAAATAGGCTTGCATGCATGGGAGTAAAGAGGATAATCAGATAACAACAAAATTGTGGATAATTAAGACTTTTTGACTTATTTATCTACAAGATAATCATTACTGAAAAGACCTGAATTGTCAGAAAATGAGTTTAATTTTTAGAATATGGATTAAAAACGTGTCTAAGTGCAAGTCCCAGCTAAGAAAACTTCAAAAAAGGAGTCTAAAGTGGACCAAAACTCAAATGCGGGTCCAACACCCAAGAGGGCCCATTCGGCACTTTTCAAGTGCCAATTGGCACAAATCCGAGGCCAGGCCCGAGGACCTCTGGATTGAGATAAACCTTACTGTAAGGTTGAAATTTATCAACCATCTTGTTGGCTTATTCCATGCCAATTTGCTTGTAATTTAGCACTTAGTAACCCTGTATTTAGGTGGGATTCATGTAAGGGTAGTGTGTGAAGAGAGTGTGAAGAATTGCTCAACAATGTGCAAAGAAGCAGGGACTCGCGGCTAGGACTTGTGGCTGACTCGCAACTTGCAAGCCGCCAAATTGCAGCACACGTGAGAAGCATGCAGGGAGGTGAAGGGTCACGCCAGCTGTCGCACTACAGGACAAAAGTCCCAGGCTGGCCAGGCCATTAGCTCGCGACTTGAACTCGCGACTTAGACCAATCGCGAGGCCAAGCCGCCAACCAGCCCTGTTTGGGAAAAACTGACTCTTCGTATTCCAAACACACACCACTATATATAGACCCTTATACCCACGAAATGTAGAGAGCTTCTAGAGAGAATTTTGTGAGAGAAACCCTAGAGAAAAACAAGATTGCCTCATCCCCAATCTTCACTAAGAGACTCTTCAAATTCCTCTACTCTCTTCCTCTCCATTGATACATCCTTGAGAGGTCATTGACCAAATCCTTTTCTCATCACACCCACGTCTGTGAGAAGGCATTTTGGTGCTAAGGGAAGCAGTTTGGAAGGGACCAATGGTTATTGGTTGATGCTATGGGTTATAGCGGAATCCGGTAAGCTAGAAAAGAAAAAGGTTTGGCGCAACCTCGTTGGAGCAAGAAGCTTGGAGGGCTTAGGTACCTGGGTAGATTAGGCTTGGAGGGTTTATTGTTGTTCATGTATCCCAACTACATTTTCTAGTGGATTATTGACCGCTTGGAGGGCGGCGGAGAGGTTTTACGCCGAGGGCTTCGGTTTCCTCTTCGATAACACATCGAGTGTTGTCCTTGTGTTTGCATCTCTCTTCCTTTATCTTTGCCATTTATTTTCTGTTGTGGATGTGATTATAATTGGCTTAGATTGTTTATCAATTCTGTGTTTGGCTTATGTTCATGTTTCGCACGTTAATTGTTTGATAATAAGCTTGAATTGATATTTTGTAATTTGGGGTCTAAACGTTCAAGGGTGTTTTACACACATTTTGAACATTCACTTACCTTTTACGATTTTTTAGAGATAAGGACGCATCCCAGTTCGTATTCTGATCATTCATCTAATTTTTCGAAGCATTCTCACCTCTATAAATAGAGGGTGTCTCTCAAAATTCAACACAATTTTTCATACTTTCTGAACCCCCCCTCCTTTTGGCTCTTCTCTTCTGATTTTTCAAATCCCCTTACATTGAAGACATTCTGGAGACTCTTGCCTTAGGAATTTCTTTTTTGTAAGTAAAGTAATCCTAAAATATTCTTTTAACTAGAAGAGCACGCTCATGCAAGAGGTATTCTATTTTTCTTTTCTTTTTTTTCTTTTCTTCTCCATTAATTTTGTTGATGATGCATGAATATGTTTAACATGTTTTATTATTTCTTGCTCTTAATGTATAATTACCATGTTCTGCTTGAATTTTTCTTTAACATGTTCTTAGATGATTGTTTATTATGGTTCTCTTTCTTAAATTTCAAAGTCTGCTAATGTCTATCAAAGATTTCTTTAAAAAAACTTAAAAAAAGGGACCTGGTCTTTCAGATATGATTTTTCTAAACCAAAAACTGATCTGATCTTTCAGATTTGATTTTTCTAAACCAAAAACTGATATGATCTTTTAGATCTTATTTTTCTAAACCAAAAATTGATCTAATTTTTGTAACCAAAAACTGATCTGTACTTTTCAAATATGATTTTTCTAAATCCAAAACTGATCTGTATTTTCATTAAATACAGATCTAATTTTTTTTTTTTTTTTTTAGAAAAAATTTTCTTTGACACAAAACTGCAGATTTTGAAATTTAATGAAAGGACTAAAAATTAAGTTGTAGTTTTTTTAATGAATGTGATGCATGTGTAATAAATTCATCATATGAATGTGGATCCTCTTTCAAAAAGTATTTTATTTTATTTTATTTCTTTTACATAAAATAAAAAATAGATATGATTTTTCTTGATAAAATCACTTTTTTTTAGCTTTACACAAAAACAAATCTTTTTTTTTTTTTTTTACACAAAACAAATCTGAATTTTCTTGAAAAAAGAGGACACATCCATAAGGTAAATTTATTTGAATTAATTTTTGTCAAGTGTCTGTTATATGTGTTCAACATATCATTTAACATCATGCAAAAAAGGGTATATTGGTCATTAGAGTCTAGCACCTTCCCATTCCGTAACTTAGCCCCCGAGCTTAGGGTTTTTGGATAGGTAGATTAGTATTTTGTCTTTTAATTTTGGTAGATTGTAACTAGGACCAAAGTTTTGTGTTCTTTTGCATAGATTGTAACTAGGACCCAAAGCGTTGTAAGGTTTAATTTACCAAAATTGTACTATTCTTTATTCAATCAAGAACATTCAAAGTATTCTGAATATGTATTTTGCAGTTCGTTTTTTATTTTTTTATTTTTTTTTATTTTTTTATTTTTGCACAAAAAAATAAGTGGAAAAGAGAGGTGCCCTTAAAAGCACCCAAATCTCGTTTTTTTAGAGCACCCTCTCAAGAAGTGAGGTCTCTCATAAGGAGATTGACATCTGTGGCCACATTTATCACATCTTCATCAAAAGCATCACAAAGAAGAATACAAGGCTAACTCTACCATTCCCAAGCCTTGTCACGTCTCTTATTTTAAGGGCAAGGGTGAAGATTCCAAGTGGGCTTCCGGTCATGCAAAGGGAAGACCCCATTAGTGAGGAGACCATCATCCGAAGCAAAGCTCATATCCCTAAACCAAGCATTGGTGTCTCTCAAATTCCAAGAGATGATGCTGCAGAAGAAGGAGGAGACATTAATGAGGAAGCTGAGCATTTCACTTCAGTCCCAGAGGATGCTGCACAACCTTCTTCCCAAGCGCAAGTAAGAGCACTCAATCGCCTTGATCATCTAATTGGAAGGGTTGAAGAGTTGCATATGATGCTAGCTTCACATATCAACTACTCTACAACTCAATTCACATACCTTTAAGGCCAAGTCACTACCCTCTCGTCTCAAGTTGATGACTTGATGCACAAATCGAATCTGGAGTCGAATTCGGAGTTCGATGCATTCTAGTACCTTTGGCCATGCTGGTCAAAAAGGGGTAGTAGATCATAGCTTGAGGGGTAGTACAACTCTTGAGGGGGAGTAGTAACTTTAGTATAACATTGGTTTATATTGGTGGTTTCCAGTTTATTTTACGTTTTTATAACTGTTGGATGTTTATAATGCTTTCGTTTAAAGCTTTCAAGTACTTTAGTTTAAAACTTAATTTGCTTTAGTACAATTTTGTATCTTGATTTTTATAGCCATTTCTTGATGCTTATTTTTTTCTATTGCTTATTGATTTAGTTTCTTTAATGCATCGTGTGTTTGTTGGACATGCAATTGTTTTTAGCATTTCTCTTAATTGCATTGCATGTCCGAATGATCATTTACTTGATAAATGTTCATTGTAGTCATTTCCTAATGACTGTTTATGTTTGATCAAGTTTTTCTTATTGTCCTATATCCCTTTTGATATCTTGATCACATTTTACTTGTTCCATATATGTACCTTGTGTTCTACTTGTCTCTGAGCTTAATGAAGTTTTGTTGTTATGTGCAAGTGTTTCAGGATACGGGAGTTTTTGGTGCAAGTGCTTCACAGCCTTTAGATTTAGGTGTGAGTGAGTTTTGTCTATGTTCCCAAACTCATGTTTAAGTCTAGAGTCTATTTTAGGGGTTTTGTCACGAAATAGCTAAAGGGGGAGATTGTAAAGTTGTGATTTCCAACTATATTGTGTTGGCTTTAATTCCATGCCAAATTTGATTGTAATTTCTTCAATGATTTTCCTTGTATGCATGTGGGTTTAATTGTAAGGGATGAATGTGAGAGATTGGTGAAGAATCAAGCCTCAAAAGATGATTAAGTGGATTTCACGACGAGCTCGCGAGTAGCCCACAAGAAGCAACCTGCGAAAAAGCTATTGTAGAGCACATGACTAGAAGATGAAGAACTGTGCCAGACTGTCGATTTTGCGACTGTTTCACAGGTAAGGCCAACCTGTGAAGGACTCGCGAAAGTCTTTGTTTGGCAAAAAGTTATGTTTTGCTTTACCAAGTCTTTACCCACACTATATATACCCTCATTATTCACAAAGTGTAAGAAGTGCTTTTCAGAGAGAAAACCCTAGAAAATATACTTGAGAGTTAGAGATTGTTATACCCACAATCATCTACACATCTTACCTCTCAATCTCTAGATCTTTAAAAGGTTGCTAACCCAAACACTTACCATACCCATTCTGAGTATAAAGTGAGATTTTGGTGTTACTGGGAAGCATTAGAAGCCATTCATTGGCGGATGCAATCGGGCGGAATTGTGGGATCTGGAAATCTAGAGAAGACAAGGCTTCATGAAATTAGTTGGTAGTAGGAGTTTGAAGGGCTCAAGTACATGGGGTAAACTAGGCTTAGAGGGTCTTTTCTTATTCGTGTACTCTAACTTTATTCTCTAGTGGATCGATTTTGACTTGGAGGGCCGTGGAGAGGTTTTTCGCCGAGTTCTTCGGTTTCCTCTTCGATAACATGTCTCGGTGTTATCATGTGTTTACATTTCTCTTACCTATTCTTTAAACTTACATTTTATTGTTGATGATGGATGAATATGGCTTAGGGTAGTGTTATCAGTTCATTGCGCGCATTTGCTCTTGTTCCACACTTAGTCTAAGTTAGAGTAAAAGTAATCTAGCTGTAATTTTTAATTAAAGGTCTGAATAAGCTCTTGTGTTTTAGCACAAATCCGACCTTTCAAATATATTGAATAAATAAAAAATTACATGATTAAATTGAATTTTTGGTAAAATTCTAGATTACAATCTGTATAATTTGTATTAATATATGTGGGGTTGTAAACGAGCCGAGTTTTGTCGAGTAATGAATGTTCAAGCTCGGCTCGACAACAAAAATAGAATGTTCAAGCTTGGCTTGAGCTTGATAGAGCCTACAAATAATATTCAAGCTTGAACTCGTTATAAAGTATAAAGCTTTAGCTCAGCTTGGCTTGGCTTGATTCATTAGTCAAGCCAAGCTCAAGCTCAATATCAAGCCTAAACTCAAGCTCGATATCATGCTTTTGAGCTTGAGATCCAACATAAATATATTATTAAGCCTATATCAAGTTTATTATCTAGTTTATTTGGTTTGGATGAGTGGTCTCAACTTATAATTAATTAAAGTTTTAGAAAGATATGAGTTTACTTGTCAAGCTTATATCAATTTTATTACCAAACTCATAAATAAGCCTAGGCTCAACTTGTTTTATTACTTTTGTATCGAGCCTTGGTGTTCATGAGCTTGTTCATGAACAATAGTTTTTACTCGGGTTCGACTCGTTTATTAAACAAGCCTAAAGCTAAAACTTAAGCTTGACTTGTTTATAAACAAACAAACATGAACATGCTTTTTATCGAGCCAAGCCTAAGCTGTTTATGAACGGCTTGGTTCATTTACAACCCTATGTGGCACGCAATATATGCATCAATTTTTCTTGTTGATTTTCCGAGATTTAACCCCATTTGGACAATATTTTCTGCCAAACGTTCCATGTTTGAGGAAAAACAAAAACTGAAAGCTCGAAAATGTGTTAAAACATAAGAGCTATTTAGACCCCCAATTAAAAATTACGGCTAGATTGCTTTTACTCTAACTTATCTAAGTGCGGAAACAAGAGTAAATGAGCGCAAACACTAGATACTACTCTAAGCCATATTCATTAAAACACAGCAGTAAAATGAAGCTAAAAGAGTATGGAAGAAGAATGCAAATACAAGATAACATGCCGATGTGTTATTGAAGAGGAAACCGAAGTACTCGGTGTAAAACCTCTCCGCCACCCTCCAAGCGGTAAATTGATCCACTAGACAATCAGTTGGGATACATGAATAGCAAGAGATCCTCCAAGTCTAATCTACCCGATGCACCTAAGCCCTCCAAGCTCTTACTCCAACAAGGCTTCTCGGAACCGTATCTTGTCTAGCTTTCCGGATCTCGCAAAACACCCGATTGCATCGGCCAAAGCTTGGCTTCTTCTAATGCTTCCCAGTAGCACCAAATCCTCACTTGACACTCAGAATGGGTGTGGTAAGTGTTTGGACTAGCAACCTCTCAAGGATATGTAAATGGTGAGGTAGGACTTGAGGAAAAAACCACAAAGGATTGTGTAGAGAAATGTGGGTATAACAATTTCTAACTCTCAAGGGTTGTGGGTAGGGTTTTCTCTCAGAAGCACTCCACAACATCTGTGGGTAATGATGGTATTAATAGTGTGGGTAGAGATAGTGTGTATTAGATATGACAGATTAGCAAAACAGAATATTTCGCAGGTATTTCGCGAGAAGGTCTTACCCGTGAGACACTCGCGAAAACCAACTGTAACCAACCTGTCCTGACTCTTCACATTCCAGTCATGTGCTAAGCACATGCTTTACTTCGCAGGAAGTCTTCTTGCGAGCTACCTGCGAAAACTTCTTGCTCTTCACTTTGTCTTGAGTCTTCACACTCTCTCTCACACACACAACCCTTACAAGAAATCCCACATAAAATACAGGGTACAAAAGCTTGAACATAATTACAATCAAATTTGGTACAAAATTAAAGCCAACATAAAATAGTTGTAAATCACAACTTTACAAAAACAAATACAAAAGAAGTTAATGTGGACAACTAAGGAGAGAAACATATTCGAAACACATTGCCATTTATTTGCTAAATCATGACTACCACATTCCTTATATATTCAGATTCAGCTAGATCAAACTAGATGAAGCTATATATTCATGATAGTCATGGGGTTCGGTTAGAATGCCACTCAAGAAAGAGAACGAAAAAAAAAAAATAAATAAAACTACTCAATAAATCCAATAATTATTAGTAGTAATTCCCATCAGTATAACACCACAAATAAGCTTGCTACAACAAAAGTATTCATTGATCAAGCAGTAATAAATTTATGTATCATTTTTATTATATCATAATGCATGACATGGTTTTTAAGATAATTTAGCTGTTCTTTAAACGCACCCAAGAGTCATTTCCTAGTTCTCAACATGGGAACAACTTGGATCATATCCACTTATTATTTCAGGGGAAAAAAAGAAGAAGAAGAAGTACTCTAAACATTATAGATGCCTAGAGGTTCTTGAATAACTCTTAGATAGGGACGCTGATTGACGTAGTTCCCTGGAGGGTCATAGTTGCAACTGATGATGGTGGCACCATTGTTGCATCGAACTTTGGCACACCCCAAACGCACTGATTTGCTCCAAACCACCTGTGTATAGTGGCGGCACTCACCACCAACACATGAATTAGAGTTGTAGTCATACTTGGGCTTCTCTGCTACCCACATGTTCACAGCAGCTGTGCCCGAAAGGTCACGGCTACCCCATGCTAGGTTCTCCCCATAAGGCCCTCCTGAATGCACAAGTTTGCAGTTACCTTTAAGTTTCTCAACATAGTTTCGAGCATAAGAAGCTACTTTTGCATCCCATCTCATGGGTCCAACACCAACCTGTGCACGAGCTGCGTTGTGAGCATTGAGGTAGTCTTGTGGTGAGTTTTGGGCAAGGGAGACATGGACCGTGGCTAGGCCAATGACACACACAATTGCTAGTGAAATCTTAAACATCATCATGTTTGGTTTCTTTTGATAATAAATGGACATTTATGAGGGGCTATATATAGTGATATAAAGGTACAAGATGATATAAAGCTAGTCTAATGGTTGATTGTTGAAGAGCATTAATAAAATGGTAGTCAACAGAAACACTCCCCTTGGTTACAAATCTGATTGCCGCCACCATTGGATAACATTATTTTATGATAATTCCATTGGATAGCTTTAAGATAAGATTAATTAGTATCAATTTGACTTCCTATTATTATTTTTATATTAACTTGGAATTTTTCCCCTCAAAAAAAAAAAAAAAAAAAAAAACTTGGAACTTGTCTTACAGAAATAAGGTACATACGACAAATTGCGTAACAGATGCCACGACATTCGTTTTTTTTTTTTTTTTTTTTTTTCCTTAAAAGGCCACATTTATTTATTTATTTATTTATTTTACATTATAAAAGTTGTTTAAAAGTTGTTCACCTTGCATATTTCTAATTCCCTTAAAATTTGGGCAAATGGAGATGCATTAACGTGAGCAAAAATTTAAAACAACCAAAAAAGACAATAATAACATGACTCGATTATTACATGCATAAAGTAAAGCAATCCAAATTTCTCTCTCAACGAAATGGACTACAATCACATGCCTAACTACCACAAACATAATTGATGGACTCTCCAAAAAACACTCGCAGCCTTCATAATATAGACGCATATTCAACCTTTCATGAATATATATTAACTTAAATCACAATAGACGCAAAATAAACTCTCATATTAATTCATACTCAACCCCACATGTTGAACATGTGTGTAGGTTAAAATCAGGCTGAATTGTGATCCTGTTAGCTCAACTGGTAAAGTCTCTGATGGTTGAGTAAGAGATATGAGATTCAATCTCTACCTACACCAAAAACCGATTGAAGTCTTAGTCTGATGATAATGACTAAAGAATATCATCAAAGTGGATACCATAGGTTGAAACTCTCTCAAAAAATCAGGCTGAACTAAATCCAAATGCAACTGTGCATTGGTTCTCTTCTTATTGATCTTAATTGCTCAGGATTCTTCGATTCCTCTTTTGAACATGAATTATCTGAATTAGGTTTCTTCACTAATATCTAGCTTATTATCCCTTTATTATTGGATAATTTGCGCACACAAAATTGTGAATACCCATAGAATATTAAAAGTCATCATTATTTTTAAAACCCATTTATGTAAACAAGTTGATACACCCAAATGTATAGCTTAATTCACTATCAAAATTCCATCAAAAAAAAAATTCACTATCAAAATTATTACAGAGATTCCAAGATAACAAAATACTGTATTAAAGCCAATTATAGGATCCAAAATCCAAAATTCATTATTCCAAGATATAAGATCCAAAACTCATAAACAAAGAGCTAATTACCTATCTGGATTTGGGCTATGAGTTTTGAGTTATGCATGAGTACGTGTTGAAGAATTGTTCTTTCTTCTCCTAGATGTGTGTGATTTGAGAATAAGTTTTAGGGCTTCTGATCCAATTTTATCCCACGAGCAAACACTTGAGGTTTTCATTAATTTTTTTTAAAAATTATTCCACATCATCAATACATGTGGCATCTGAGTTGGCATTAAAATTATATATTATTTTGATCATTAGTTATGTTAGCATTTTTCATCAATTACTTAATGACATAAAATATTTTGATATAATCTATATATATATATATATATATATAACCGAAGCCTATGAAACTCTCACAATTTTCCATGTCAACACAATATTTAAATAAAATTATAATTTTATTTAAATAAAATTATTTTTATCTAGTCCAAACTTAATAAGGAGTGAAACTCTATCTCTTTAACAAGTCCAACTTAAACTCAAACTCATCATTTAAAAAATATATATATATATATATATATTTTGTTTAATCCAAACTTATCAAAGAGTAAAACTCTATCTCTCTAATAAGTCCAACTTAAACTCAAACTCAAACTTAAGCGTTGATATTATTATTATTATCATCTCTCTACTTCACTAGCGTGATATTTTATGATAGGGTGCAAACTTATAGCCATGAATTATTCTTTTGAATGTAACCCAATCTTTTTCTTATATTTTTCTATTTTTTAGTCATATATATTTTGTTTTGTTTCAATAATTTCTAAATATTGAATCATTTGATTCTTTAATATTTTTTGATCTTTCAGAAGTTTTAATATCTGAATTTTTGAGTTATTTTTTGTAGTATTTGAAATTGTCTAACAATTTTTTTGTAAGCCATGACTTCTTCATTAAATTGTAACACAAATTGAAGTCATACAAATGTAAATCATGTAATGATGTAGTTTCTTAATCAATTTAAGATTTTATAAAATTATTTTAGTCTACCTCACAAATAGGTAGGTTTCTGTGCATAGCACGAGTTAGTGACTAGTATACATATATAACCAAAACCTTTGACTCTTTTTAGAGCTCACACATTTTACACATCAGCATTATTTAAAAAAATTATAAAAAAACCTCTGTTTCTGTCCAAAACAAAAACCCGATAATAAAATTGAAGCCTGACTTTCCTCTCCATTGTTTCACAAACATGAGAAGAATGACTACACAATGCACTCGGCAGAGAGGCTCCACAGCACCATTGAGATCCAAAGACTACACAAGAAACTAAAAAAAGCCTAAACAACAACCAATCTATGGCGGATTGACCTAAGAGACAACTCTCCACTACCACCCATATGCGAGGATGGGTTTGCTCGAAGCTTCTCTTTCTTTCTCTCTCTCTTTGGAACATTGGTAATTCAGGTTTTTCTCTCTCACACTTTGGGTTTTCAATTTTGGTAGATATATAGATTCAAATTGCTTCTTAATTTTTCCACTCCTACTTAGGGTTTTGGTTTTAGGTCTTTGAATTTCTTGGTTAGTTTAATTTTATGATTAATAGATGGGCAGCCCTAACCATTTAATCTATTTACATAGGTTGTTGAAATTAAACATTTGTTCACTACAAAACACGCGGGCATAGCCACATTTATAGGTGTTTATAGTCGTGTTTTTTGGTTAGGACCTATTGCTGCATTTGGAAAACGTGGCTATAGGACCAGCCAAATCAAATTTTTTTTTTTAACTACCTATATGGCCGCGTTTGGAAAATGCAGCTTTAGCTTACCTATAGCCACGTTTTCTAAACGCGGCTATAAATTTAGTCTATAGCTGCTTTTATAAGCTGCGGCTATAGGCAAAGCTGAAGCCACGTTTTAAAAACGAAGCTTTAGTTTTGCCTATAGCCGTGGTTTAAAAATGCGGCTTTAGGCAAAGTATAAATACAACCACTAAAAGATTATCAAACCCTTATATCACCAAAACGCTTCACCCTAATGAGACTATGAGAAAGAACACCAACAGATCCAAATTCACAGCTAAAATCCAATCAACAACGCCACCGCGGTGACTCACTTCCGATTCTTCTTCTTCTTCATCTTCTCTCACTCTTCCATGGTGTCTCAACCCTCATAACAATTTGGTCAGCTCTCTAATCGGAAAGAAGCTCTCGATTCAACCCTCCACTTCCAAACCTCTCGTCTCCAAGCATCGCCCACCCATCACCACCGTCCTCTCTAGCCTCCCAACTCGATAATTTTGGATTCTCTCAATTTCTTTGAATGTATGTGTTGGTTTTGTGGAAATGATTTGTTTGGTTCTGTATTTTTTTTTCCCAGGAAACCAGAAGGGGCTTCTTATGAGAAAACCCCAAAGTGAGTGAGAAATTTCAATATTTATTTATGTGTGTTTTAGTTTATGTGGTTGGAGTTTTTGTTTTGTTTGTTGGGTGAGTGATTGTTTGGGATTGGGCAATGTGAATAGATGGTCGACGAGGGTGATAAAGTCGTTTGGGATGGTGGAATTGGAGGCCAGGAAGCTCAAGTATCTGAATACTGGGATCGAATCGCTTCTCATGGGGATTTTGGTTGAGGGTTAGTGATTTTTGACAACTCTAAAGATTGCTCTTAGCTTGCATTTTTTTTTTCTCAATCAAGTTGATTTGTTAGCTTCTTGAATGCATTTTTAGCATGGTTTTCTTCATAAAAATGTTGCATTGTAACCGTAGTTGATGGAAACTAAAACTTGTGTGACCTGCATTCACGGACTATCTTATTTTCTTACACAGCTATGGTTCGGAAGGAAATTCACGATGAAACTAATATAGTGACTGGGAAGTCAAAATAGATTTCTCCTGTTCCTATTCATCTCAGTATCTGTTAGGTTCTAAGACTTTAGGAACTAATGTATTAGAACTTCAATTTGTATTATGTTGGCAAACTATGATCAAAACTTAGAGTCTAGAATTAGGCTGCTCAAAGTGTAATTATTTGTAAAGTTGGAATCGAGTGTACTGCAGGATTTACTGTGTAAATTTTTCAGGATCGATCGATAAAAAATTAGACTCGATTGATCGAAACTCGTGCAAATTGTTTTTCTACAGAATTTTACAACTCAACTGAAGCCCGTATGACGTGTAGGGTTTTATGTTTTGCCTTAAGTATAAAAGGAAAAACCCTAGCCACGTTTTGTAGTTGTTGTTTATGCTCTGTGTATGAATCTCTTGTGAGATCTAGATGTGTTTGCCTTCATACATACTTAGGGTTTCCAATCTCAAGATTGATGTCGAAAGCTTGATGATCGTTTCAGTTGCTGCATAAAGAGCTTAAAGAAAACACAAGTGAGAGTACTTGTGGTTGCTGTGAATCCAAGAAAGAAGTAGTCCGTGGACTCGAAGCTGTCACGTGGTCATGGTAGTAAGTTTCCTACTCGAGATAACAATAGGATGTTAGTGGTCTAAGTCACTATTGTGTAAACTTCAATTCTTTCATAGTGGATCTGTTTTACCTTGAGGATAACTAGGTTAAATTCTCCCCAGATTTTTTACTAGTTTGGTTTTCCTGGGTTATCATATCATTGTGTTCTTTATTTTCCGCACTGTTTCAATGATATGATTTATATGTGTTAACCTAGATCTGCATAATTTACCTAAGTTAATCACTTGGCTAAATAACTAGGTTAATCTGTTTGTGTTTAAGGAGTCTAAAAACGTACAGTATCTTCTCCCCAAATGGTAATGGAATCTAGACTGTGAGTTAGGACTTAAGATAATAAGATTTTCCTTGTGTTCTTTCATGCACAGTATTTTTAGGCTGCATTATTTTGGTAAGTATTTTTTGGCTGTGAGTTAGGACGTTTTTTTTGTAGTTACATTACCCTTTTCAAAGTATCTAAATAATTTTCCAAAGCGAAGGACTGTTTGTTCTTGGCTGTAGGTTGGGTCTTTGTCTTGCCTAGTCAAAATTGGCGACCCAAGTTGGACAGACTTCTAGTCATCAAAAATATAACATTAATGATTGATGTATACAAGTCTTAGCATATGTAGAATAGTTTTCCAAGGGAGTAAGAGTAAGACAACAATGGGTACTAATTCTATTGAAAACTAAAGAACAATAGGGTTCAATACAATCAAAAACAAGACAACGAACATATGTAATCTCAAATCTCAATCATGACATGTACACAAAAAAAATGTAAAGAAAGAAAGGAAAAAATAATTAAAAGTAAAAGATCACGCAACAAATGCTGCAAGCTTTATAGTTACTATATATGATGGCTAGTAGGTCCAGCTGCTATTTGGTCATGTATAAAAACAATTTGAAGGCAGACATGAATGGAGGATATCAATATTTTTCTGAGGTAGAGGAGATTTAAACATAAACCCAGGCCCAGGAACCTGCATTAAAGGAGTACTTCACAGCCACATAGATATTAAGTTCAGAAAACACTGCCGAAAAGCTTTCATTGACATCCAAAATCTGCCATGAGGTACCACCCATTGATGGTACACTAAAAATTAACTGAGCTTAAGGGGAGGTTATCCTGGTGTAGAGAGGGAAAATTCCCGACCTATCACAAGCTGACACGTCACACTACCAAGTCCACAAAATACAGTCAATTACAAAGCGCCACATACTGCTGCTAGGTTTTACTATCACTATTCAAAAGCCAACAGAAATTTGCCAAGTGTCATGCAAGAACCAATCATGCATCAGCACGTGTAAGCGATGACATAAGCAGCCTCGCACGTGTAACCAATGACATAAGCAGCCTCGCACGTGTAAGCGATGACCCAAGCAACCTCACACGTGTAAGCGATGACATAAGCGGACCAATCAGACTGTGACATGTGTCACCAATCAGACTCCGCCACATGTCGCTCATCCACCCCAAAACTCCTATAAATAGAAGCCTTCCTAAGACATTTAGAAGGGCACCAAGCCATCTGAAGCACAAGCAGGATCAGAGAAGATTCAGAAGTCCAGAAGCTCTGTTGGAATCAAGCCCTGAAGCCTTCAGCAACTTCAAGAACTTCAACCCTCAAACACGAAGAACATTCAAAGCAAAATCATCCAAACTACCTGCCTAGATCTCAAAGTTCACTGGAATCAAGCTCAAAAGCCTCCAGAAACCTCAATAGATACAAATCAACGAAGCTCTACAGATTCAAGCCTTTAAAGCACCGAAGAACTTCCACCACAAACCTTCAAAGACGAAGAACGCACCAAGAACACGAAGAACATATGAAGAACGTGAAGAACAAAGGATTTCTAACAAGCTCATAGCTAGAGATTCATTGTAATTCCATTTCAACAATCTTCGATCCATCCCTCAACCAAATTGAAGGATACTTTGTGTTCAAGTCAAAGTCATATTACCACAACTCCAATCAACAAATCTTTCAAGGAGATCGAATCAGAGGATTACTCTTTTGTAATCACAGAGAATTGTACCACACATTCATCAATACAAATTTGCATTTGTGAAACTATTTTACTTGCTTGACTTTATTTCGAACCGAGAAATTTAGTCGTCCACATATTCTGGCACGCCCGGTGGGACATCTCTGCCTCTCATCTCATTCTCCTTTAAAGAAAGAAATCTACATCATCTTGCTACCAGCACCAATGGCCTCTAGCAAGAACATCCAAGCTTCAATAGCTACTTCAACTAAACTTGGTATGGCTACCACTAACAACTACATTGGTGCAATCAATTGTAGCCAACCTAAAGCTCATAATCAACTTCAATCTCAATCAACCAAGGAAGCCAAGGTCCAGACAATCATCTCCTTAGACTCTCTTACAAGAAACAAGGTCATCAACAAGGACGTTTCCACCTTGGAACACCTCAAGTATGGGGGCAAATCCCCTTCTTCCTTCACAAGAAGTCGGTCACACGATCCCTCTCCCATCAAAAGGAACCCAAAAGATGAGATTTCACGTGCACACTTCAAATCACTTTCTTCTCCATCATCTTGGGAAGTTGTGTCAGTCATGATGACTAACGCCTCTACCATGGAAGAAAAGATGGCTGAAATGGAACAAAGGGTCATCCTTCTCACCAAAGCATTTGAAGAAAAGGACGTTAAAATTGTAACCCTAATGAACAAGCTGGAGGTAGAAGATTCAGGTGAATCAAGTCATGGCCCTGAGCGCCCACCTGGCTTCACCTCGAAAGGAGAAAACGCTAGGGTTGATAAGGGAAAAAGAGGTGAAGGCACTTCTCAACACGGACATTCCACCTCAATGGCTTCGATATCTGTCCAACAATTGTAGGATATGATAACGAACACCATTCGAGCACAATATGGAGGTTCTTCTACAAGTTCTCTCATATATTCGAAGCCTTATACAAAGCGCATTGATAATATGAGAATGCCAAATGGGTATCAACCGCCCAAGTTCTTACAATTTGATGGCAAAAGAAACCCTAAGCAACACGTGGCTCACTTTGTAGAAACTTGTGAGAATGCAGGGATTCAAGGAGGCCTCTTTGTAAAGCAGTTCGTCCGTTCACTAAAAGGTAATGCCTTTGATTGGTATACAGACTTAGAACCCGAGTCAATCGATAGTTGGGAACAACTTGAAAGGGAGTTCCTCAACCGATTCTACAGCACACGACGTACAGTAGGCATGATGGAGCTTACCAATACCAAACAATGGAAGGATGAGCCCGTCATTGATTATATCAATCGGTGGCGTTCTTTGAGTCTAGATTGCAAGGATAGACTTTCTGAAGTTTCTGCTGTAGAGATGTGCATCCAAGGCATGCATTGGGGACTTCTTTACATCCTTCAAGGGACAAAGCCTCGGACATTTGAAGAGTTAGCAACTCATGCGCATGGCATGGAGCTGAGCATTGCTAGCCGCGGAAATACAAAACCTCCCATACCTGAGGAAATCAGAAAGGAAGTAATGAGGAATGACAAGAATGTAAAAAGCAATCTCAAAGACTCAATGGTTGTTAACACTGCTGAAGTCAAGGTTCCAAGAAGAGGAGCAAATGCAAATGAAAAACAACTTGAAGGATGGCAAAAGAACGAGGTGTGTCGCCTGACTTTTAAGGAACGTGAGCAAAAAGTATATCCGTTCCCTGATGAAGATGTGCCAAACATCTTAGAACAACTTTTGTAGTTGAAGCTGATCGAACTGCCAGAATACAAGCGACCAGAAGACATGGGGAAAGTTGATGACCCTAACTACTGCAAATATCATCGTATCATTGGCCACCCAATCCAAAAATGCTTCGACTTCAAAGAACAAATCATGAAGCTCGCCAAAGAAAACAAGATCGATCTAGACTTCAATGAAGTTGTCGGGTCAAACCATGTGACCGTTGCTTGTGATGTACTTCCAACTCTCAAGCAGGGGACAAACACCAACCAAGCGTACAAGTTGATCAACAATGATGATGCAAGGATCGGCCCCATCAATGGGAAGCTCCTTAAACACTTCTATGCTTGAACATCGAGGATTGCTCCTCGGCAAGAGCTTAAACTACCCACTACAGCGCTGCAAGGGTACATGATGTCTTCCCATTACCTTTGAAAGCATACCAATAAGGAGAAATTAATCCCACTCTATGTCACCAATTGCTAGTGTGGCGTAGTGGTTGGATGCCCATGTCGCCCTTGAGGGGTCTCGGGTTCGATTAGTGGTGATACCCACTATTACACACTGAGCCCCCCTTTTTGCAAAAAACAACAACAACAACAAAAAAAAAAAAAAAAAAAACAAACAAACAACAACAATAACAAAAAAAAATATCAAAAAAAATTTATTTTGAACTACGTGATGACTTGATCCCTCTCAAGGATACGTAGGCAACTTAGTATCTTTTGCTAAGTTCAGTCATGCACTAAAAAAGAAAAACAAAAAAAACAAAAAAAAACAAAGAAATCATCCAAAAAGAAAATATCAAAAAAAAAAATCATGAAAAAAAAAATTATAAAAAAAAAATTATGTTGAACTACGTGATGACTTGATCCCTCTCCGGGGTACGTAGGCAGCTTAGTACTTGTGAAGTTCAGTCACATGAAAAGAAGAAGGATTGCCAGTCTGGTTTAAAGAGTTTTGCAACGGTTGTCAATATGCTTTTAAGGCTCCTTTGATTGGCAAGGAATTGCTTAATAGGATCATCAAAGATTGTTGTAGTCGAAGATGAAGACTGCAAGGAGTTAACGTGGCTTAGCTTTCCTTGAAATGATGATAAACATAAGTTGATTCTTGGTTGTGGAACAAAATAAAATCTTCAACCTCTTTTGCAATTAATGAAGTCTGCATGGCATTGCCCATCTTCTACGGACATTCTCCCACGTTTCTAAAGTATGCTTGGCATCACTTATCTCCTGGGGGCATCTTCTTGTACCTTGCAAGTCTGAGCTGCATTGTCTTTCTTCTAGGTTGTGTCACTTCATAACTCTGAAATTTGAACCACATCATCTCCCTTCTAAGTGGTGTCCTTTTACATCATGTCTCTGAAATCTGGACTACATCAACTTCCTCCAGAATGATGATAAATTATATAACCGAAGTCAGGATTGCATCATCTCTCCTCTATGGGCAAGTTCGTGCAATTTCGAACTCTTGGTGGCATGTTCTGACATCTTCAAAGTATTGGCATCATTCTTTCCCTCATCTTCAAGGTTTTGTTGGTCTTTCCTTGCATCTTCAAAATCTTGATAGGGACTCCTTGCATCTTCAACGTCTTGTTAGCATCTTTGAGATCTTGATGTCTGGCTATAGTGCTATGCACACTCGATGTCTGAGTTATGTTGCCTCTGAAAATTGATGCTGTTGTAGCTTTATTATAAAGGCAAATATGGGTGCAACTTCATAGCAAGTGCAAGTGCTAATGAGGAGTGTTGGCGTGGCTTCATGCTAAAGATGAGTGTTACGTCTTGTTAGCATCTTTGAGATCTTGATGTCTGGCTATAGTGCTATGCACCCTCGATGTCTGAGTTATGTTGCCTCTGAAAATTGATGCTGTTGTAGCTTTATTATAAAGGCAAATATGGGTGCAACTTCATAGCAAGTGCAAGTGCTAATGAGGAGTGTTGGCGTGGCTTCATGCTAAAGATGAGCGTTGGCACGGCTTCGATGCGAATAAAGTGTTGACGTGGCTGCATGGCGAAGATGAATGTTGGTGTCTCTGAAATTTTGATGTCTGGTTACAGTGCTATGCACCCTCGATGTCTGAGTTATGTTGCCTCTGAAAATTGATGCTGTTGTAGTTTTATTATAAAGGTAAATATGGGTGCAACTTCATAGCAAGTGCAAGTGCTAATGAGGAGTGTTGGCGTGGCTTCCTGCTAAAGATGAGCATTGGCACGGCTTCGATGCGAATAGAGTGTTGACGTGGCTTCACGGCAAAGATGAGTGTTGGCACGGCTTCGGTATGAATGAAGTGTTGACGTTGCTTCGTGGCAAAGACAAATGTTGGCACGACTTCATGGTAAAGACTCTTGATGTGGCTACGTTGCAAAGACTCTTGAGATGGCTGCATTGAAAAGACAACTGTTGGTGCAGTTTAATTGCCAAGGAAAGCATGCTGCATGACAAAAACAAGCAACAACAAAGAACCTGTCAGAAGAAAATCTCATGGCACGTCTCAACCAAAAAAAAAAAAAAAAAATCGATAAAGAGAGAGCTTCAATTTTAATCTCTAGCCTGTCAAAAAAAAAAAAAAAATGGTTAGTACAAACCAAGCATGTGAAAAAAAAAAAAGAGATAAAAAAAATAAAAAAATAAAAACATAATTTCTCTACGTATCATGCTGCCCACTGGAAACTCCTTGTACAGATTAATGCATGCCCTGAGTGGCTTTATATAGGGATCTTAAGAAGCTAACAGACAAAAAAGAAAGAAGAAAAATGCTGCCACCAATGTTTAAAGTCAGAATTTGCAACTCAAATGCACTCAAGGTCAGGGAAGGCTGACTGAATTTTGAAAATAAAAGATGGCATTCAATGCAGAGACACTCAGTAATTACCTAGAACCATTCCCTGCCTGGGTTGTCAAACAATGTCAGAATGGCCACCGCCAAAGTAGACCAAAATGGCAACAATTCCAGCAATGCCAGCCGTCTCCTCTTCCAAATTTCTAAAACTTCTGACAAGATTTCACAAAAATCAACCCACAGAAATCTTCTACGACCTTCGATATGCCTAACCTGAAAAATCTATGTCCAGATGCTTGGCCACGCGCTGCCACGCGACGCCAAAAGCTTCAGAGGATCGCGGCTTAGTCCTTCAATTCTGCGCAAATATGCTCGCAATTTTAGAACACGGATAATACCAGTAGACCCATCGGCCCACGATCTACAAAACCTAAAAATTTCAAGACCAAAAACGGCTGCACGCGCCACCACGCGCCGCCACAATTTCTCAATGAACCGCGGCCTAGTCCTTCAAATCTGTGCAAACCTGCTCATAATTTCACAAAACTGACCCTACAGGAGTCATCTACGGCCTTAGATCCACAAAACCCAAAAATTTCGAGACCAAAAACACCGCCACGCACCTCCGAAAACTTCGGAGTTCACAGCGTCAGTTTCACGCGCCACCCCACCAAATCACGCGCTTACACGCGCTGGCTGGTGCATACGCGCTCACACGCGCCTCTATGACGTCAGGGATGACATCATCATCCAGTACCTCGGTTTGACCCGTTGTCCAGGCCGACCCGGTTTGACCCGGACCGACCTGGAAATCTGACCCGGATCCGAACCGCCTACAAAAAAAAAAAAAAAAAAAAAAAAAAAAAAATAGGAGAAAGAGAAAATGCTTTGACCAAGTTGACCTTTAAGTTTGACCAAAAAGTCAAAATTTCCAAAAAGGGCCTGTCCCACTCAGTTTTTCGCGTACATTCCAATTTTGGAATCCGTTTCTTTGTCCGAGACTCAGAAATTGTGCAAACTGTCCAATTTCCAGAAAGTTGACTTTTGCACAAATTTGGACCAAAAGTCAAAATTTTCAAGAAGGACCTGTCTTGCCTAATTTTTTGCGTAGATTTCGATTTTGGGGTCTATTTCTTCATTTGAGAATCCGAAATTGCTCAAATAGTGTGATTCTACTGCTGTTGGCTTTAATGTGAACTTTGACCAAGAATTAAGACGTCCAAGCAAAGCTTGTCCTATTCAGATTTTCACATAGATTCTGATTTTGAAATCCGCTTATTTGTTTTGGACTTGGAAACCACCTATGTGACCCACTTCTCCGAAGTACTAGCAATGTCCAAAACTTAAGCTCCCAAGATCAAAACTTGAGATTCATCCATTTAGTTTGGATCCCCTCAAGGTTATTCTCCAGACTCCATCAAGGCTTTCCTTTCAAAGTACAGATGAACTCTCACAAGTGTGTCTTGAACTTGAAATTACATCGGGTCACTCATCCAACCTACTATCCCTCTTTTGGTGCCAAACATTCCCACCTACCATTCGACACCTACCAAGTCGGGAATCTACCATTCTCACCAAAAATTCTTAACCGTCATTCTCAACTACCTATCTACCATTCTTCGTCTCTCCACTATAAATAGAAGGGCTGGATTCATCAAGAACTCATCAAAAAAAAAAAAAAAAAATACACTGAGTCATGAAATGAAGATTTGCTTCTTTCAAATTTTCAAGTCCTCATTCTCATAGCCATTTCTCACTACAGCTTCATCATCCTCAATACCTAGCAACCAATATTGCTTCGTAACCATCTTGAACCCAACCTTCTCATGGTTCAGTAAAAAACCTCCTCACAACATCATTGTAGTTTTGAGATCCAAACAAACTTTGTTTCTCCACTTAACGACTATATTTGTCCATAAAATTTCTCATAACATAGCCCGTATTATTGTTCATTGTAGTCTCAGATCTACCTAATCAAGAGATCTAAGGCCAACTGAATCTCCCGTACCCTAGCTCAAGGAGCTTCCTAACTGCTTTGAGAACTCCATAGTCCTTCTCAAGTTGTTTAGTCTTACAGCAAAGGTAGAGGTTCGGAACAAACATCTTTCATTTTGTTGTGCTTTCTCAACAAGTGTCAATAGGTGCAGATGGTAAAAAGTGTTGGGGTGTCCTACAAGTTGTCTTTCATCCAACACTTGAAACAACCTTCAAGGCACCAGCTCATCAGAGTTCAGCCTTTGGAGCTGGTAAATGGTTACCAGAGCCTTATTCCATGTCCCCACCACTATGGGACTCAAAGGTCATCGTTGCTGGTACCTCAAAACACACTTTCTGGAATTACTCCAACTTAAATCTAGCTTGAAGTGTTTTAGAAGGTACTCTTCTGAAATTACTTCAACTTAATGTTCGTCAGCATGGTCCCATCACACACGCACATTCAATGACTTACTGCCGGACCTCATACAGCATGCAGTCAGTCCTATATCCAAAGTTGTACTTCCTAGAAACATCTACACCAGAGGGTCCCCAACGTACAGGGCCAGCACCATAGTGGCGTGTGTTTCACCCATTCACTTTGCTTCATCCCCGTCTTCTTCACCACCCTCATCAACATCCCCAGAATCCATAAGCTTCTGAAATTACCTCAACTTAACTTGAGTGAAACAATTACACATGTGCATTCAACCACTTTCCCACATGGCCTCGCCGTAATCTGAAGTATACTCTTCTGAGATGACTTCACCAGCGGTTCTTAAAAACACGAGGCTAGCCCCATGACTCTGCATGCTGTACCCAGCCACCATCCTCGCGTTTTCCCCATCTTCTACACCCTGTGATTGCCGCCAACGATCCAAAATACTCTTTTGGAATTACCTCAGCTTAACCTCTGCTGAAATGATTCGATATTGCAAGTACATCCAACTTCTTGCAAATAACTTTCAGCCTCACCAACCCACTCCGAGTACCATGGAACACTCTTCTGAAATTACTTCGACTTAACCTTTGCTGAGAAGGCTCGGTCATACAAGTACATTCAAATACAGGCAGACCCCTTTTCGGTCTCAGTAAAGCCTTTCATATGGGTGGGTCTACTCTTCGGAAATTATTTCATCCTGCTGAAAGCTCCACCACCTTCAACTACTTCATTTGAAGAGCCAAGTGTAAAAATCTATTTTCGAAACTCATTCCCGCACCACACTCTAAAACTGTGTGCGTGAACGAGTCTCGAGGGGGCATTTGTAGAGAGGGAAAATTCCCGACCTATCACAAGCTGACACGTCACACTACCAAGTCCACAAAATACAGCCAATTACAAAGCGCCACATACTGCTGCTAGGTTTTACTATCACTATTCAGAAGCCAACAGAAATTTGCCAAGTGTCATGCAAGAACCAATCATGCATCAGCTCGTGTAAGCGATGACATAAGCAACCTCGCACGTGTAAGCGATGACATAAGCAGCCTCGCACGTGTAAGCGATGACATAAGCAACCTCGCACGTGTAAGCGATGACATAAGCGGACCAATCAGACTGTGACAGGTGTCACCAATCAGACTCCGCCACGTGTCGCTCATCCACCCCAAAACTCCTATAAATAGAAGCCTTCCTGAGACATTTAGGAGGGCACCAAGCCATCTGAAGCACAAGCAGCATCAGAGAAGATTCAGAAGTCCAGAAGCTCTGTTGGAATCAAGCCCTGAAGCCTTCAGCAACTTCAAGAACTTCAACCCTCAAACACGAAGAACATTCAAAGAAAAATCATCCAAACTACCTGCCTAGATCTCAAAGTTCACTAAAATCAAGCTCAAAAGCCTCCAAAAACCTCAATAAACACAAATCAACGAAGCTCTACGGATTCAAGCCTCTAAAGCACCGAAGAACTTCCACCACAAACCTTCAAAGACGAAGAACGCACCAAGAACATGAAGAACATACGAAGAACGTGAAGAACAAAGGATTTCTAACAAGCTCATAGCCAGAGATTCATTGTAATTCCGTTTCAACAATCTTCGATCCATCCCTCAACCAAATTGAAGGATACTTTGTGTTCAAGTCAAAATCACATTACCACAACTCCAATCAACAAATCTTTCAAGGAGATCGAATCAGAGGATCACTCTTTTGTAATCACAGAGAATTGTACCACACATTCATCAATACAAAATCGCATTTGTGAAACTATTTTACTTGTTTGACTTATTTCGAACCGAGAAATTTAGTCGTCCACACCTGTCCTAATTGCAATCAACTTGGTTGCTTTCGCACAAGCCTCCTAGAATAAATATATACATACACCTATACACACACACACATGAAGATGTACCTGTAGAGAGATGCAAGACTGATGTGATATCAGAAACATATATAAGTCTTTATCTTACATGAGTTCCCAATTTAGTAGGTTATGATAGTGGGGATTAAGGATGTTGAATGTGTAATAAAAATCAATGAATTAAAAAAAAAAAGTACATATATGGAGGATGATGCTTACAAAGGATTGCAAGAGGCATTTACATATAAGTACTATAAAAAAACATCACATTTGGGAGAAACACTTAGATGTTTCCGGTGCATGTTACCTTCCTCTCACAAGGGAGTGGACCCCACACGTGTGGGGTCCACTCCCTTGTGAGAGGGAGGTAACATGCACCGGAAACACCTAATACCTTCTCCACATTTGGGCCTGCGTGACTCCCCTCATGCCAAGTAGGAAGGTTGCCAACACTCTTTGACAAGCTTCTTAGATGGCATTCAGGGAGCCAGGCAAGCATAGCTAGGCATATCAACAGTAGACGAGTACTACTACCAGAGTTGGTGTGGTCCCTTAAATTTTGAGCTTCCCAAACCTGTAAAATCACCACAAAGTTATGTAAACATTTAGAATTCCACCAAGTACAAAAACAATGGCAATTAAGAACATAAAATTCTTCTTGCCCTACCTTTAAAAATGGAAGAACAGACAATTTAGTTAATAATAACGTTGAAAATATGAAATCACCAATAACTAAAGCTGTTATTTTCAGGTATATATTTCTGTCTTTATTAAATAAAGTGTTCCTAGGACTTGGAAAACGTACCAGCTGAAAAGCAGAGAGAATAACAAAATTTGAGATGGTAACAGCAGAATTTCAGAGAGAAAGCAGTGTGTAGCTCTTGCTTTCCCCACTCATCAAAGCTTAACTATGCTATATATATATATATAGCATAGTTAAGCTTTGATGAGCTCCCTTATAATATCATTTGTGTGGCCTTGAAGAGAGGCAAAGAGTGGCAGCTAGGAATGGAGAGAGAGAGAGAGAGAGAGAGAGAGAGATGTAAAAGCAGAAGGGTAGAGGAGATAAGACAATAGAAATAATGATTTTGTGATTTGTGTCTATATTCTTGTTGACAGTTTATTAATATTAAATGGAAAACTTATCTAGAGTTTCATAATTAATTTTTGTTGTTGTTATACTTCGCCCCCATTAACACTAAGTTTTGGCTCTGTCCTTGTATGTATTTAAATATGTTTGAAGACTTAAGAGGAGTAATGTTGTTGGAGCAACCTAATGTCTCCTCTCTAAGTCTTTTCTCTCAAAAATTTTGCAACACTTCGTTGCTCTTAATTTTTAATAACTTTATTGCTATAGAAAACGAAAATTTTTAGAATCTTTAAATTTTATGATGGGGGGCTTGGGGTGTTACTCATAAAGGGGAGAATGGAATAGATAACTAAATTTTAACATGTTTCAGCCAAGCCAAGTCTATGCCTAAAACAACAGATTTCCAAATACTCACTCACAAAACCACCTCCAAGTCACTCTGATCAGAGACAGAGAGGTGGGCAAATAATTGGGGGGAAAATTTTATGCAATGTTGGGGAAAAAGCAGGGGACAATTTTAAGTTGATATTATTAAATAAAATTCATACTTTTGGTATTTTATGTAATGAAAGTCATTTAATGTATGTTGAAATTTTTAAATAACTATAAAAATTGGTATAATTTTTGAAAATTTATTTTACTCTTCTTCAAACCAAACGAAATTTCATTCAATATAATCAGTATAATTGTAATTTAGTAAAAGTTTCGGTGTCATACCAAACGCAATATATATTTTTAAGAAATACATTCTGAGTAACATTCATGACGCAAAATGCATTCTAATAGCATGCATTCTCCCGGTAGTCCTTCCTAACACTACCTATATAATTCTTAGACAAAAGATGCATTTTGCAAAATATGGAATTCTTGGTAAGCAATTTCAGAATCTATAATAATTTAATGTAATTTGCTTCTTATTGATTTTTTTTTTCTTGAAAAACACACATACACACAAGTGAGAGAAGATGAGGATCTAACACAAATGCACGTTACAAATTTTACTTTAAAATTATGATAATTAATTTTAAGGAATGCGAAGTAAGTTATACTGCACATAACAAATTATCTTAAGTAATTTGAGACAATTACCTATTTTTCTTTTCTTGAGAAACAAATATACACACACAAGGAGGAGGGAATTGAGTTTCTTATTAGAAATTAAAAAAACCATTCGATTCACATTTTATAGTGCAAGTGTATAATGTATTTTACTTTTTATATTAGACATTAATTTAAAGTACGTGGAACTATTTTATTTTTGTGTTATTAGTTACAATTTTTAAATAATTTTTATTTATTTTAGTATATAGTAATAATATTTTTTTTCATAACCAGAACAATAGATATTATTCATTAAGAAGCTAATCAGAATGTAATACAATTATACAACATTGATGTTTGGTGGAAAATCCTCTATCTAGGCCAATAATTCTTTTGAGCATTTTGCTCTTCTAGCTAATGCATGGGTCATTGCATTTTCCTTTCAGTGAACAAAATCGAATCTGCAACCTCCCAAGGATCGAGCAATACTTTGAATGTTATTATTTAATATAATAAAAAATGCACTTTTTTGTTTTTTGTTTATAGGTTAACAAATATATTATCTAATAACATAACCAAACACAATTGTATTTAACATTTATACCCTTTAATAAAAATTTCAACATAACACTAGACTTAATTTTTTAAGTAGAACATTCTTGATAATGTATTTATTAAAATATATTCTCGTAAAATTCAATATTGGCCCAAATGACAATAAGTTATCGAAGTCAATCTTACTACTAGTTGGTATAAGCACATGGGCGTCCTTGGTAAAAAAAAACGTGGGCGTCTAGCGATCAATCAAATAATTTCTAGCAATTTCGGATACGTAATCTCTGCAAACCAAAACAAGTCCCAAATGCAAAATAAATCTTATTATTTTTGTAGCAATGATTAAGGTGGCAGGTTATGAATGGTGCATACCTTGTAATATTGTACATGACTTAAATCAAAATCTGTCATATCAAACATAGTGAAATTTGTTGTGTTTAGAAAAAAGACACAGAAAGTAATATGATATTTGAGGAAAGCTCCTATCTCCGGTTGATGTGGTGGTCTTCCAGTCCATATCATATATGATAATAACAATTTACAAGCCTCTAGCTATGTCCCAAAAATCCTGAGACTCTAAGCCATGATTTTCCAGTCACTAAAGCTGTTTATCATCTACATGATGATAAGCATTTTCCTCTATCTCATAAACCCATGTGCAACTCAGATATCCTTCGACTACAGCGGTTTCAGTGACACAACCAAGTACAAACCTGTAACTCCAACAAGGAACGCTACGAACTCAGGTACAATGATCCAACTCACACCAGATGAACTGGACAACTGGGGTCGAGCCACATATTCAGAGCAAATGCATCTTTGGGACAAGAACTCGGGAAATGTGGCCAACTTCACTTCCAACTTCTCCTTCATCATCGATTCTCGAGGTAAATATAGATATTCAGATGGGCTTACGTTCTTCCTCTCAACCCCAAATTTCCCTGATCCTAGCCCGACAGATGGTTCTGGCCTTGGCCTTGTGAGCCGCGTACAAATGGAACAACCAATTTTCCTAGCTACAAATAAATTCGTTGCGGTGGAGTTCGATACTTTTCACAATGCTCCATGGGATCCTTCTTATGAAGTTCCTGAACACGTTGGTATCAATATCAACAACATGAAATCTCACAACTCTACACCATGGTATTGTACTATTATGCAGAATAGAACATATAGTGCAAGTATCAATTACGATTCCAGTTCACAAAATTTTAGTGTCACCTTCACTGGTTTTGATAATGATACCACCCCTATTCAACAACACTTATCTTCTATCATTAATTTGACACTTCTCCTACCAGAATGGGTTGAATTTGGGTTCTCGGCATCTACAGGAATGCTTTCTGAGTGGCATATTCTTACCGCGTGGTCTTTTGAATCGACATCACCTTTAATAAATCAGCAGTCGCCAGCACCTTCTGTGGAAAAGAATAAAGACGAGCCCAACAAAAAATTGGTGGTGGGCCTCAGCGTGGGTGCATGCATTTTAATTATTTGTTTGGTGGTGCTTTACCCTGTGTATAAGAAAAAGTGGCGTCCAAGCGAAGAAGAAGAAGAAGAAGAAGAAGAATTAGTCTTTGATCTTTCCATGGATGAAGAATTTGAACGAGGTACTGGGCCAAAGAAGTTTTCCTACAAAGAATTAGTTTCTGCAACGAATAACTTTGCCGAGGAAAATAAGCTTGGACAAGGAGGGTTTGGTGGGGTTTATAAAGGATATTTAGGGGACCTGAATTCCTATGTTGCTATTAAGAGAGTTTCAAGGGGATCTAAACAAGGGATAAAGGAGTATGCATCTGAAGTAAGGAGTATCAGTCGGCTCAGGCATAGGAATTTGGTGCAATTAATTGGTTGGTGCCATGAGGGAAAGGATCTTCTTCTAATTTATGAGTTCATGTCAAATGGCAGCTTGGATTTGCATCTTTTCAAAGGTAAAAGCATGTTAACATGGGTGGTGAGGTACAATATTGCTCGAGGACTAGCATCAGCACTTCTATACTTGCATGAAGAATGGGAACAATGTGTTTTGCATAGAGACATAAAGTCAAGCAACGTTATGTTAGATTCAAATTTAAAAGCAAAGCTTGGGGATTTTGGCTTAGCTAGGCTAGTGGACCATGTAAAAGGATCACAAACCACGGCTTTGGCCGGGACCATGGGCTACTTGGCCCCTGAATGTATTATGTCGGGTAGGGCCAGCAAGGAGTCAGATGTATATAGTTTCGGAGTTGTAGCTTTGGAGATCGCTTGTGGAAGAAAACCGGTTGAAGCCAAGGCAAAAGAAGATGAAACTATTTTGTTAGAGTGGATTTGGGAGCTTTATGGAACAAGAAATCTTCTTAAGGCAGCTGATACTAGATTTTGTGGAGATTTTGATGAGCAGCAAATGGAACGATTAATGGTTGTTGGACTTTGGTGTGCTCATCCAGATTACAATGTTAGGCCTTCAATAAGAAAAGCCATTCATGTGCTTGATTTTGGAGCTGCGTTACCCATTCTCGAACCAAAGATGCCAATGCCAACCTATCTTACCCCTCCAACTCTTGCATCAACATCTTCAACTAGTAATTCAGAAGACCACCACGCTCAGTCATCAAGCCCTGGTAGCTACACTGGTTCTTCTGCAGCATATACATCTACTCAATAACTTCTGTAATCCTTTTTTCTAAAATTTGTTCTACTTTCCTGATAATGATAAGTATTGTATGTTCTTTTCCCCAGGACTTTGTTTGGTGAAGGAGTGGGACGGGGTACGTGTTCATAATTGAGTTCAAATATTAAAGAAAAAATGATAGCATATATACTCTTTCCATTTCCTTTTTCCTTTTCTTTTTTTTTTTTTTCTTTTTTTTTTTTTTAAAATGGGTGTACATATAATACTCCGTTTGTCCTGACCCATAAAATTACAGTGATTGTGATGGTCTTATGTCTCCTATATATGTTTGTGTTGTTACGAAAATATAGGGACTAAAACAAACGTTAGAAAATTTCTAAATATATGTAACAATGTCATAATTAGGTTCCAAGTTTAAGAAACAAATGTGCACTTAAGCAGTTAAGGGGAGGGGAAAAAAAAGAGAGGAAAGCTTTTCGTGGTACCATAGTCTATCAATTCATCATTATCATATTGGGCAAACATTAGAGATAGAATCTTTACCAAACTCTACCTGCTAGAAAAGTTTAACAGCCTAGAAATAATTGAAAAATCAAAAAGGAAGTGGAAAATGTTCTCAACTATAGCTAGGAATCTTTATTCAGTTTGCAGGTAGAAATTTTGGAATATTTGCCCCCAAAAGATTAGGGTAGGTAAGGTTGTCTTTGAAAGAAAAATTTTAAAATAACAACATTCGAGTTGTGAACTTCAGTCCGGTTTGAATTTTCTTTATGTAGAATAATTAATATTTTTACAATCAAGAAATTAAAGTATACGATGATAGCAATACTAGTATAGTTGTATGAAACTTTATCACAAAAGTATAGTAGTATAGTTTGACAATAATTTGGTAATGATACTCATTGTGACCATGTTAAAATGTGGCATTAATAGTGATGATAATGACTAGGGGTGGACCTTGGGTGGAAGTAGACATGGCAAAACAGGCGGTTCCGGTTCGGTTTGGGTCGGGTTGGGTCAAATGGGTTGCGGGTCAAAACAGGTCATTTTTTTAAGTAAGTCAAAATTGGGTTCAGGTCAATCGGTTTGCGGGTCGGGTTGACTTGTATTTTCCATATGAATTTTTTTTTTTAAAAAATTTATAAAGAAAACAATTTGTATTTGCCATTTGGAAAATCATGCAACAAATTACTTGATGTCAAATACATTACTTTGAATTTACCACTTATATCAAGAATGAACTCAGTTAAACTTATTAATACTTATTCAATAATTTTAAAACTATACAAATCCTAACATTGCTAACTAAAACAAAATAATACAAAGACAAGTAAAACAAATACACAAGTTTTATTTCTACACAATATCAACATCCCCAAATATGAAACAAAATTACAAATAACTTATTGGATAACTCATTTGATAAAGAATAAAAACATATAAGAAATTTAAAATCTTGAAAATTAATTTTATAGTCTATTATCAATTGTGGTTGACACTCTATTTCAATTGAGAATATAAATTAAAGTTTGATTGTTTACTTAATTATACACGGTCTCTTTTATGAATATCATACCATTGTTAAGCAACACACACTATAGGAAATATCATAATTTATTTTGAAAAGCCGTTTATTTTGGACATAAATTGTTAAAAAAAGGTCAAGCATTCATAATTTATGCTAATTTGATACTTTGGCTTCACTATTTTCACACTTATGAACGTTTCTCACACATGCCTACAATTTTAAATCTATGTTTTTGACTCTATTGTAATCAGATTATTTTGGCATGTATTTTGCTATTTGATATCTAAAAATCTTTACTATTATAGAATGCTCAACCATTCATATTTCAATTAATTTGCATGTAGTTATGTAAATGTCTCAGTTGTTTCCTTAAAGCTCACAACAAACAATTAAACCAATATTGTCATAATTTTATTTTATTTTTACCAAAAAAAAAAAAGTTTTAAAAAATGGTTCAGGTCATGGGTCAGGTCGAATTGACCCACAAAAACACAGGTCGGGTCACGGATCAACCCTTTTTTGCTTCTAAAGAAAAATAATCGAATTTGAGTTGAGTATTTTTCAGATCGGGTCAAGTCAAAAAATCTGACATGTTTTGCCATGTCTAGGTGGAAGTCACAAGGCAGCGGTCATGGACCAAAAAGACAACCAAAAAAGAAAGGGGCGGCGGTTTGTGAAATGACAAATATTAATAATTAAATATAATACTTATAAAAAAAAAATTAAATAGTATATGTCGTGATAAGTTAAACTTGAGACAGTACAGAAGGTACTGGAGTGCTATTATCACCAATGTTATTAAATCCATTCTGTTCCAGTCGGAATGGCCGGAATATTTCGTATTTGGATGGAATCCGAAACGGTAATACCTCCCATTCCACCTTGGGTCCAATTTCGGCCAATTTTGGGTCATTCCGGCTATTCCGGTCAATTTTGGCCAAAATGTGAATTTCGGCCAGTAACAGTTTTTAGCAAATAAAAAAACTTAAACTAACAAACTCATCAACACAGCATGTTTCCACCTAGCATTGATCACCTAAAGAAGTTCAAATCAAATCTACTACGGAGCTACCAAATGATTTGAAAAAATAAAAAATAAATAAAAAAATAAAAAGAGAGAGAGAGAAGAAGAAGAAGAGAACATAAATTTAGAGCCGTTGCAGAGGAAACTAAAGTTTTAGCTGCGTTTGAAACTTCCTTCTTCAGTCCTGCACTTAAACTTCTGGTCTAGGTCTCTCAAACTTTTCAAGAAGTTGTAAGTAACTGATGGGAATTTGAAATGAAGAAGAATATGAGTGGAGAAGTCAGTGCACTGGGTGATGGACTGGGGTTAGGTGAAAATGGGCTTCCTAGAAGCTTTCTAGTTTATAAATGTCCCATCAATGTTTGTTTCTTTAAAAAAGTACCCAAACTTGAATTTTAAAATAATTAATTTAATCACTTTATTATTATGGTAGTATTTCTTTTAAAACACTATATTACATTCATTAAAGGCGTACATTTTGATCACTTTTAGTCCATACATTTTGATGTTTTTTCATTTTAGTCCCTACATTTTATTTTTTCCACTTTTAATCCCTAAATCAATTAATGCGTTCCATTTGTCATTTCCGTCAATCAACTGGCGGAAATAGCTAAGGTGGTAGCCGGAGCAATTAAAATATTAGAAAAATGCCACATCACCCATGACACATCAGCATATAAATTTAAAAAATTAATTTATTAATTTTAACAAAATAAAAAAACATAAAAACAAAATTTAAAACATAAAAATGCATTAAAAAATCAAACCCAAGAACACAAATTCAAAATTAAGCCCATTGAATCAAATTAAACCCAAAAACTCAGCCCTGCAACCTAGAAAATCAAAAACAATAAAGAGAGAAGAATCAAAGCAATTTTCTTCTTGGGAAACAAACAGTTCAAAATCAACTAAAAAATCACTCTCAAACACAAATTTAGAAGAGAAATTCCAAACAAATTTCTTCTCGGGAAAAAAACAGTTCAAAATCAGCTAAAAAAAATCACTCTCAAAACAAATTTAGGAGAGAGAGAAATTCCAAATAATTTTCCGTTTCCTTTCCTTTTTTTCCTTCGTTTTCCTCCACTTTGTCAGCAACCAAACACCATAAAACCAGTTCAAACTCAGATAAAAAACACACTCTTTTAAACAATAAAGCAAAAACCAAAGCATATATAATCAACTCTCTCTCATGGATCTGTTGGCTGGGTTTCATCAATTCTCTCTCTCTCTCTAAAAACGCAAACTTCTCTCATCAAATCAGGGCTGTATCTACCAATCTCTCTCGATGGTGGCGACGCTGTGCTGGTGGCATGAGGGTTGTGGGCTGTGGGGTAGTGGGTTGTGGGTTTTGTGGCATGGGTTTTGCTGGGTTGTAGGGTGGTTCGATGGTTGTGGCGCTGTGGTGGAGTGGTCACGGGCCATGGTAGCATATGGGTTGTGGGTTGTGGGCTGGGGATCGGCGTCGACGGCGTGCGGTTTGTGGCTGGGAATAGCAGGCCCTCTCTATTTCTCCGATTCTGTCTCTCAGATTGGGTTTTGGTTTTGGTTTGATTTTTTGTTATAGGTATCGATGCATTTGCAAATTCATGGTGGTGGCGGTGGGGGTTGCTATGGTGGTGGTAGGGATGGGTTCATTGTGGGTTTACGGAGGTGGCCACGGATTTGGGTGGCGATTGGTCAAAGTTTGGATCAGATTTAATTGATGTATGAGTCAGATTTAGTGGGTCTGTGGGTGTTTCGGTGGTGGTAAGGATTTTTAGTGGTGGTGGTTGGTTGGTTGGTTTGGTGGTTGGTGGTGACAGAATTGGTGTTTTTGGTGTTTGTGGCTGAGTGAGAGAAGAAGGTAGTTGATTTTCTGGGTTGCGAGGCTGAGTTCTTGGGTTTAATTTGATTTGATGGGTTTAATTTTGAATTTGTGTTCTTGGGTTTGATTTTCTAATGCATTTTTATGTTTTAAATTTTGTTTTTATGTTTTTTAATTTTGTTAAAATTAATAAATTAATTTTTTAAATTTATATGTTGATGTGTCATGAGTGATGTGGCATTTTTATAATATTTTAATTGCTCCGACTGCCACCTTAGCTATTTTCATCGGTTGACTGACGGAAAGAACTAAAATGAAACGCGTTAATTGGTTTAGAGACTAAAAGTGAAAAAAATAAAATGTAGGGACTAAAATGGAAAAACGTCAAAATGTAGGGACTAAAAGTGCATTTATGCCTTCATTAAATGATATTATATTTATAAAATTTGGCTTAAGAATAGCAATGAGTAATAACATTTTTTTAATATTAATTACTAAGAATATATATATATATATATATATAAAGTGGTAATTCCGAAACAATCTAAAATGGTACGCTGAAATAGACTGGTATTGAAATATTCTATTCTAATAGATAAACCGGAAGGGGCACCGAAACGATATTCATAACATTGATTATCACAACATTTGCTTGATAAATACTGAAAAAACAGCAATTATAGAATTTCAGTGACTTGCCAAAGAAGTGCTAGAAATTTGAGTGATTTGACAAACAAGTTTAAAGGAGAGAGAGAGAGAGAGAGAAGGGTTTAAGTTGTTGCACCATTTTTAGACCATAGATTTCTATGAAATCTAATGGTTAAAAAATGTCAACTGTCCATGTTATCATTAAACATTTATTGTTTGTCACACCAAGCTAACCAAATTAAATTTAAAAAATATTATATTAAGTTCAAAGCAAGTCCAATCCTTAGAGATAAAGATAGAAATGATCGAGTTGTAAAGATCATGATAAGATTGAAATGATCATTTTTGCTCACTTTTAGATGAAGAAAGCATCACAAGCTGATCCTTAGTGTTAATGATTAGAATTTATTTTTAATTCAAATTCATCTTCTCTATATAATTATTCTAATATTTTTCATAATTAAAAAAAAAAAAAAAAAAACCATCAATGTTAATTGTTAAATCTCTCTCTCTCTCTAAAGAGGTTGTAATTAATATAGCATAATCTTCTCTCTCTAAAAGTAATTGTAATAAATAAGGTATAGGCAGAGGGAAAAAAAAAGCTTTTGAATTAATTTAGCTAGTGTGGTAAGTAATATATGTTTAATAATGACATGGGAAGGAAGTGTATTTTTTAGTTAAGTAGTTATATGGCTATCTAAAAAGGAAAACCTAAAAAATAGCATATAAGGTATTGTACCTAAGTTTTGTGCACATATATATATATATATATATATTTCATTTAAACCCTATTAAAATCTTTGAACTTTATATTTTTTACTTTTCTCAAAATGGCAAAATATATAGTTCCATATACATAATCATAATAAATGCTTAATGGAAGAATATATAATTGAATAGTTATAGAATACTCCTATAGTACCATAAATGGATACTCTCTCTTCTCAAATAATAGTGGGGCTCACTAATTAAATTCATGGTGGAATTCACAATTTATGTGAGATGGGAGAGTACGCATTTATGATACATTCAGAGTATTCAATAATTTTACTATATAATTATGAGTAATGCTACAAGCACAAACTATTTAGACCAAAAAATAAAAATATAATCATAATTAATGTCAATTAATAACTATCATAATTATCAAATTTTATATATATTTAGACCAAAAAATAAAAGAGAAAAAAAATCAATAGGAAAAAAAAATCATATTATGTTAAATTTTCTCGTGCGTTGCATAGTTTCCCAACTAGTTCAAATAGATTTGAATATTTTAGTTTTCGGTTTTGGCTTCTAGACAGCCATTAGAATTGAAAACAAAAAGAGAAAAATATTATGGCTATGATTGAAATGAATTTTAGTCAAATTTAGAGGGTGTAATTTGCATTTTAGCCTTAAATATTTGTTAAATCAATTAAGAAATACATGTATATTTTAAATTTTATTGATCTTAACAATTTATACTCTTCTTTTCAATGTCTCGTAATATAATCGAAAGAAATCTCCAAATGTTATAACACATGAGTATTATACACGAACCGTAGAAATAATCAAGATCATACCAAGATGCAACTCTTACTTTTTATTCATAAAAAAATATACATAGACCACTAACATACTTATATTAACGCACATTACATTTATTTATCTCAAAAAATGTCCTTCTAATTCCCATTTTTAGGTCATAGATGGAGAAGGGGGATGCTTAATGTAAGGCCGGTCACCAATGAAGTTCCCAGGAGGATCATAGTTGCAAATAATGAATGTCCCTCCATTGGTGCAACGCACTTTAGCACATCCTATACGAAGTGATTTGGCCCAAACCACCTGAGTATAGTGGCCGCACTCCCCACCAATACAAGAATTAGAGTTGTAGTCATAGTGGGGCTTCTCAGCCACCCACAGATTCACACCATCTTTGATTGATAGGTCACCGCTGCCCCATGAAATGTTTTCACCATATGGTCCACCGGAGTGCACAAGCTTGCAATCGCCAATACGCTGATTAGCATAGTTTTGTGCATATGCTGCTACTTTGTTATCCCAAGTCAGAGGTGGATCTCCCACCTGTGCACGAGCAGCATTCTGGGAACTGAGGTAGTCTTGTATGGAGCTTTGGGCATGGGAGAGATGGACTAGGGTTGAGCCCAAGAGACATACAAGAGCTAGTACTATTGCTAAATTACACAACCCCATTTTAGTTTGTGACCTACAATGCAAAGTAAAATGTCAAGTGATGGGTAAGAAGTAAGGTACGTAGTGAGGGAGTATTTATAGGGATATAGTGTTAAATGTTATTTGATGAACTTTGGCAAGTAACACCTTAAGGGATTAGAAGGACCAAAATAACCCCTCAAATAATTATTAATAGACATTATTATGATTATATGTATGGAGCTATATATCCTTCCATTTCAGGAAAATAGCCTAAATATTATGTACAAAGATTTTAACGGAGGATTTAAATATAAAAATAAAAATTTTAAATTATATATATATATATATAACATGTAAAATTGTGAGACCTCCAAAATAGACATGAGTGTAGAATTACATGGAAATAACAATGCATTTTGTTGCACAAAATGAGCCAAATTGTTCCCAATGTGTTTGGTTGTGGGGCCAAATCGAGTTTTTCATTGAAACTCAATTTTCTAAAAATCAAGTTTCAAAACAGAGGTATATCCCTAAATAGTTTTAAACATGAGGCATTTTACTGGAAAGTTTCAGCGAAAGGGGTATTTTGCCATTTTGGCCTTGGTTGTGGTTTCATATTATGCCTTGTTGCTATCTTAGTTGTGATCAAACATTGCCTTGCATCGACCTGAAGTGTGTCGGGTTACATCTATTAACATGGGTCAGCACTAGTCTCGAGACCTTGACAAAGCTTCAAAGTGCCGCATTAAAACCGTTAAAAATAAGGATTCATTAAAAGCACATCTATTAACTATTACATCTCACATAAATGTGATAATTGCATGGTCATCCAAATTTTGAGAAATTATACTTCTCATGGTAGAATACGTTATTTGCCCACATTCCACTAAAACATTCTTATTTGTTTAAAATTATTGGGCCAAATTGGGCATTTGCCCATTTCGCCCAAAAGATGTAGCAAAATACTCATGTTCTGAAACTATCTAACAAAATGCCTCTATTTTGAAACTCGATTTTGTTAGAACATATATGTTTTAACTTGTTTAAGAACATATGTCACTTAGTTATGTAAATTGGCTAATCTTTTGACAAAACGCACTCTGCTTGTAATTGGGTAGATCTAGGTGTTTTTAATACTTCAAGAAACAATGTTTCAAGGTCAAGTGTTGAAGTCATCAAGTCTGTCCAAGAAAAAGCAAGCTGAAGTGCAAAGTTTTTAAAGCTCGACACCTCTAGATAGCTACCTCGACACCTGCTATCTGTCGAGATTTAAAAAGTCAGAATTCCAAATCTGATTTTCTTGGGATCCGTGAATATGTTTTTGGGACTTCTTTTCTTCTAACCCTAAACATATAAAATGATTATTTTAAGAGCCGTTTTGTGTGACACAAGTTGTATTATCATTGAGTAATCTCTGTTTATACAAATTGTGCTCAACAGACGAAGTTCTTGACCTAGTTCATCCTTCATCAAGAAGTTGCTGTGTCTTTGCACCATAGGGTTTTGTAACCAAGCATCTTCCTGCTATTCATCACGTGGATGAACTGAAGAACTTTGCAGCCAACCATTCTTCCTCAAGTTGGTGTTCTGAAGTCGCGTACTGGGATCCGCGCATTGGTTAGTCACGTACTTGGGAGCCGTGCATCAAAGGTGGAAATTGTCACTACAGATCAAGTCCAATTGGGTATTGGGGTAAGGGTTCAACTGTAGGTTGGTAAGGTACTTGGGATTCCTTTCTTGTAACCGCTTGATTTGATAATAGTGGAGTTTCGGGAGTGGTGACCTGAAAATCACCCGGTGGGGTTTTTGCCATTAGGGTTTTCCCCATTAGTAAACAAATTACCGTGTTATTTATTTTCCGCTGCATATTTAGTATTTGGTGATTTGTTTGTGCTTCCACGCAATTGCATGATTAATTGATTAATTAACAACTTGGCTAATTAATTAATTAGGTTTAATTACAAGGGGTCATTCAGATTGTGACCTAACAAGTGGTATCAGAGCGGGCACACTCTGATTAGGATTTAATCTTTGCTGTGTTTGATTCATTGACCCCTGTTTGTCATGGATAGAGGACAATCATTAATTATACCTCCTTTATTTGATGGCACTAACTATGCATACTGGAAAGTACGCATGAGAGCTTTCTTGCAGTATTTAGATGAAAAGGTGTGGCAAGCTGTAGAGATTGGCTGGACTAAGCCAACAGAACAACCGGCCGAGTGGGATGATGCTAAGATTAAGGCGGCCAACTTCAACAGCAGAGCGCTGAATGCCCTTTTTAGCGCAGTCACCAATGAGGAGTTCAAGAAGATATCCTCAACTGAAACTGCTAAGGAGGCTTGGACCATCCTCCAGACAACCTATGAAGGCACAAAGGCTGTCAAAGACTCAAAGCTTCAGAGGCTCACTACAAGCCTTGAAGAAATTAAGATGGAGGAGGATGAGTCATTTGATGAGTTCTATGCCAAACTCAAGGACATAGTGAACTCAACCTTCAATCTTGGGGAAACCATCCCTGAACCCAAGATTGTAAGGAAGGTGCTCAGATCTCTACCTGAGAGATTTCATGCCAAGATTACGGCAATTGAGGAATCAAAGGATATAGACAAGATTCCTTTGACTGAGCTGGTTGGAAACTTGCAGACCTATGAGATAGGGTTATCCAGGATTGGCAAGTCCAATAAAGGCAAAAGCATGGCCTTGAAGGCGAAGAGCAGTGATATAGATGAGTCTTCCGATGATGAAGATTCTAAGATGAAGTCCTACATTACTCGGCAGGTCAAAAAATTCATGAAGAATGCAAATGGTAGGAGCTTCGACAAGGACCGCAGGCAGTTCAGTTCTTCTCAGTTCAAAAGCCAAGACAAAGGGAAGAAGGATGCTAAGGAGGGCGGTCAGTATACTGTTCCCGCAGGACCAAAGTGCTTTGGTTGTCATGGGTTCGGACACATGAAACATGAGTGTCCTACATATCTGAAGAGCATTGGGAAAAGCAAGGCCCTTGCTGTAACCCTAAGTGACACTGAGCCTGAAGATGATTCCGACAATGAGGATGACGGAATCCTAAATGCCTTCACTGCCACAGTCAATCCTACTGAAGGGATTGTTGAAGAAGTGGATGAAGAAGAAGAATTGGTGGAGTCCAAATTTGAGAAGATGGATGATCAAGATGATATCCATTCAGCCTATGAGAAGCTTTACAAGCTCTCTGAAAAACATGAAAAATTATATAGGCTGGCCACCAAGAAGCTCAGTGAAGTGGAACTCGATCGTGAAGAGCTATCCACAAAGTTTGATGAGGCGAATCAAACTATTGGAGCACTGAGATTTGAGAACAACTTTTTGGCTGAGAAGACCAAGAAGCTTGAAGCGGAGCTGTTTCAAGTCAGAGCTCAACTGGAGAGGACCTCAAGTGCAAAGCTTGATGAGATGCTTAGCAATCAAAAACCTGCTTCGGATCGAACTGGTTTAGGGTATGGTATTTCTTTCTCTAATACTGCTTCTACTAGCAATACTGTTTTTGTTCCTCCTGCTAATAACACTAAAATTGAGAATGTTGATGTTAAAACTGAATTAGCTAGTGAGAACTTAGACAAGAATAAATCTATCTTAGGAGCACCCCCTAAGCAAGATAAGAAAGATGCTAAGAACCCTAGGGCTAAGAAGGCTAACTCTCAAAAGCCCAAACAAAAGAAGCAGCATCTCTGTCATTATTGTGGAGCTGCCGGTCACACTCGACCAAATTGCTATAAGTGGCTAGCCACTCAACAGAGCAATGGCATGATAGTATCTGGAAGCCAATCTCAGCTTCAATCCTCTCTTGCTCCTCTTGAAGATCTTTTGAAAGCCCTCATGTTCCTTTCGAATTTGAACGGTTTCAATTCTTCCCCCTCACCGCCGGTTCAAGGATTCAATCAAAGGAAAGGTTCTTCCAAGATGTGGAAGAAAAAGGACTCTAAGTGATTTTATCACTTTCTTTTCCCTTCTTGTTTTTCTGTTTGTTGCATTGCTTGTGTGTTTTACTTTTCTGCTGAGTCAGTCTAGTTTTTGCTTTGCTTTGCTTAACATGTTTTTGTTTGTTTATTTTCAGTTTTTGTTCATTTTGTTTTTAATAAAAAAATAAAATAAATAAATAAAAAAATTGAAAAAAATTAGAAAAATACAAAAACAGTGTGTGTTATGTGTACTTTGGTATTTGTGTACCTTGGATGGCCATTGAAACAAAGTTTCTAAACTTTGTATCTCTTGTAGCTTAGATGAGCATCTCTATGCACAACTAAGCAAGTGAGCTTTGTGGCTCTTGTTTGTGATGAGTAAGATTAAGTTATCTCTTAAACTTAACACTCATATCACTCTTTTTGACGGGTAGGACTAGAAAATCCTAAGAGAAAGGCATAAATAACCATCTCACCACTGTTACCCGCCAATCATAGTATGACACCTGTATGCTTCGGCATAGCAAAAGTGCAGTGTCATAGACACCTGTATGCTTCGGCATAGCAAAAGTGCAGTGTCAAAGACATTCGTATGCTTCGGCATAGCAAAAATGCGATGTCAAATGCTTAACATCTTGGGTATTTCTTTTCTCTCTTTGTATGCCCATGCATGATATGCTTAAAAGAAAATATGCAAAGAAAATATAAAGCAAAAAGATTAAAGATGCTTTAAATATGATTGCAAGCGTGTTTTCTAGGAGATGTGGGAGTTATAGGATGTACCTCGAAGGTGATAGTCCCCATCAAACAGTTATGATTGTGTGTGAGTTAAAGTTATTTTCTCATATCTCAGATCGTCATAACATGTATACACATATGCAATCTTGCGATGTTTTTCACACACAACACGCAATATTCTTTGCTACTCTTGATACATGTGCAGGTACAATGTGATTTGGCCATCACAAGTGTTTACATATGCTAATGTATGCTCACTAAACTGTCTTGACTTGTTTTTGAAATATAAAATTGGTTAGACTTGTTTAGTGTGTGTGTGTGTTTCTGAGGATCCATGTGCTTTTAACTTCTTTTGAGAGATGATTTTGTGAGCTTAACATGTTGTTTGGATCTATGGTTGAGGTGTTAGTTGAATTGCATTCATGTCTGTGTTTTTCTCTTCTCGGAAAACTGCTTTTCAATGAAGGCTCGACACCTCCTCGACACCTTCTCGACACCTGATCATCTGTCGAGCTTCTCAAGCTTTTCTTATCGCAATCTCGACACTTCCCTCGACACTTGGTGGATCGATCGAGAAAGTCTCTGTCCTCTCGATAGATTCTCGACACCTGTTGGATCGATCGAGATTCACTTGTATCTGAATCTCTCCTTGCATCTCGATACCTCTCGATACCTTCATCTGTCGAAGGCTTTTTCCTCGATACCTTCCTCGACAGATTTCTCGATACCTCTCGACACCTCAGCTGTCGAGATTTACTGAGGTGCCTATTTAAATGCAGATCGCGATTCTGAACTCATTTCACTCGATCTCTCTCGATCTCTCCGTGTCTGTTCATCTACCTTTCACTCTCCTTTCACTCAAATCCTCCAACCCTCTTGGATCTTGCTCATTCCTTGCTTCAATCACTTGGTAAGATCTCTGTTCTCTTCCTTTTTCATGCATTTCATGTTTTGAAAACCTAGTTTTTGGGATTTTTCATAAAAATTTGGGGTTTTTCAAATTTGTTGAGTTTTTATTGAAATTGTGGGTTGGGTTTGGACTTAAATGATTTCAAAATGTCATACATTGCATTTCATGTGCATTATAATGATATTTTCATGCATTTAGATGTGAGTACCTTGTTTATATGCTGATTAGGATTGGATTGGGCTGAGCCCATGATGATATTTCTGTTTTGCATGTCATATGTTCATGCATTCCCATGCATACGTACTCTTTGTTCATATATCTGACATATTTGAACTGAGTTGGGACTTTTCTGTTTGTCTCCCTCTCTATCTCTTTCTCATTCTTTTACGTTAGTAGTGTCTATGGCACCCAAACGTAAATTTACTCCTGCTCGGAACCCTATGCGTTCTAGAGCATCTTCATCTTCTGATTCTGCTCCTTTTAACATTCGGTTCCGTGATGGAGATGCCCAAAAGGCATTTACTGAGAACTTTTCTAGACGAGGTGTTCATTCGGAACGCCAAGTCATTTTGGTGGACTTCGTCGACACTGACTTTCCCTCTGTCATTCACAGTAGGGGATGGGGGTCACTGTGTGACATCCCGGTCACTTGCCCTCTCGTGCTGATACAGGAGTTCTACTCCAACATCCACGAGATTGATCTTTCAGTACCTCATTTTTTCACTCGCGTTCGAGGTATGCGCATTCCTGTCACACCGCAACTTGTTGCGGATGTGCTTAGGGTACCTAGGATAGAGTTTCCTGATTACCCCTCTTGTGAGCGTCTGAGGACTGTGTCCAAAGAAGAGCTCATCTCTGCCTTCTGTCAGCGTCCTGCTGATTGGGGTGAGCATCAGTTCACATCATGTAGGCCTTTTGCTAAAGGTCCTAGATTCATGAACATGGTGATGACTTTTGTTCTCCATCCTCTGTCTCACTATAACTCTATCACAGAGCCTCGTGCTCGATTTTTTGCTCTCTCTACTTGGGCATCTTACCATAGACTTCCCTTCTCACTTCATCCGGTCTATCATAGATGTTTATCTTGATTCGGCGTCCCGTGATAAGCTTATCTTTCCTTCTGCTATCACGCGGATTCTACGCCATTTTTCTGTTCCCTTTCCAGTGTCCAACCATTTCACACACATATCTGCCATAGATGCCGCTACTGTAAAACGTAGTGAGGCGCAGTTCAGGTCGAGACAGCCAGGTGCCACTCCTCCCTCCCGTTCAGCACCATCCAGATCAGCTCCATCTACATCTGCTCCTTCTTCCTCTTCGAGCGATGTATCCCTTGGTGATATTATGGCGCAGCTGCAGCGCATGGACACTCGTCTTGATACACTCTCTGCTGAGTTGTATCAGGTGAATGTTTGCGTGGGTCGTATTGCACGACGGCAGGCGACCATGGGTGGTTTTGCTCCAGAGGCTACTCCTTCACCACCTACTCCAGTAGCTTCAGATTCTGAGGATGAGGATGATGATGGAGATGCTAGCTCTACTGATGAGATGTCTACATGACACTCTACCCTTTGTCACTCGTGACAAAAAGGGGGAGTAGTTTTGGGTTATGAGAGTAGTCATCTTAGGGGGAGAGTTAGTATAGGACATTTTTAATAGGGGGAGTGCTGATACTTTTGAGGGATGTAGTGAGGTTTGATGTATCTTTTTCTTTTCTATTCTTTATAGATGCATTGTTCTTGTATATGAGGTCCTTTGACCATTCTTACATACATTGTACTTATCTTCTCTCTTATATATGTTGATGTATGTTTCTTTCACCTCTCTCTTCATGTGTTGTTTCTTTTCTATCTTTATACACATGTTCTTTATACTTGTATGCAATCTATTATTTCTGTTTCACACTAAGATGCCTTGATGAGTTTTGTTTAAAGTGTTTCAGAAATACAGGTTGTCAAAGTCTACTTATCATAAGCTCTCTTCTTGCAAAGTTTTTTCAAGAGTTTGTGTTAGGATAGATTTTATTGTATTCAACAAGTGAATATGAGTTGAGTGATTTATGACTCCTCTCATATGCTCATTTGTTTGTTGTGGTTTTGTCACGGATTGCCAAAGGGGGAGATTGTTAGGACATATATGTTTTAACTTGTTTAAGAACATATGTCACTTAGTTATGTAAATTGGCTAATCCTTTGACAAAACGCACTCTGCTTGTAATTGGGTAGATCTAGGTGTTTTTAATACTTCAAGAAACAATGTTTCAAGGTCAAGTGTTGAAGTCATCAAGTCTGTCCAAGAAAAAGCAAGCTGAAGTGCAAAGTTTTTAAAGCTCGACACCTCTCGATAGCTACCTCGACACCTGCTATCTGTCGAGATTTAAAAAGTCAGAATTCCAAATCTGATTTTCTTGGGATCCGTGAATATGTTTTTGGGACTTCTTTTCTTCTAACCCTAAACATATAAAAGGATTATTTTAAGATCCGTTTTGTGTGACACAAGTTGTATTATTATTGAGCAATCTCTGTTTATACAAATTGTGCTCAACAGACGAAGTTCTTGACCTAGTTCATCCTTCATCAAGAAGTTGCTATGTCTTTGCACCATAGGGTTTTGTAACCAAGCATCTTCCTGCTATTCATCACGTGGATGAACTGAAGAACTTTGCAGCCAACCATTCTTCCTCAAGTTGGTGTTCTAAAGTCGCGTACTGGGATTCGCGCATTGGTTAGTCACGTACTTGGGAGCCGTGCATCAAAGGTGGAAATTGTCACTACAGATCAAGTCCAATTGGGTATTGGGGTAAGGGTTCAACTGTAGGTTGGTAAGGTACTTGGGATTCCTTTCTTGTAACCGCTTGATTTGATAATAGTGGAGTTTCGGGAGTGGTGACCTGAAAATCACCCGGTGGGGTTTTTGCCATTAGGGTTTTCCCCATTCGTAAACAAATCATCGTGTTATTTATTTTCCGCTGCATATTTAGTATTTGGTGATTTGTTTGTGCTTCCACGCAATTGCATGCTTAATTGATTAATTAACAACTTGGCTAATTAATTAATTAATTAGGGTTTATCACAAGGGGTCATTCAGATTGTGACCTAACAGATTTGACGAAAATCGAGTAATGTGAGAAATTTTAATTTTTTTTAATTTTTTGTAAAGTTTGATTTCACATAACTCAATTTTCTAGAAATTGAGTTATTCATTAAAACTCGATTTTTAGAAAATCAAGTTTAAAACAGGGGCATTTTGCTAGAAAGTTTTAGCGAAAAGGGCAAATGCCTATTTTGGCCAAATTATTGAGTAAATAGTTAGTTTCTATTAAAAAAAAAAAAAAATTCTGATTACAATTTTAAACAGGTAAGAGTTTTTAAGTGGAATGGTAAACAAATGACATAGTCCACCACGAAAATATTATAATTTGTCTCAAATTTTTAACCTGACTCTTACACCAAAAAAATCGTAATGCACAAACAACCATATATACCTTCTTAAGCTAATCCAGTAATGCAAACGTGAGAAATCTTTATTGTCCCTTCCATAGTGTCGTTTCAATTACTAGAAAAAGAAATTTACAAGGATCAAATTATAAGATTTAAAAGTTTAATCGAGGAAGCATTTGACCTTTGCAGATGCAGTTACTTAATGGTGCACTTAGAATCCAGCATTGAAGGTGTAATTCAAGTTGTAAGAAAATACATGCAAAATCATAGAAAGATGTAACTCTTACTTTTGGGAAAATTACATTTTACCACCTTAAATTATACTTCAAATTATGCTTTGCAATCTAAATTTTTTGAATGCACGTTTTAAACCATAAACTATGACTCATGTTATACTTTGCACCCCAATGTTAAGTTTGCCATTAATTTGAATGGAAATCCAAAGTTTAGAATGCAAAGTATAATCAGGAGTATAGTTTAATGTGGTAAAATATAATTTCTCATATGTTTTTTGGGATTGAGAAGAGAGGTAATTGAGTCTATTAAAAAAATGTCATACTTTTTCATCCAAAGTTAACAACAAACTTAACGTTGAGATGTGAATTGCATCAATAGTCATAGTTTAGGGTGCAAAGTGTAATCTAAAGTATATTTTAGAGTGCTAAAGTGCAATTTCTCCATTACTTTTTTATTGATCATCACATTGGATACGTACTATGTAGGCCACAAAAAATATCACTCATTCCACTTTTTGTGTTCTATTTTATGTTTTATCAATTGTAATCTGATTAATGCTTCATCAACTACCCCTTACATTATTGCATTGTTTGATTATGTATATCCATACAATTGTTTGATGGTTTGGTTGATTAATAGGTTAACTACATTAATTAATAGTTAATTAGCCTTAATTAATCAAGTCATAATTAAAATTTTGGGGTCAGTACCTAATTTATTGGGTTTGAACGTTCAAAGTGATTGGTGGAGAAATAAGGTACGCATGAGGCGGTATTTATTTATGAGAAGTGCTATGTTCATAACATTTTCATAATACTTTCCAGTTAGTTTATCAACTGATAAAGTTTCGAATGGTTGAATAAGATATCTGGAGTTCAATTCACGCCTACACCAAAAACTGATTGATATCTTGGTTTGATGATAAAAAGCTATTATCGAAAGCAGACGACATAGGTTGAAACTTTCTCAAAAAAAAAAAAAATAAATAAATACTTTCACAACAAATTCTAGTGTTATTAATTCTAATTTGAACATATTACTAAAATTACTTTTTTTATCCAGCCATAACTGTCAATTACAACCTGCCACTTAAAATTTGTTGTGAAAATATTGTGGGAACGTTGGAAGTCATAGTAGAATGTTCAAAAACACGTGAAAAACGTTAGAGGAACTAGACCAAAGCAACCCCTAAGTAGAATTTGCTAATGATTAAACAAGAATAATCGTTTGTTTGTAAATGACATATGTTGCTTACATGCATGGATGTCATATAAGTTGTTAGTATGCTCTTACATCAAATTTAAAACATAAACAATTAAAATTTATTATTTTACAAAGAAAATAGTTCTTAATTTCTTATTATCTTAATATTTTGCAAGTATGGAGGATACAAAGAAGCAATGTAATATATATATATATATATATATATATATACACCACCATTATTTGTATCATGTTATAAATAGTGTAACTTTTAATTTTACACCTAATAAATTTTACACATGCCAAATTGTATATCAATAGGATGTTATTTACTATTTAATCCATTAACTCATTTTAATGAATAATTTTGAAGTAAAAATAACTTGAAATTTAAAAAATTATATAAATGAGATATCTATTAATCTTAGATTTTCTTGAAATTTGCATAATGTAATTCAAAGATGGATTTTACAAAATACAAATCTAATAAAAATTTATTAAATGGAATAAAATTGGTAAAAATTACCCCAGATGTAATTTGAATTTGAGTTGTAGTTGGCTAAATTTGTACTACGTCATTAGAAAGAGTTTAACAAGGCAAATTCATTTATTGTCACTCACTAATTATGTATAAGTGATGCATTAATTGTTATAAAAAAAAATAGTGATGCATTAATTAGAGACAATCAAGGTTTAGTCATTGGCTCTTTGTCTCAACAACTATCATAGGACTTTCAAGCTACTGAGGTTGAGATTTTTGCAACTGTCTGTGCACTGGAGTTTGCTCTGGAGATTGGCATAACAGATGCTATACTGGAGAGAGACTCTGAGCTGGTGATTAAGTCAGTGGGTGACCATGCCTCTTTTATGGCCTCTAATGCAAATCTATTGAATGATGCTAAGTTTATTTCTAGATATTTTTCTCAGTCATGTTACTCTCATACTAAGAGGGAAGGTAACAAAGTTGCTCATGGTCTGACTCAACATGCTGTTAATGTCTCAGACTTTTTTAGTGTGAATGGAGGACATTTCATTACAGCTTTTTTCTATAATGCAGGCTGATATAGTTAGTTTACCTTAGGCTTCGTTTGGAAGTTCATAAGAGAATGGAATAGAATGATTATAAGGAAATGGAAATGAATGGAATGAAATGTATTTAATCTAGGGAAAGGAATGGAAAAGAATGGAATGGAATGAAATTAGGTAACCTTGATTGGATGTTTTAAAATAAAGGAATGGAAATGAATGAAAATAAGTGGAATGTAAGTAATCTTATTTGGAAGTAACATAGAGGGAATGGAATTGAATAATTTTATGACAATATTGCTATTACACCCCTATTTTAAAATAAAGGGTTGAATATATAGGGGTACTTTGGAAGTTTTAGTAAAAAAATTCATTAAATCTAATTTCATTCCCTCCCATTCCTCCCAATTTCAGGGAAAATGAAAATTTGAGATTTTAAGGGAATAGAGAGGAATAAGTATTCCCTCCAACCAATTTCATTCTCTCCCACTTAAACTCCCAAACTAGGGAATGAATTTTCCATTCCCTCCATTAAAACTCCCAAACAATGGAAGAGAAGAATATTTTAAAATTATTCTTTTCATTCCATTCATTTCCACTCCATTCCATTCCCTCCTCCCAAACGAGGGCTTAATAAAAATCCGCTCATGTTTTTTGTCCAAAAAAAAAAAAAAAGTGATGCATTAATTATTTATGTAAAATGAAATTTTTGTACTTATTTTCTAAAATTTATGTGGAAAACAATTGGTTAGGATCATAGTATTCCTGCTTAAGTTTCATTATGTTGACAACAATGGAAACAACTTCAAACCAAAAGGGAAAAAACACATTTAGGAACATATGAAATTATTAATTTAAAATTTGTGTGATTAGTGTAGTGAAAATAATTAATTATTTATCAACTCAATTAAGAAATTAATTTCTATTCCGGACTATATTAAACTTAACAATTTATACTCTTTTTTTCCAATGGCATGTTATACATATATTAACGCGCATTACGTTTATTTGTCTCAGAAAATGTCCTTCTAGTTCCCCTTTTTAGGTCATAGATGGAGAAGGGAGATGCTTAATGTAAGGCCGCTCGCCAAAGCAAATGCCAAGGGTGTGATAGACCGGGAACTTGGGTGCTATCAAAAAAGAGATTTAGGTGCTTTAAGGAATCTCTCTTTTGGGTAGTGGTGTAAAGTTGCTACTTATTTTTTATAAAAAAAATAATAATAATAAGAAAAAATAAATACAATTACATATTCAAAATACGTCAAATGTCATTGATTGAATAAAAAAGTACAATTTGGTAGATTAACCTTACAAGGCTTTGGTCCTAGTTACAATCTATGCAAAAATAAAAATAAAAAGCTTTGGTTCTAATTACATTCTACCAAAATTAAAGACAAAATACTAGTCTACCTATCCAAAATCTTAAGTTCGGGGGTTAGGTTACAGAATGGGAAGGTGTTAGGCACCTATTCCACCCAGGCAGAGTTTGGCCTTCTAGACTCTAATGACCATTATATACCCTTTTTGTATGATGTTGGATGATATGTTATAACATACATGACAAACACTTGACAAAAATTAATTTAAACAAATTCGCCTTATGAATAATGTCCTCTTTTAAAAGAAAATTCAAATATGTCTTGAAAGATTAAAAAAAAAAAAAAAAAAAATGAGATTTGATTTGTAAAAATTAGATCTATTTTTGTGAAGGAAAAAAATGAGATTTTATCAAGAAAAATCAGATCTGTTTTTTGGTAAAGTTAAAAAAAAAAAATGAGATTTTATTTTATTTTATTTTTTTGTAAAGTTAAAAAAAATGAAATTTGATTTGTAAAAATCAGATATGTTTTCTTAAAGGAGAGAGAGAGAGAGAGAGAGAGAGAGAGAGAGAGAGAGATTTTGTTAAAAATAATTAAATCTGTTTTGAAAAGTTAAAAAAAATTAAGATTTGATTTGTAAAAATCAGATTTGTTTTTGAAAGTAAATAAAAAAGACATTTAAAAAAGGATTCACATTCATGAGACAAACTTACTATGCATGCATCAAATATTAAAAAGAAAGACTTTAACCTAACTCTTAATTCTTTCTTTGAAATTTCAAAATCTGCAATTTTATAAAAAAGAAAAAAATTTTAGAAAATTTTTCAGATCTGTATTTAATGAAAATAAAAATCAATTTTGTGATAAAAAAAAAAATTCAGATCTATATTTAAGGAAAATACAGATCAGTTTTGTGACAAGAAAAAATTCAAATTTGTATTTAATGAAAATATAGATCAGTTTTGAGACTAGAAAAAAATTCAGATTTGTATTTAGTGAACATAAAGATCAGTTTTGAGACCAAAAAAAAAATCAAATATGTATTTAATGAAGATACATATCAATTTTGAATTAAAAAAAAAAAAGTTTTGTTGATCATTAGTAGATTTTGAAATCAAAGAAAAAAAATTAAAACAAACAATCAACTAAAGAACATGTCAAAGAAAATTTCAACTAAGTATATAAGCATGGCAAACATGAATTAAGAAAAAGGCACAATAAAAATCGAACATATTAACCGCGTTCATGCAAAGAATAATCACAACATACTAATTAATGGAAAGGAAAAACAGATAAAAGAATATAACTAAATACCTCTTGCATGTGCGTGCTCTTCAAATAAAAGAATATTTTAGAAATCAAAGAAATTTTCACTTCTTTGAGGTCTAAAATACTTTACATACAGAAAGAAGTTCTTAAAGCAAAAGTCTCTAGAATGTCTTTAACGTAAGGAGAGCAGAGAAGCCAGAAAAGAAGAGCCCTTTGATAGGCCAAAAACGTATTAACCCCTTGTGATGCATTAATTGATTAATTAGCCAAATTTATTAATTAATCAAATTAACATGCAAAGCGCGTGGTAGCACAAACAAATCACCAATTAACTAAGCATGCAGTGAAAAATAAATTGACACGGTGATTTGTTTACGAATGGGGAAAACCTACACGGCAAAAACCCCACCGGGTGATTTTAAGATCATCACTCTTGAGAATCCACTATTATCACAACAAGCGGTTACAAGTAAAGGAATCTCATTACCTTATACCAACCTACAGTTGAACCCTTACCCCAATAGCCAATTGAACTTGTTCTGTAGTGACAATCTCTCGTTTTCAATGCATGACTCCCAGTACGTGACTAACCAATTGCACTGATCCCAGTACGCGACTTGATCACCAACTTGAGAAGGATGTTGGCTGCAAAGTTTTTCAGTTCATCCAGACGATGAAGATCATGAAGTTGCTTGGTCACAAAACCCTACAGTGTACAAACGCAACAGATTCTTGAAGAACTAGGGCAAACTAGGTCTTTGATCACACTTTTCTTCACACTTGTGAAATTTTCTCTTGTGCAACTTGTGTCACCTTTGACGGCCCTTAAAATAATCATTATATATATTTAAGGTTGTGAGAAAAGAAAGCCCAAACACATAATCACGGATTGGATGAAAAACAGTCCTAAAAAACTGAACTTCATTAATCTCGATAGATACCTACCTGTCGAGCAGCTACCGAGCCACGGAATTCAAATAGCGCTCTAAGCCTCAATAGATACTAGTTGTCGAGCTAGCTGTCAAGCTTTACTGATTAGCACTTTCACACTTGATTCTTGGACAAACTTGCATGACTTTAACACTTGAACTTGAAACAAGGTTTCTTGAAGCATCAGACACATCCTAGATCTACCGAATTACAAGTAAAGTACATTTTGTCAATGGATTAGCCAATTACACAAAATAGTGGCATATGTTCCTAACATGTGAAACACATATGTCCTAACAATCTCCTCTTTTGGAAATCCGTGACAAAACCACAACAAACAAATGAGATATGAGAGAAGTCATAAATCAATCAACTCATATTCACTTTTTGAATACAATAAAACCTATCCTAACACAAACTCTTGAAAAACTTTGCAAGAAGAGAGTTTATGGCAAGAAGACTTTGACAACCTGTACTTCTGAAATACTTTAAACAAAACTTATCAAGGCATCTTAGTGTGAAACAGAAATAATAGATTGCATACAAGATATAAGAAGCATGTACATAAAGAGAGAAAAGAAACAACACATGTAAGGGTAGGTGAAAAACATACATCAATATATAAAGAATATAAGTATAATATATGTCAAAATGGTCACAAGACCAGTATACAAGAACAATGTATCTAAAAAGAAGAGAAAAGAAAAAGATACATAAAATCCCCACTACATCCCTCAATATCAACACTCCCTTTAATAAAAATCTCCTATCCTAACTCTCCCCCTAACTATAACTTCTCTCATAACCAAAACTACTCCCCCTTTTTGTCATGAGTGACAAAGGGTAAGAGTGTCAAGTAGACATCTCGTCAACACTGGAAGAGCTAGCATCTCCATCATCCTCATCATTGGAAGCAATAGCATCATCATCAACATCCTTATCCTCAGAAGCCTCTGGAATAGGTGGAGGAGAAGTAATGAAGCCACCTATAACCGCCTGGCATCGTGCAATACGACCAATACGGGTGTTCACCTGACACAACTCATCACTGAAAGTGTCGAGGCGAGCATCCATGCGCTGAAGCTATGCCATGATGTCCTCGAGAGTCACACCGCTAGTAGAAGAAGGAGGAGCGGATGTGGATGGATCTGAATGAGTGGGAGGAGCTGCTGACTCGTATCGCCTCCACTGAAATTGTGCCTCGCTTCATTTAACGGTAGCAGCATCTATAGCACCCATAACAGAGAAGTGGTCGGACACGGGAAAGGAAACAGAAAAATGGCGTAAAATCCTCATGATAGCCGAAGGGAAGATGAGCTTATCACGGGTTGCTGAATCCCTATACACATCTATGATAGAAAGAATGAAATGAAAGGGAAAATCTATACTAAAATACTCTAAAAGTGAAAGCAAAAACTGAGCACGGGGCTCTGTAATAGAGTTATAATAAGATAAGGGATGAAGAACAAAGGTTATGACCATGTTCAAAAACCGAGGGCCTTTAGTAAAGCCCAAACAGTAAGTGAACTGATGCTCACCCCAATCAGAAGGGCGCTCACAAAAAGAAGAAATAAGCTTATCTTTAGACACTGTCTTAAGACAATCACAACTAGGGTAGTCAGGATGCTTTTACCCTAGGGACATGAAGCACATAAGATACAATATCTGGTGTGACAACAATGCGTGTACCTCGAACGCGAGTAATAAAAAGAGGTACTGAAAAATCAAATCCATGAATGTTGGAGTAAAACTCCTACTTCAGCACGGATGGACAAGTGACCAGGACATCACACAGTGAATCCCATTCCCTACTGTGGATGACAGTGGGAAGGTCAGTGTCAAAGAAGTCAGACAAGATGACTTGGCGTTCAGAATGAATGCCTCGTCGGGAAAAGTTTTCAAAGAAGTCCGATTTGGTCTTCTCATCACGGAATCAGACAAAAAAAGGTGTAGGATTAGAAGATGTGGATGCCCCAGAATGAAGAGGGTTCCGGGATGGAGTAGATTTGCGTTTGGGTGCCATAGAAGCAGACTAACACAAATAGAAGAGAGAGAGGGAGAAAAAGACAATCAGAAAAGTCCCAAGCAGCAAAAAGGAAGCTCGATGGATCGAGGATCCGTCGATGAGCTATCGAAGGGATAGAAAGTTTCTCGATCGATCAACCTAGCTATCGAGAGGTGTCGAGATTTCGATAAAAAGCAATTGAAGAGCTCGATTGATAAGCTAGGTATCAAGAGGTGTCGAGGAGCTGTCGAGATTGCTTAAAAACAGTTTTCCAAAGAAGAGAAAAACACAGACATGAATGCAATCAAACATGCAACTCAACGAAGGATCCAAACAACATTTTAAACTTTCAAGATTATCTCTCAACAAAAAATAAAAAATAAAATGTTAAGCACATAGATCCCAAAACACACACACATACTAAACAAGTCTAATCAATTTTATATTTCAAAAACAAGTTAAGACAGTTTAGTGAGCATACATTAACACATGTAAACCTTGTGATGGCCAAATCATATTGTACATGCACATGCATCAAGAGTAGCAAAGAAATAGCGTGTTGTGTTTGAAAAACATCGCAAGATTGCATAAGTGTATACATGTTATGATAATTTGAGAAATGAAAAAATCACTTTAACTCACACACAATCATAACTGTTTGATGGAGACTATCACCTTCGAGGTACATCTTATAACTCCCACATCTCCTAGAATACACGCTTGCAATCATATAAAGCATTTTGATTTTTTTGCTTTTTATTTTTCTTTGCATATGTTCTCTTTTGATAAGCATATCATGCATGGGCATATAAGAGAAAGAAAAGAAATACTCAATTATGTTAAGTATTTGACATTGCATTTTTGCTATGCCGAAGCATACGGATGTCATTGACATTGCACTTTTGCTATGCCGAAGCATATAGATGTCATTTTATGATTGGCGGGCAACAGTGGTGAGATGGTTATTTATGCCTTTCTCTTAGGATTTTTTAGTCCTTCCCGTCAAAAAGAGTGATACGAGTGTTAAGTACAAGAGATTACTTAATCTTACTCATCATAAACACGAGCCACAAAGCTCACTTGCTTAGTTGTGCATAGAGATGCTCATCTAAGCTACAAAAGATACAAAGTTTAGAAAACTTTGTTTCAATGGCCATCCAAGATACACAAGTACCAATGTACACAAACACACATTGTTTTGGTATTTTTCAATTTTTCAATTTTTTTTTAATTTTTATATGAAAAACAAAACAAAGCAAAACTGAAAACACAACCAAACAAAAACATGTTAAACAAAACAAAGCAAAGCATAAAACTAGACTGACTCAAAACACTAAGGCAAACCACATAAGTAATGCAAAAACAAAAACAAGAAAGGGAGAGAGAGAAGAAGTGATAGAATCACTTAGAGCCCTTTTCCTTCCACACCTTGGAAGAACCTTTTCATTTAGAGAACCCTTGATCTGGCGGTGAGTGGGAAGAGTTAAAATCGTTTAAGTTCGAAAGGAACATGAGGGCTTTGAGAAGATCTCCAAGAGGAGCGAGAGAGGATGAAAGCTAATTCTGATCTCCTGAGGCGATCATGTTGTTGCTCTTTTGAGTGGCTAGCCACTTGTAGCAATTAGGTCAAGTATGTCCAGCTGCACCATAATGATGACAGAAATGCTACTTTTTCTGTTTTGGCTTTTAAGAGTTTCCCTTCTTAGCCCTAGGGTTTTTAGTTTCATTCTTAGCAAGTTTAGGGGGTGCTCCTAAGATAGACTTACCCTTATCTATGTTCTCACTAGCTAATTCATTTTTAACTTCATTGTTCTCTATTTCAACATTATTAGCAGGCGGAACAAAATAGTAGTACTAGTAGAAGCAATACTAGGAGAAGAGAAATCATACCCTGAACCGATTCGATCAGAAGTAGATTTCTGAAGACTAAGCATCTCATTAAGCTTAAGGCATGAAGTCCTTTCCAGCTGAGCTCTAACTTGGAACAGTTCAGCCTTAAGTTTCTTGGTCTTTTCAGCCAAGAAATTATTTTCAAACCTCAGTGCTCCAATAGTCTAATTGGCTTCATCAAACTTTGTGGAAAGCTCTTCACGCTCAAGCTCCACATCACTAAGCTTCTTGGTGGTCAACCTATACAACTTCTCATGCTTTTCTGAGACCTTGTATAACTTTGCATAGGTTGTATGGATGTCATCTTGTTCATCCATCTTCTCAAATTTAGACTCCACCAAGTCCACTTTTTCATCCACATCTTCAACAATTCCCTCAGTAGGATTAATAGTGGCAGTGAAGGCATTCAGGATTCCATCATCCTCAGGCTCGGTGTCACTTAATGTAGCAGCAAGTGCCTTGCTCATCCTAATTGTCTTGAGATATGTGGGGCACTCTTGTTTCATGTAACTGAAGCCTTGACACCCAAAGTACTTTGGTCTTGAGAGAACAGTGTACTGACTGCCATCCTTAGCATGCTTCTTCCCCTTGTCTTGGCTCTTGAACTGAAAGGAACTAAATTGCCTACGGTCCTTGTCGAAGCTCTTTGCATTGGCATTCTTCATGAACTTCTTGAATTTCCTGGTGATGTAGGACTTCATCTTAGAATCTTCATCATCGAAAGACTCATCAGTGTCACTGCTTTTGGCCTTCAATGCCATGCTCTTGTTCTTACTCGATTTCCCGATCTTGTCAAACCCAACTCATAGGTCTGCAGATTGCTAACTAACTCTGTCAAAGGAATTTTGTCAATATCCTTTGATTCCTCAATTGTGGTGATCTTAGCATGGAATCTTTCGGGTAGAGATCTGAGCACATTTCTTACAATCTTGGGTTCAGGAATGGTTTCCCCAAGATTGAATGCTGAGTTTACTATGTCCTTGAGCTTGGCATAGAACTCATCATACGACTCATCCTCGTTCATCTTGATCTCTTCAAAGCTGGTAGTGAGCCTCTAAATTTTTGAGCCCTTGACAGCCTTGATTCCTTCATAGGTTGTCTGGAGGATGGTCCATGCTTCCTTTGCAGTTTCAGTGGATGATATCTTCTTGAACTCCTCATTAGTGACTGCACTAAATAGAGCATTCAATGCCCTGCTGTTGAAGTTTGCCGCCTTGATCATCGCATCATCCTAGTCAGCAGACGCTTCTGTAGGCTTGGTCCAGCCTATCTCCACAGCTTGCCACACTTTCACATCTAAAGACTGTAAGAAAGCTCTCATGTATACTTTCTAGTATGCATAGTTAGTGCCATCAAATAAAGGAGGTATAATAAGAGACTGTCCTCTATCCATGACAAACAGTTAACCCTAATCAAAGTGTGCCTGCTCTAATACCACTTGATAGGTCAAAAACGTATTGACCCCTTGTGATGAATTAATTGATTAACTAGCCAAATTTATTAATTAATCAAATTAACATGCAAAGCATGTGGTAGCACAAACAAATCACTAATTAAACTAAGTATGCAGCGAAAAATAAATTGACATAGTGAATTGTTTACTAATGGGGAAAGGCTACACAGCGAAAACCCCACCGGGTGATTTTAAGGTCACCACTTCCAAGAATCCACTATTATCACAACAAGCGGTTACAAGTAAAGGAATCTCAGTACCTTATACCAACCTACAGTTGAACCCTTACCCCAATACCTAATTGGACTTGTTCTATAATGACAATCTGTCCTTTTCAATGCACGACTCCTAGTACGTGACTAACCAATTGCGCGGATCCCAATACGCGACTTGATCACCAACTTGAGAAGGATGATGGCTGCAAAGTTCTTTAGTTCATCCAGACGATGAAGATCATGAAGTTGTTTGGTCACAAAACCCTACAGTGTACAAACTATTAGGATTAGTGCCCTAGAATCCTATTGTATGATGCTATGTATGATATTATGTATGACATTATGTATGACATGATGTATGACTTAATATTGTAATTAATAAAATTGTTTTATTATTATCTAAAATAATGGTAACGTGAATATTTGGACATTATCATATAGTCCATGAGATGCATAGTATGTGATTTATGTGAAAAGTTATAGAAGATATAAATCATAAGTTCTTTGTAAACTCAGAATTTTAGTTCGTAGTCGGTGATGAAATTGGGCATTTCATCTGCGAAGACTATAACATGTCAACTAAGATGATTTTTCTTGATCATGGAAGTAATGACTTCTAGTTGATATGTTGATATGTTTTAAAAGTTAAGACATATTGAACTGGACTGCTGTGAGATTTATTATTCTCCTAATGACTGTCAATTGAATAATAAATCTCATGACTTATATTTACATGAACTCTTAATCCTGAGAGGATAATGGACCTGATCATGAAGTGTAGGTTATTTTGATATATCAGGAGTGAGATCTAAAGTAACGGTCAAAACCTCAGTATGTTGGGCAACCGCATTTAGTGTTGATGGAACATATATTCTCAAGATGGAATTCATAGTCTCTTAACGGAGATACAAAATATTCCTTTGAGATAAGTTTAATGGGTTTATTATTCAGAATGTTAGGCCTAACTACTTTAGTAAATAGTTACTAAAGTATATATTTATGAAATTGGATTTCATATATATATGATGAATAACTTAAAGGATTAAACCAGGTACTCAAGGATTAAGATGTAGTAATTTTCAAATTGGCAGTCTACTTTCATAACTTTGTATTACTATGAATATTTTATAAAGGGGTTGCATGTATAATAAAGTCTTGGGATATAATTTATTAATAGGGCCTAGAGTGCAATTATATTTATGTAGTGGTATTAAATATAATTAATGGTAACTTTGAACTTGTCAAGAGTTGACAAAAAAGCCCAAGGCTCATTGAAGCTAGTGTCTTATTGGTCACTTTTGGTCCCACTCAAAGCCACATACTAAAGCCCAATTGGAAGGCCCAATAGGCCAGCCCAATTAGATAATCAGTTAAATATAAAGGGAGATACATACAGAATTTTTAATAAGAGAAAAAAGAAAGACACCATTGTGAAATGGTGTGTATGTGTGAGTGAAGCCACTCGATTATTCTCCCTTAGAAACTGATTGAGAGACCACACATCTTGGGCGTTAGTGGAATTGGAGTGAAGATTGAAAGTGTTCTCGAGAACTTCTGATATTTGGTTTTGAAATTCACTGCACCAAGGTACACTCTCTTGTTCTATATTCTGAAACTTACATAGTGCATGTTATCAATTGCGAATGAAGTAGATCCGTTAATTTTTTGCTGTGCATGTTTTGTATGTGATACAAATATATGATTTTCCAAAAATTGGTATCAGAGCGGTCTTCATTTTTGAATCTGTATAATATGTTTAGTGAGTTTTAGAATTAAAGAAAACTATTTTCATAGTTGTGAAAATTTTGTTGTCATTTTTCTGCATATTATAGTTTTTGAAACTATTGTTTGATTAAAACTGATTTTAATGTTATGATATTGTTTAAGTTTGATTTTAAGCAGGTAAAATTGAATTTTAACACTTTAACATCAATGAAATTCAAGTTTTAATCTTAATCTCATCGTTTTTGATCATTAAGAATGTGATTTGTTAATTGGAAATGTCAAAAACGGTTAAAAGAAAAACGGCAATTTTTGGGCGTTTTTTGCTACTAGCGAGTCGCGAGTGAGTTGCGAGAACTTCTGGATGAACTTGCGATTGGGTGAGTCGCCAAAACGAGTAGCCAAAATTCGCAATTGGATTCTCGCAACTGGGCGAGTAGCCAAAACTCGCTACTCGCGTGAGTAGCCAGAATGAGTAGCCAAAAAATACTGACACCTGTTTATTACATGTATAAAGAGCAAGGCTATGTGTAATTAGTTTATGTATGTATTAAACAATTAAAAACCTTTATTTTAAAACATCTAGTCAGAGATAGATATAAGGGTTGCACCTCACGGCCTCCATTGTTGGTTCATAGTAGTTTGAAATATATACTTTGTCTTTGCTTCGAGCTTAGCATTCCATGTGGAGAGTATTTATTTCATGGTCCTACAAGATTGAATTTCCTGGTTTATAGTGGTTTGATCAAACACCTTGTATTAGCCTTGAGCTTTGCATTCCATGCGGAGGGTGTTTTGTATCATGGTACTACAAAGTAAGCCTATTAAAGGGATGAAATGTGGCTACACATGATTCTAGATGATGGTATACACTAAACTAGATTAGGCTAGAGTAGAAATTCTATCTGTGCGCACCGTAAGTGAGACCACTGGGCTGGGACTCACTTAGGCCGACAACTTATTTGTGTAGTGGGCTTGGATTTCCTGCACTGGGTCATTCTCACCACTGAGACTCAATGAGATCACTTTTCTCTTTTTCCACTGCCTGAATCACTCCTCTCTTTTTCCTCCCTCTCTCTCTCTCTCTCTCTCTCTCTCTCTCTCTCTCTTTTTAGCTTTCTCCTTGTGAACCTCCAACAACCTTTTACGTTTCTGTGTTCCTCATATTTATAGCTCAAATTTCGTGGAGAGGCTATGATTATCTTTAGGTTTAGTGCAACAGGCGGTCCAATGTCGTCACTCATGAGTGGGTGGTTAGGTGGGAGTGGGAGGTGGTGTGAGTGGCCTTGGAACTTGTTTTCCCCCTCCTGCAGGTATCTCCGGCAGCAGCGCCCTCTGAGGCATTGCCGAATATGTAAAGGACGGGGTGTTTGAACGTTGGTCCTTCATTACTGCTCGGGGCACAGATTTGCCGAACAATGATGAAGTGGCAAAGTTTGGGCCCGCAGCTTGTGTGGCTTTGGGATGGGCTGCTGGGTGGAAAGAGATCAGTTTTATGGGCCATGCATCCATACCAGAGTCCCAGGCCCAAATGGGCCCTGGTGTGGGATTTCGTACACTATCTTATATCCAAAAAAAAAAGAAGAAGATTAAAGGGACAAAAATTTCCCTTTAGTAGTTTGTAATAGACATTATTATGATTATATCTTTATATGGAAATATGTATTCTAGCATTTACTTAATTATTAACTCTCTCTCTCTTTTTGTATTTATTGTTTCTCACCTCATTAACAACGGCGCATGTAATCTCAAATAAAATAATTATCGAAAAATTTAGATGAACAACTAAATAATGAACGAGAAATTCATAAAAAGAAAAAATTGCATCTAAAATAATTAGAAGGATAGATTTTAAGTAAAAAAAAAAATCATTTAATTATATAAAAAGGCTTTAATTTAAATGTTGCCTTAGGCCCCAAAATCCCTTGGGCTAACCATACCAAAACCCTTGAATTTGAATAATCTTTTTTTTTTTTTTTAGAGAGAGTTTCAAACTATGACGTTCACTTCTAAAAATAGTTCTTTATTACCAGACCAAGACACTAATCAGTTTTTGGTGTAGGCGGGAATTGAACCTCAAATCTATTATTCAACCATTAGAGATTTTATTAGTTGAGTTAGCTGGAACCCACTTGAATTTGAATAATCTAAAATGGATTTTAGTTGAAGAGTTAACGGGTGTCTTTTTTTTTTTTTTTTTTATAATTTTAATGGCTAGGGAGAGAGATTTTGTCTTAACCAAATTCTGAAGCTCATTGTTTAAGGAGCTAGATTGTTATTCAATTTAGATCAAACATTGAAACTTTGATAATTTTCTAAAAGGATTGAAGGAATTCATATCAAATGCTTTTTTCTTTTTTTAATTAACACGCATTACATTCATTCTTCTTAGAAAATGTATCTAATTGAAGAGGGTGAGAATTAGAGATGACGGATCAATGTAGAGGGACTTGACAGTGCTGGATAGGTTTGATCATACTGAACGGATCCTATGTGGACGGACATAGGGTGGACGGATCAAAGGGCCACGTGGCGCTTAACTGGTCATTATGCGATCTCCAAAAAACCCTAAATGGAAACGACTCGCATCTCATGATAAGCCCTAATCTACAAAGTCCCAATATGAATAGAATTCTATTATGAGGAGGATTCTGGAATATACGTGCATTAAAGGAGATCTTCCCTATAAGGGAAAGACTTGTTACGCAAGCCAGAGAGTTTAGCTCTACACTACTATAAAAACCCAAAGACCTTCAAAAAACAGGTACGCATAATTCACTCCAGCTCTGGCATTTTAGAGTTGTAGAAATGTTTTCTGACTTAACCTTCGGAGGGTCTTTGGCCGGTACCACACCGGCACTCTCCTAGGGTTTTCTCTTTGTGTTGTGCAGGGATTGTTTCGAGCGTACAAGAACTGTGTGGCTTACTGTTGATTTTTCGACATCATCAGTTGGCACCATCTGTGGGGAACTGCGATTTGTAAGCCATAACATCGCCTTCTGGACAAAAAGTTGCATGTTACTCACTCAATCGATGGCAACCACCACCAATAATCAAGGCGATGAACCACGACCTACTACCCTGGAAAGGCAAGTCCAAACCCTTACAGTAGTAGTGGAACGTCTCACCAAACAGAATCACAACCTAGAGGAACAACTGCGCCAGAGGAATGCAGTGATGGATACCCAAGAGAAAGAATTAGAAGGCACTAGCGCTGAGAGAAGAAACCATGAAAGGCCGGAAGGAAGCAATGCCCCAAGTAGGCCAGAACGACAAGACACAAGCCGGCCCTTCGTTACGAATACGGTCCCATCTCACATAGTTGCCGAGATGCAGATGATGAAGGAGTGGATAGACCTTATGATGAATACCCTCAGAGGACGGGTGTCTAACGACCTCGATGACCTAGTCCATTGAACGGACTCACCATTCACAGCGTTTGTCACTTCATTCCCCCTCCCACCGAATTTTTGCATGCCGTAGGTGGAAAACTACGACGGATCCAAGGACCCTTTAGATCACCTGGAGTCCTTCAAGACCCTAATGCACCTATAGGTGATACCAAATGAGATCATGTGCAGAGCCTTCCCCACCACGCTGAAAGGATCCGCAAGGATCTGGTTCAGTTGGTTGACGCCCAACTCAATCAATACCTTCAAGGAGTTAAGCGCCCAATTTGCCTCACACTTCATCGGTGGACACAGGTACAAGAAGTCCACTATATGCCTGATGAACATGAAGCAAAGAGAAGAAGAGACGCTGAGGTCTTACATAACCCGCTTTAACAAGGAGGCTCTTTCGATTGACGAAGCAGACGATAAGATACTCGTGGTTGCCTTCATAAACGGACTGTGAAAGGGTAAGTTTTTGTTTTCCTTATACAAGAACGACCCCAAAACTATGTCAGATGTACTGTACAGGGCAACCAAGTACATGAACGCAGAAGATGTGTTGCTGGCTCGAGAAGAAAGGCCCAAGAAAAGAGAAAGACAAGAAGACATACGGCAGGACAGAGGACCAAAGAGGATAAGGACCGGAGAATAACGGGAGGACAGGCACTCAAAACCCCCCATGAGGAAATTCACGAGTTTCACCCCGTTGACTGCTTCGATCGACCAAGTCTTAATGCACATCAAGGACGAAGGAGCCTTGACCTTTCCCGGTAAGCTGAAGGGAGATCCTAATAAGAGGTCTAGGGATAAGTATTGCCGATTCCACCGCGATCACAGCCATGACACATCTGACTGTTACGACCTAAAGCAACAAATCGAAGCCCTCATACGACAAGGAAAGCTACAGAGATTTGTCAGCAAAGAGAGGATGGACCAACCACAAGAGCAGGCCCCCCGACGGGAGAATGAGTGTCCCAGGCTGCCCATAGGGGACATAAGAATGATTGTAGGGGGCACGATGGCCACTGGGTCGTCCAAAAAGGTCAAGAAAACTTACCTACGGATGGTTCAGAACGTTCAACTGACATGTTCCGTACCAAAGATGCCACAGATGGACAATCCTGTCATCGGGTTCTCAGAAGAAGATGCCCGACGTCTTCACCACCCACATGACGATGCACTCGCAGTTAGCCTATGAGTAGGAGATTACAATATGCACCGAATTCTGGTCGATAATGGCAGCTTGGCTAACATCCTGTACTACCCAACATTCCAACAGATGAGAATTGATAGAGAATGATTAATTCCAACAAATGCTCCGCTCATTGGATTCGGAGGAACGTGTGTTTTCCCCCTTGGCACAATCACACTATCTGTGACGGTGGGTGACTACCCCCAGCAGATCACTAAGGACGTAACCTTCCTTGTGGTTGATTGCTCGTTAGCTTACAACGCCATCATAGGGCAGCCTATGGAAGGCTGTAACCTCAACCTACCACTTAATGATCAAGTTCCCTATAGATTATGGAGTAGGGGAGCTGCGCGGAAACCAGGTGGCTGCGCACGAATGCTACATAGCAATGATGGAGATTGACGTCCACCTCCAGGCCATGAACATAGAAGAACATCGGACGACCACAAAACCTATGGAAGAACCCGAAGAGATCCATCTTGACGAGTCTAGAAATGATCGAACAATGAGGATTGGTACCCTTGCCAGTTCGACGGTTTGCCAAGCGCTAGCAGCTTTCCTCAGGGACAACCGGGACGTATTTGCTTGGAGTCATGAAGACATGCAGGGGATAAACCCTTCCATTATGGTGCATAGGTTAAATGTGTTGCCCACCTTTACACCCGTCCGTCAGAAGAAGAGAGTGTTTGCCCCAGAACAAGACCAGGCCATAGTAGAAGAAGTCCGCAAGCTGTAGGAGGCGAACTTCATTAGGGAGGTCTACTACCCCGACTGGCTAGCAAACGTGGTAATGGTCAAAAAGCCAATGGAAAGCGGAGGATGTGTGTAGATTTCATGAACCTCAACAAAGCCTACCCTAAGGACAGTTACCCCCTCCCGCGGGTCGATATCCTAGTTGACTCTACGGCGTAACACCAATTGCTGAGCTTCATGGATGCTTTTTCAGGCTACAACCAGATCAGGATGGACGATGCCAATCAGGAGAAGACTTCGTTTGTCACCAGCCAAGGCCTCTTCTATTATAAGGAAATGCCATTCGGCCTCAAAAACGCAAGGACGACGTATCAAAGGCTTATGAACAAGATATTCGTGCAACAGATTGGGAGAAACGTCCAAGTCTATGTGGACGACATGCTGGTAAAAAGCAGAAGGGAGGAAGATCACTTGGAGGACCTTAGAGAAACATTCGACACCCTTCACTCCTACAACATGAAACTCAATCCAGGCAAATGTGCCTTCGGAGTGACGGCAGGAAAGTTCCTGTGGTTCATGGTGTCTCAAAGGGGTATCGAGGCCAACCCAAATAAGATCCGGGCCATAATGGAGATGGCACCTCCAAGGAATATCAAAGAAGTCCAAAGCCTCAACGATAAGATAGTTGCACTCAATAGATTCGTATCAAGGGCATCGAATAAGTGTCTACCATTCTTTCGCATGCTAAAGAAGTCTTTCGAATGGACGACTGAGTGTCAGCAAGCATTTGAGGATTTGAAGGCCTACTTCTCATCTCCTTCGTTGCTGAGTCCTTCCCAGCTTGGGGAAGAACTATTCCTTTACTTAGCAGTATCCCCGACGGTCGTTAGTGCAGCGTTAGTCAGGAAAGAAGATAGGGTACAGAAGCCCGTATACTACACAAGTCATGTGCTCCGAGGTGCAGAAGAGAGATACCTTCCAATGGAGAAGCTCACCTTCGCTCTAGTTACCGTGGCTCGCAAGCTCAAGCCCTACTTTCAGGCTCACACAGTAATCGTCCTAATGGACAAACCCCTAAGGAAGGCGATGAGTAATCCTGAAGCTGCCGAAGAGTGGCATTACGGGTAATTGAATTGAGTGAATTCGATATACAATATCGACCCTGCATGGCCATTAAGGGACTGGTGGTTGCCAACTTCATTGCAGAGTTCACCAATGTAGAAGGATAGGGGGCAAAAGAGGTCCCACAATGAAGAATCCACACAGACAAATCCTTCAATAAGCAAGTAGGCAGAGCTGGCATGATACTCCATAGCCCAGAAGGGGATAAGATTGAATGCATGGTCCAGCTGGATTTCCCTACGACCAACAATGAAGCGGAGTATGAAGCCCTAGTAGCAGGACTGGACCTCGCAAAGGCTGCAGGAGCTGAAAATCTAGTCCTCTACTATGATTCCCAAGTGGTGATAAGTCAGGTCAACGGGTAATACGACTGTAGGAATGAACGAATGAAAAAGTACCTAGAACAGGTAAAGAACCGTGTCCACAATCTCCGAGCAAAGTTCATTCAAATCCCGAGGGAGGAGAACGAGCACGCTGACTGACTCGCTAAAGCTACATCAGCAGAACATAGAGTCATTCCCAGTCAGGTACTGTCCTTCGTTCAGATTTCACCACTAATAGGTAGCATCAGTGTGCAGGAGGTAGGATCCAAGAACCAATGGACAGCACCAATAACCTCTTACCTGAAGGAGGGCGTGCTACTGGAAGGAAAGGAGGCTGCAAGAAAATTGAAGGTCCAAGCTACCCGCTTCATCCTGATCAAAGATGTTCTTTACAAAAGAGGTTTCTCTCAACCCTACCTAAGGTGTCTCAGCCTTGAAGAAGCAGACTATGTTATGAGGGAAGTTCACGAAGGAATTTGCAGGAACCACTCGGGATCACGTTCGTTGTTGCATAAGCTAATCAGAGCAAGATACTATTGGCCAACTATGCAGAAGGATGCCCATGCATGTGTTAAGGCTTGCGACAAATGTCAGAGATTTGGCAACCACATTAGGCAACCAACGGAGGAGCTTACCCCTATGATAGCCCTGTGGCCGTTCACTCAATGGGGACTAGATATAATGGGTCTGTTCCCAACAGCAGTTAGACAATTAAAGTTCTTAATAGTTGGTATAGACTATTTCATAAAGTGGGTAGAAGTGGAAGCCCTAGCTACCATCACCAAAAAGAGTGTCTGAAGCTTTGCATGGAAGAACATCATCTGCAGGTATTGTATACCAAGGGTGTTGGTCTCTGACAACGGGAAGCAATTCGACAACGATGCATTCCGAGATTTCTGCTCACAACTAGGGATCAAGAACCATTACTCATCACCCACCCACCTACAGGCCAACGGGCAAGTTGAAGTGATGAACCGATCCTTGCTCAAAATCATCAAGACTCAGCTCGAGGGGGCAAAGGGTATATGGCTAGAAGAGTTGCCAAGTGTTTTGTGGGCAAACAAGATAACGGTGCGGACACCAACAGGAGAGACCCCGTTTTGATTAACATACGGGAGCGAAGCGGTCATTCCAGCGGAAGTGCGACTTACAAGCTACAGGGTAGAAAACCATGACAAAGGCAAAAATGAGGAAGCAATGCGCCTGCAGCTTGATCTGATGGATGAAGTCAGAGCAACAGCAGAACAAAGACTAGCACGGTATCAGAATCTCATGGCCAAGCACTACAACTCCAAGGTCAAACCCAGGGACTTCTAAGTAGGGGATCTTGTCCTAAGAAAGGTGATGGGCACCACAAGAGACACCTCCCAAGGGAAGCTGGGACCTGATTGGGAAGGACCGTACAGAATTGCGTCGTGGCATAGAAAGGGAACCTACCACCCGGAAACGCTGGACAGACGAAAGCTACATCACCCATGGAATATGGAGCACCTGAAAAAGTAGTACCAGTAGGCTACTAGCAGTAGGCGACAACAACACCTCCTCATTGCCAATCTTTTCTTTCTAGTTTTATAGTTTTTATTATCTACATTTTAAGCCCGAAGGCAGGTTTCTTTTTATTTTCAAAGAAAAATTTTCTACATGCATTTACCACATAATAATAAGAGGAGGGTTATTCAGATTCATATCATATTTATCGGTTTCTACATACTTCACAAGTCTACAGGTGGACGGGTCCACAACAAAGTGGATGGTTCTATTATCAAAATTGATTGATTTATTAAAAAGTTCACCATGTGGATAGTACAAAGTCCATAAAGTGGACGAGTCTATTACTAAGTATACTATTACAAAGTCCATAAAGTGGATTGGTCTATTACTAAGTAGACTACTATTACGAAGTCCATAAAGTGGAAGGGTCTTTTACTAAGTAGACTACTATTATAAAGTCCATATAGTGGACGGGTATATTATTAAGTAGATCGTAAAGTCTATTAGATGGACTGTTCTATTATTAATAGACGTTTATTACAAGTCCATAAGTGAACGATAACCATGAAGTCCATATGACGGACGGGTTCACAGGTCCATAAGTGGACGGATCCATCCCAAAGTATGATAAAGTCCATATGATGAACGGTCTCGACATACAATTAATTATTATGAGTAGACAAATTCAGAATAAACTATATGGTCCGTATAGAGGATGGACCCATCCGAACGGATATTAAGTCCTTAAGTGGACGGATCCAACAGTTCATTGAATCAACATTATAGGACGGGCCTATCAACAAAATGATAATCCCTCATAAAAGATGGGATCAAAAATACAATGGAACCAACATTACAAGCCCTCAATATGAATGGAAAGATAGTTATGACAGTTGTACTCATTCACAACTGGAAACTAAACAGATTTGTTCAGAAAAAACAATGACAGAATAAAGTAACTAAGCTAAAACCCATGAAGGGGAGAAGTTTAAATACACAAGACGACGGTTAAGATAAGCACTTAATGTTCTCCAAAGCCATTAAAAAAAAAAAAAAAAACTACATAACATGAGTGGGAGTTTCATCCTTCTCTTCAACCAATAAATCCTCTGGGTGACAGGCCTGATCATCATTTGGTTTAGCTTGGCTTTCAACATTAATTTCGTCACCATGTGTGTCGTTGACAAGGGCATCCTCGGCAAAAAGTTCATCCGTACTCTTGGAATAGACGGGCTAAACTGATGTTTGCTCCTAGACATTGATGTTGACATTGGACACGTCCAGGTCGGGATATAAAGTCTTCACTTGACGGAGGGCGTCATCAAAGCCTTCACCATATGAGACTCCAAGCTCTGCCAAAAGGGTGTCAAATTCACGGTACTCTCGTACAGCAACTACCTTCGCTAGATGGAGTTGGTCCTTGGCATCAGGGATCTCCTTCTCCTTGTCTTCCAATACCTGCTTCAGTTACTCCGTCTACTTTGAAAACTCTTCCCTAGCTTGCTCTGCCAAGACGAGCTTCTTTTCCTGGACCACCTTCCAGGCCTTCAGCTCGTTCAACTCATCCTCCGTCGACCTCGCCTTATCCCGAATACGGTCCAACGATGTCTTGCCCATCAACCCCTTCATCATTACCATTACCTAAAAATGAAAAGATTAATAACTAAGCAAGTTGACAGAAAGGAACTAAGACGGTAGACGGGCATAGTTACCTGAGTGATGCAAAAGAGACGTGTCTCCCCCATGGCCTCGATTGCATGATTGCTCAAGTCCTCATAATCATCAGCCGTGATGATGGACGAGAGCTGCTCTAATGCATATTTGGAGTCCTCACGGAGGAGGATTGACGCTTTCTCTTTAGAAGGATCAGGACCTATCATAAGTCCTTTTGCCCTTCTTGGGCCGAGTTTTGTGACCTTCTTCTTGGTCTCGGACTTTAAACCCACAACGGGTTCAAGAACTATTTTAGGCTTCTTGATGGGTTGACGGTTAGGTTTCTCTGGTTGTTTTCTCTTAATGGACGGGTTGGCTGAGCCCAGCCCCTTAGAGGTTTGACCATCCTGTTGTTTTTGCAAAGCAGCTTGCTGCTTTATGTGGGCTCTTCTCTTGGCAGCGTCCATTTCTGCACAAAAGAAGACGGATATTTTAAAGTAAACTCAAAGACAAAAAACCACTTTGTGGATAAGGGACTTACATTGAAGAACTTGGGCATTGTATCAACGGGCGGCTGGAGTTGGCTTGGGACCATCGCAATACCAATCAAGGGTGTCGAGCGTGACCAACTTTGCCCACGTCCTTTCCTCTAACTTAGTTTTGCTAAAAATCTTCTCCAAAAAACTCCACTATTCTAAAGTGACCTGAGGACGGTCTTGAACTGCAAAAAAGAATGAGGACGGTCAAAGAAACAATTAAAGGAAACAATTGATATCTTGAATATAGACAGATGCATACCAGACGGGGGCGTTATTCCCCATGTTGTGTCGACGGGCATAAACTCCCGATCACTAGGACGACACATCCACTCGTCGTCCTCCATAAAAAAATACCGACTCTTCCAGTTTCTGTTAGAGTCGAGGGTTTCACACACGAGCCTTGTGTGGGGGTTCCTAGGCACAAAGCTATACATGCCCTTTGACTGAGCAATCTCAGCCGGACGGTAACAATTAAAGAACTCTTCTAACGTCAACCTCTTGGCTTCGTCGGACATTGCCCTATACAAGACCTCCACACCAAGGAAAACCCTCCAAGTGTTTGGGGAGATCTAGTTGATGGACACACCTAGGTATTGAAGGAGTTGACGGCGAAGGGAACTTAGAGGGAATCTGAGCCTTGCCTTCAACGTCTACTCATAGACCTCGACGCCCTCAACCCCCTCGTAGTAGCATTTTTCCGACATATAAGGAAGACAGATGGGAATATTGGTAGGTATTTGGTATTTTTCCCTCAGTGTCTTGAAATGAGATTCTTTGATTGTGGAAAGAAAAGCAATAATCGTCCATATAGGTAGCATTATAAACTCCCTCATTCCATCAGGACCAATGATGGACTGAATTTAAGGTTCTGCACCTTCTATACCATCATTAGAATCACCCTCTGACCCATCCATCTCCATACCCTCATCTATTTAGGAAGAGGTGACGGAGTTCTATCTTCATTTGACACGTCTGGGTCTTTGTGGCCTGATGGGTACACTTCATCGTAGCCCGCCCCGTTGTGGACAAATGACTGGTTACTCGACGCACTAGACATGACCTACACATGATGGTAAAATCTAAGACTTTGACGGTTCTAAAAAGGATGACGGTAGTACCAAGTCTATAAATGAAGAAATGCATAAAAATTTAAGGGGAAAGAATGCTTACCAGGTTAGAATTGGACAGTAAGAGGCTTTGATGAATGATGTAACAACTGAACGGTATAACCAATTAACAATGATGACGGGTGCGCTCTGATCGTAGATTCCAATAGAAAGTAAAGAAATGAGAAGAAGAGAGTTTGGTTTATATAGAGGGAACGACACGGAAGACAAAGGGACGCTTCGATCTAAGTGAACAACCATTCAGTAAACGCCACGTGTCCTTCGTCATTAATGATCTTAAGCCAGCCTGTCAGGGCCAAGAGTGTTCTCCAAGAGACCGGGTTGAACTGTCACCCCACGGGTCCTTCCACTAAGAGATCACAAACCCAAGGGGTGAGGGGGCAACTGAAGAGGGTGAGAATTAGAGATGACGGATCCATGTAGAGGGACTTGACGGTGCTGGATAGGTTTGCTCATACTGAACGGATCCTATGTGAATGGACATAGGGTGGATGGATCAAAGGGTCACATGGCGCTTAACTGGTCATTATATGGTCTCCAAGAAACCCTAAATGGAAACGACTTGCATCTCACGATAAACCCTAATCTACAAAGTCCCAATATGAATAGAATTCTATTATGAGGAGGATTCTGGAATATACGTGCACTAAGGGAGATTTTCCCTATAAGGGAAAGGCTTATTACGCAAGTCAGAGAGTTTAGCTCTACACTGCTATAAAAACCCAAAGACCTTTAGAAAGCAAGTACGCATAATTCACTCCAGCTCTGGCACTCTAGAGTTGTAAAAAGGTTTTCTGACTTAACTTTCGGAGGGTCTTCGGCTAGTACCACACCGGTACTCTCCTAGGGTTTTCTCTTTGTGTTGTGCAGGGATTGTTTTTAGCCTACAAGGACCGTGTGGCTTACTGTTGATTTTTCGGCATCATCACTAATTAAAAGTTATACCCCAATTTGCAAAGAAGATGCACCTAATGAAAGATGGATGACTTTTAAATCCAATTTCTTCTTTTTCTCTTAAAACATATCACATATATAACCCTTAGTAAGGCCGCTCGCCAATGTAGTTGCCAGGGGGATCGTAGTTTCAACCAATGAATGTACCTCCATTGTTGCACCTCACTTTAGCACATCCTATACGAACTGAGTTACGCCAAACCACCTGAGTATAGTGCAGGCACTCCCCACCAACACAAGAGTTAAGGGTGTAGTCATAGTTGGGCTTCTCACTCACCCACATATTCACAGCATCTGTGCCTGAGAGGTCAGTGCTGCCCCATGCTATGTTTTCACCATATGGTCCACCAGAGTGCACAAGATTGCAATCGCCAATACGCTGATTAGCGTAGTTTTGTGCATATGCTGCTACATTTTCATCCCATTTCAGAGGTGGAACTCCCACCTCTGCACGAGCTGCATTGTGGACGCTGAGGTAGTCTTGTATGAAGTCTTGGGCATGGGAGAGATGAACTAGGGTTAAACCCAAGAGACAGACAAGAGCTAGCAGTGATATCTTACACAACCCCATTGTAGTTTGTGACCTAGAATGCAAAGAAAAATGTCAAGTGATGAGGGGTATTTAAAGGGATATAGTGTTGAAATTTATGTGATGAACTTTGAAAGTGATGGTGGAACGTTCAAATTACAATGCGTAACACATTAGGGGATTAGAAGGACCAAAACAACCTCTTGAATAAAATTTCAACATTTACATGATTTTATCCTTATTCTCTCATTGGGAAGCCAATTAATGAGAGAATAAGGATAATGGTTTGTTACCTAAATGATTTTGATTAGAGTTAAAATCCTTCATTTGAAATGGATCTGGGATTATAATCAAATAACCACCATTCATTTTTTTTTTTAATTATTAATTTACCTATTATAAAAAAGAAAAGAAAAAAATCAGGTAATTAAAGAACCTTCATTCATTTCCTTATTTAATTTATGACAACTTTTTATGAATTCATTTTCTTAATTATTTTCTATATCTCTATTCTAGTATGGGTGGATTCAGGATTGTAATTAATGAACCTCATTCATTACTTTCCTTTATTAATTTAATTGGCAAGAAATTATAAAGAAAAAAGAAAAGAGAGAAAAAGAAATCTGATTACAGATTTTGACAACTTTGATCGAATTCATTTCCTCATTCATTTGCTAATATATTTTTTTAGAAAGATTAATTTGCTAATTAAATGCATTATTTTGTAGGAATTTTTATTTCCACATTGACTGCTGGTGGATTTCAGTTCTTTACAAAGTTGCCATCCACTTTTTTTTTTTTTTTTTTTTTTTTAGGAGTCTCATTTAAAAAAAAAAAAAAAATTTGAGAAGAAAAAATATATGTGATTTGCTAGCCTAGAAGTCTTTTTTTTTTTTTTTAATAAAGTTTTAATTTATGGCGTCCGCTTCTAATAATTATACTCTTCATCGTCATACTAGAACACCAATCGGTTTTTGGTGTAGGTAAGGATTGAATCTCAGATAACTTATTCAACCATCAAAGAAGGAGTCTCAAGTTTCTAAAAAAAAAAAAAGGAGTCTCAATAAAATTTAATATATCAAGATTAAAAAAATATGTTTGCACCTTGTTATCCTTACTCAAGTATATATGAAAATTAAATATGTTGATGTCGCCTAAAATAGCACTTGATCCCTTTCAAATTTGATTCAAAATGTATTTTCTCTCTTTGTTTTCCATTCTAACTATTCTCCACAAGCCAAAACCGAAAACTAAAGTGTTCTAAATCTATTCGAACTAGTTGGTAAACCATGCAATGTAAGAGAAAATTTAATATAATATTATTTTTTTTCCTATTAAAATTTGTTTTCTTCATTTCATATATATATATTTTGGAATATGAAAATTTATAAATATGATAGTTATCAATTCACATTAATGGTGATTATATTTTTATAATAAATTATATATTCTACTATATTATATATATGAAACTATATATTCTGTGATTTCAAGAAAAGTGCAAAATATTATTTCCGATGCTCTAGCTAAAAAAACTAAAGACTGTATGGGGCTACATGTCTGGTTGGAAGACCTACCTGAGGATATTGCTCCCTTAATTTTATTTGATGTTCATTAAGGTTGGATTAATAAATACCCAAGCTCAATTTGTTTTCTCCACCAAAAAAAAAAAAAAAAAAAATTAATAGGGGTTTAAATAAAACAATATTTAAACTCAAATATATATGTATAAAAGAATAATAATGTGTAAAAAAATTGTGAGACCTTAAACTTTTTGTTAGAAACAGTAGAATTTAAACATATGCATGGTGTCCTCACCATAATAATTGATCTTATTATCCGGTTAATACACCAATTACTTTTTGGTGTAAGTGTAGTTTAAATCTTAAATATTTTATTCAAGGATAAAAAGCTTTATGGGTCAAGTAAGCTAAATGAAACTCACGTGAGCGCTCCAAAACTAATGTGACAGTATGACACAAAATGAAAGGTTAAATAAATAAATAAAAATTCAAAATCCTTCAGTTATATATATATATATATATATATATAACTAGTTAGTACCTCGTGCAATTAATAATGAAGTTTAATGTAATAATTTTTTTTCTCTTATGTATATTTTTTATTTAAAAGTAATGCTGGAGATACAATTTTTTTTTACAAAATTTTTTATAAATTGCTAATGTGGTGAGTGGTTATTTGTAAATGAAAATGTGATGTTAATGGTAGGCCTCGATGAAAACCAAAAAGAATTTGACCATATCAATAGTTTGTAAAAATATTGTAAAATAGTTTGTGGCTATAACATTACTATTTATTTAAACATCATATCTGATAATTGTGATAGTTAATAATACGAATTTATTAGGATTGTGCTCATGAATGAAATTATAGTATACTATTTAAAGAAAATATGATATACCAAGATTCTAGTGAATCATCAAGAATTGACAATGATCCTTCAGCTTTATATATATAACTAATTAGTAACCCGTGCAATTAATATTGAAGTTTAATGTAATAATTTTTTTTTCTCTTATGTATATTTTTTGTTTAAATATCATATCTGATAATTATGATAGTTAATAATACGAATTTATTAGAATTGTGCTCATGAATGAAAGTATAAATGCTTGTGGGGTGGTGGGAGGCAAGGGTAGGGATTCAAGTCTCTAAGAGAGAGTTTCACACACATATACACTTAGATTAGGCTAGAGTAGAATTTCGATCTTGTGTCAAAAAATTATAGAGTGAATAGAAATTAAATTCAATTAAAAAATAAATTGTAGAATAATGATGCCTAAAATTGTGAGGTCTTAAAAGCTTATATGGCACTATATTATAGTGTCAACCAAAAAAAAAAAAAAATTGGTTATATAAATATAATTGGGTTAAGCATAATCATCTTTGGAAAATATATTTGTTGGAATTAGGTAGTTCTTGGTGTAGGGAAATCCAAACACCCTTTAGAAAGGAGAAAAATGAAGAGGAAAAAACGAAGATGAAGATGAGGGATGGTCGGAATATCCTAGGATTCATGGCCTAATCCTGTTGTTTTATGTAAAAATAACACATGAGGGTTTTATATACTCAAAAACCTTAGGAATCTAAGTATTGCGTACATAATTAATGGTTTTCAAATAAAAGATAAAACAATCTCATACGGGAATTTAAGTGTTTACTCAAAAATTCAAAATCTTAATGGGGTACCTTCTAAAAAAAAAAATTCTTAATGGAGTACTGTATTTTACATGAGATCCACATAAGGATTTTGAGTATTTTCTCATTTCTTTTTTATATTCAAATTTTGTGATATGCTTTTTTATTTTAGTTTGGTATCAAAAAATATTGTCAAAAACTAATAAGGGTAATTCTGAAATTAGTTTTAACTCGTTCACATGCGATGAAGTCAACATTCACAATAAACTTGTCAGTCTTTCCTTATGCATTCAGTGAAGATGAGAAAGACGAACTCCACCTCTACGCCCAATGACATCTGTGTGAGATGACCAGAACGCCTAGGCAGGATAGGAAGCTGATGGGGAGAAGGAAACTTGTGACGGATCCAGCATGGCCTTACTTGGCCCCCACGAATATGTATGTAAGGAAACATCTTGCACTCCACAGTTAACCCTAATCAAGAGGATTCTTACAAGGAAAGGATCCTGAAAAATATGCGTATTAATGAGAATCTTCCCTACAAGGAAAGGCCTTCTCCACCAAGGAACAGATGTCAACTCTACGCTACTATAAAAACCCCAAAGCCCTCACAAATCAAGGTTCGCATAATTTACCCCAACTCTGGCACTCTAGAGTTGTGAAAGTTCTTTAACTTGATCTTAGAGGGTATTTGGCTGGTACCACACTGGTACTCTCTACAAGGTCTTCTTTGTTTTTGTTTCGCAGGTGTCGTCTAGAGCATATGAGGACTATATGACTTACTAACAATTTTTGACATCATTAATTGGCGTCGTCTGTGGGAAAGAGCTAGAACAGTGACAACCATACTACCACTTCCCAGACAAAGAGTTGTATGGTACTCACTTGCTCGATAGCAACCAATGACCATACCAGGGAAGAACCACGCACTATTGCCCTTGAAAGATAGGTACAAACCCTAGCCGTGGTTGTGGAGCGCCTTACCAAGCAGAACCACGACCTAGAGGAACAACTACGCCAAAAGGATGCTGGACCCAATAGTCACAAGGAGGAGCAAGAGGGCACCAACCCGAGAGAAGGGACCAAGAAGGGCTAGAAGGCAGCAATGCCCTAAACAGGCCAAAACGACAGGATACAAGCCGTCCATTTGCCGCAGAGACGGCTCCACCATACATGGTAGCAAAGATGCAGATGATGAAGGAGTGGATGAACTTCATGATGAACACCCTCAGAGGACGAGCGTCGAGCGACCTCAATGAGTTGGTCTATCGAGCCAATTCACCATTCACTGCATCCCTCACTTCGTTCCCCCTTCAGTCGAAGTTTCGCATACTGCAGGTAGAGGCCTACGACGGATCTAAGGATCCTTTAGATCACCTGAAGTCTTTCAAAACCCTGATGCATCTGCAAGGCGTGGTGGGTGAGATCATGTGTCAGGCCTTTCCAACTACGCTGAAGGGTCCCGTAAGGATATGGTTCAGCAGGTTGACGCCAAACTATATTAGCACCTTTAAGGAGTTGAGCGCACAGTTTGCCTCGCACTTTATCGAGGGGCACAAGTATAAGAAGTCCACTGCATGCCTGATGAACATCAAGCAACGGAAGGATGAGATGCTGAGGTCTTACATTACCCTCTTTAACAAGAAGGCCCTCTTGATTAATGAAGCTGATGACAAGATACTTGTGGCTGCGTTTACCAATGGGTTACGAAATGGGAAGTTTCTGTTTTCCTTATACAAAAACGACCCAAAAACCATGTCAGACGTACTTTATAAGGCTACTAAGTATATGAACGCGGAAGACGCACTGCTAGCCCGAGAAGAGAAGTCCAAGAAGAGGGAAAGGAAAGAACCGGAGATCGATGGGAGGACAGGCGCTTCATACCCCCACTGGAAGGTTCACCAACTTCACCCCGCTAACTGCCCCGATTGATCAGGTGTTGATGTAGATAAAGGACGACACGTCCTTGACATGGCCTGGCAAGTTAAAGGGAGATCCCAGCAAGAGGTCTAGGGACAAATATTGCTGCTTTCATCGGGACCACGGTCATGACACGTCCGAATGCTATGACCTAAAGCAGCAGATTAAAGCCCTTATTAGACAAGGGAAACTACAATGATTCGTTAGTAAAGAAAAGGCAGATCCATCACAGAAGCAGGTTGTTAGAAAGGATAACGAGTGCCCCAAGCCACCCATACGGGACATAAAGATGATTGTAAGGGGCACTACGGCTTCAGGTTCATCCAAGAAGGCCCGTAAGACTTACCTCAAGATGGTTCAAGACATCCAGCTGACAGGCTTCATCCCGAAAATGGTGCGGGTCAACAACCTTATGATTGGATTCTCGGAAGAAGACGCTTGATGCCTCCACAACCTATTTGACAATGCACTCGTTGTTAGTATTCGAGTAAGGGACTACAATACACACTGGGTCCTTATTGATAATGGAAGCTCTGTTGATATCCTCTACTACCCGACATTCTAGCAAATGAGAATTGAAAGAGAGCGACTCATACTAGCCAACGCACCGCTCGTTGGGTTCAGAGGAACAAAGGTATACCCCCTTGGCACGGACACACTGCCTATAACGGTTGGCGACTACCCTCAGCAAATTACTAAGGACGTAACACTCCTTGTCGTTTACTGCTCGTCTACCTACAATGACATACTAGGCCGACCTACCCTTAACTCATGGAAGGCTATGACTTCAACCTATCACCTGATGATCAAGTTCCCCACCAAGTATGGATTAGGCGAGGTACGTGGGGACCAAGTGGCAGCACAAGAGTGCTACATAGCAATGCTGGAGATGGACAACCACTTGCAGACAATGAACATTGAAGAACAGAGGGCGGTCGCAGAGCCCGTTGAAGGATTGGAGGAGATATTTCTTGATAACTCTAGGCCCAAGTGAACAATTAGGATCAGCACCCTCGCTAGTTCACCAGTCCGTTAAGCACTCACAGCATTCCTAAAAGAAAACCGAGACGTCCTTGCTTGGAGTCCTAGGATTGACCCTTCAGTCATGGTACATAGGTTGAATGTGTCACCCACTTTTCCCCCTATCTGTTAAAAGAAGCGAGTGTTCGCCCAAGAACGAGACCGAGCTTTAGCGGAAGAAGTCCGCAAGTTGCAAGTTGCAGACTTCATTAGAGAAGTTTACTACCCCGATTGGCTGGCCAACGAGGTGATGGTCAAGAAAGCTAATGGGAAGTGGAGGATGTGCGTAGACTTTACGGACCTAAACAAGGCATGCCCCAAGGATAGATACCTCTTCTCGAGGGTTGACGTCCTAGTAGACTCTACAGCCCGACACTAGTTACTGAGCTTCATAGATGCTTTTTCTAGCTAAAACCAAATCAAATTAGATGAAGCTAACTAGGAGAAAACTTCGTTCATCACCAGCCAAGGCCTCTTCTGCTATAAGGTAATGCCATTCGGTCTCAAGAACGCAGGCGCAATGTATCAAAGGCTCATGAACAAAATGTTTGGGCATCAAATCAGAAGAAATGTCCAAGTTTACCTAGACGACATGCTGGTAAAGAGCCGAAGGGAAGACGACCATTTAGACTACCTCAAGGAGACCTTTGACATGCAAGTGTGCATTCGAGATGATGGCCGGAAAGTTCTTGGGGTTCATGGTGTCTCAAAGAGGTATCAAAGTTAACCTAGACAAGATCCGAGCCAAAATGGAGATGGCGCCACCAAGGAACATGAAAGAAGTACAAAGCCTCAATGGCAAGGTGGCCACGCTAAATAGGTTTGTATCAAGGGAAACGGACAAGTGCCTATCTTTCTTCCTCACACTGAAGAAGTCTTTTGAGTGGACAACTAAGTGTCAATAAGCATTTGAGGATCTGAAGGCCTACCTCTCTTCCCCGTCGTTGCTAAGTCCCTCCAAATCGGGGGAAGAATTATTCCTCTACTTGGCTGTATCCCCGACTACCGTTAGCGCTGCCTTAGTCAGGGAAGAAGAGAGGGTGTAGAAGCTCGTATACTACACTAACCGAGCACTCTGAGGAGCAAAGGAAAGATACCCACCGATGGAGAAGCTCGCCTTCGCTTTAGTTATCGCAGCCCCCTACTTCCAGGCCCACATTATTGTTGTCTTGATTGACAAGCCTCTACGGTGAGCAATGAGTAATCCCGAAGCCGTCGGATGAATGGCGTTATGGGCAATAGAATTGAGTGAATTTGACGTACAATACTACCCCCGTACTACCATAAAGGGGACAAGCGGTCATCGAGTTTATTGCAGAGTTCACCAATATGGAAGGCCAGAGGGCAGAAGAACATCCTTAGTGGATCATCCACACGGATGGGTTATCTAACAAACAAGTTGGCGGAGCCAGCGTAGTGCTCTATTCCCTAGAAAGGGACGAGATCGAATGCATGGTTCGTCTCGACTTCCCTACAATAATCAATGAAGCAGAGTACGAAGATTTAGTAGCAGGACTGGATCTTGTTAAAGCCATGGGGGCAACAAGTGTGATTGTGTAGTGCGACTCCTAGGTGGTCACTAGTCATGTGAATGGTGATTTCGAATGCAAAAGGGAAAAGATGAAGATGTATCTAGAGCAGGTGAGGAGATGAGTAGGTGAGTTGCAGGCCAAGTTCGACCAAGTCCTTAGAGAAGAAAATGAGAAGGCTGATCGCCTTGCCAAGGCCGCCTCAGTGGAACACATGCTTATCCCCAGTAAGGTACTTTCTTTTGTTAAGCTCTCACCTTTGATAGATAACGTCGGCGTGTAGGAAATAGACTCAAGAAGCAACTGGACTACACCTATAGTTTCCTATTTGAAAAATGGCACACTGACTGACGGCAAGGAAGTCGCAAGAAAGATGAAGGTCCAAGCCACACGATTCATTTTGAAGGATGTCTTGTACAAGAGAGGCTTCTCCCACCTGTACCTAAGGTGCTTAAGCCCTGAAGAAGCGAACTATGTCATGAGAGAAGTCCATGAAGGGATCTGCGGGACCCACTCAGGGTCGTGGTCATTGGTGCACAAATTAATTCAGGTTGGATACTATTGGCTCATCATGCAGAAGGTTGCCCAAGCCTAAGTCAAAACCTGCGACAAATGTCAGAGGTTTGGCCACGTCATCAGACAATCAACAGAAGAGCACACCCTAATAACGGCCCTATGGCCTTTTACTCAATGGGGGTTGGATATCATGGGCCCATTCCCAATAGCGATAAGACAGCTGAAGTTTCTAATGGTCGGCAGAGATTACTTTACCAAATAGGTGGAAGCTGAAGCCTTGGCCACTATCACAGAGAAGAACATATGAAACTTTGTATGGAGGAACATCATCTACAAAAACGACATACCTAGAGTATTGATCTCAGACAACGGGAAAAGATTTAACAATGATTCGTTCAGAGATTTTTGCTCATAGTTGGGGATCAAGAATCACTATCCTTTACCCACCCACCCTCAAGCTAACGGACAGGTCGAGGTAACGAACCGATTCTTGCTCAAAATCATCAAGGCTCGGCTCGAGGGGGCAAAGGGTATATGGCTGGAAGAATTACCAAGCGTTCTATGGGCGTACAGGACGACGATGTGGATGCCTACAAGAGAGACATCGTTTCGACTAATATACGAAGGCGAGGCTGTCATCCCAGCTAAGTTCAGAATCATAAGCTAAAAAGTAGGAAACCATGACGAGAGCAAGAATAATGAAGCTATGCGTTTGCAGCTGGACTTGGTGGATAAGGTCAGAGCAGCGGTTGAACAAAGATTAGTGCGGTACTAGAACCTCATGGCCAAGCACTACAACTCGAGAGCCGAGCACATAGATTTTTAGGTTGGAGATTTTGTCTTGAGAAAGGTGACAGGCGCTACAAGAAATCCCTCATAAGGAAAGCTAGGACTTAATTGGGAAGAACCCTACAAAATTGCTTTATGGTAGAGGAAGGGAACCTCCTACCTGGAGACGCTAGACGGGCAAAAGTTGCACCTCCCGTGGAACACAGAGCACTTGAAGAAATATTACCAGTAAACAATGGCACAAAGAACAGCACTCCTCATTTCTAGTTTACTTCCTTTTAAGTTAATTTTTATTATCTATAGTGTTAGGACATATGTGTTTTCACTTGTTAAGAACATATGTCACTTATTTATGTAAATTGGCTAATCCTTTTGACAAAACGCACTCTACTTGTAATTGGGTAGTTCTAGGTGTTTTTAATACTTCAAGAAACAAGGTTTCAAGATCAAGTGTTGAAGTCATCAAGTATATCCAAGAAAAAACAAGCTGAAGTGAAAATTCATTAAAGCTCGACACTTGCTCGATAGCTACCTCGACACCTGCTATTTGTCGAGATTTATAATTTCAGATTTTCTGATCTGATTTCCTTAGGATCCATGAATTTGCTTTTGGGCCTTCTTTTCTTCTAACCCTAAACATATAAAAGGATTGTTTTAAGAGCCGTCAAATAGAACACAAGTTGCAAAAGCATTGAGCAATCTCTGTTCAAGCAAATTATGATCAAAAGACGAAGTTCTTGACCTAGTTCATCTTCTCTGAAGAAGTTGCTGTGTATTTTGCACCAAAGGGTTTTGTAACCAAGCATATTCCTGATCTTCATCGTGTAGGATGAATTGAAGAACTTTGCAGCCAACCTCTCCTCTTTAGTTGGTGTTTGAAGTCGCGTACTGGGATCCGCGCATTGGTTAGTCATATACTTGGGAGCCGTGCATCCAAAGGGAAATTGTCACTACAGATCAAGTCTAATTGGGTATTGGGGTAAGGGTTCAACTGTAGGTTGGTAAGGTACTTGTGATTCCTTTACTTGTAACCGCTTGATTTGATAATAGTGGAGTTTCGGGAGTGGTGACTTGAAAATCACCCGATGGGGTTTTTGCCATTAAGGTTTTCCCCATTCGTAAACAAATCACCGTGTCTTTTAATTTCCATTGCATATTTATTTTTTCGTGATTTGTTTGTGCTTCCACGCATTTGCATGATTAATTGATTAATTAATAAATTGGCTAATTAATTAATTGGTTTAATCACAAGGGGTCATTCAATTTGTGGCCTATCAAGTGGTATCAGAGCAGGCACACTCTGATTAGGTTTAATCTTTTCTGTGTTGATCCATTAACCCCTGTTTGTCATGGATAGAGGACAGTCATTAATCATATCTCCTTTATTTGATGGCATTAACTATGCATACTGGAAAGTACGCATGAGAGCTTTTTTGCAGTCTTTAGATGAGAATGTGTGGCAAGCTATAGAGATTGGCTAGACCAAGCCAAAAGAAGAACCGGCCGATTGGGATGACGCCAAGATCAAGGCGGAAAACTTCAACAGCAGAGCGTTAAATGCCCTATTTAGCGCAGTCACCAATGAGGAGTTCAAGAAGATATCCTCAACTGAAACTGCTAAGGAGGCTTGGACCATCCTCCAGACAACCTATGAAGGAACAAAGGCTGTCAAAGATTCAAAGCTTCAGAGGCTCACTACAAGCTTTGAAGAGATTAAAATGGAGGAGGATGAGTCGTTTGATGAGTTCTATGCCAAGCTCAAGGACATAGTGAACTCAGCCTTCAATCTTAGGGAAACCATCCCTGAACCCAAGGTTGTAAGGAAGGTGCTCAGATCTCTACCTGAGAGATTCCATGCCAAGATTACGGCAATAGAAGAATCAAAGGATATTGACAAAATTCCTTTGACTGAGCTGGTTGGAAACTTGCAGACCTACGAACTAAGACTATCTAGGATTAGCAAAACGGGTAAAAGCAAGAGCATGGCCTTGAAGGCAAAGAGCAGTGATACAAATGAGTCTTCCGATGATGAAGATTCCAAGATGAAGTCCTACATTACAAGGCAGTTCAAGAAGTTTATGAAGAATTCCAATGGGTGGAACTTCGATAAGGACCGCAGACAATCCAGTTCTTCTCAGTTTAAAAGTCAAGACAAAGGGAAGAAAGATGCTAAGGATGGCGGTCAGTACACTATTCTTGCAGGATCAAAGTGTTTTGGATGTCATAGATTTGGTCACATGAAGCATGAATGCCCGACATCTCTCAAGAGCATTGGGAAGAGTAAGGCACTTGCTGCAACTTTGAGTGACACTGAGCCCGAAGATGATTCCGACCATGAGGATGATGGAATCTTAAATGCCTTCACTGCCACAGTCAATCCTACTGAAGGGATTGTTAAAGAAGTGGATGAAGAAGAAGAACTGGTGGAGTCCAAATTTGAGAAGATGGATGATCAAGATGATATCCATTCAGCCTATGAAAAGCTTTACAAGCTCTTTGAGAAGCATGAGAAATTGTATAGGCTGGCCACCAAGAAGCTCAGTGATGTGGAACTTGATCGTGAAGAGTTGTCCACAAAGTTTGATGAGGTGAATCAAACTATTGGAGCACTGAGGTTTGAGAATAACTTTTTGGCTGAGAAGACCAAGAAGCTTGAAGCAGAGCTGTCTCAAGTCAGAGCTCAATTGGAGAGGACTTTAAGTGCAAAGCTTGATGAGATGCTTAACAATCAGAAATCTGCTTCGGATCGAACTGGCTTAGGGTATGGTCTTTCTTTCTCTAATACTGCTTGTACTAGCAATACTGTTTTTGTTTCTCCTGCTAATAACACTGAAATTGAGAACACTGATGTTAAAACTGAATTAGCTGGTGAGAACTTAGACAATGGTAAATCTATCTTAGGAGCACCCCTTAAGCAAGATAAGAAAGATGCTAAAAACCCTAGGGCTAAGAAGGCTAACTCTCAAAAGCCTAAACAAAAGAAGCAGCATCTTTGTCATCATCGTGGAGCTGCCGGTCATACTCGACCAAATTGCTATAAGTGGCTAGCCACTCAACAGAGCAACGACATGATAGCATCTGGAAGCCAAAATTAGCTTCAATCCTCTCTTGCTCCTCTTGGAGATCTTCTAAAAGCCCTCATGTTCCTTTCGAACTTGAACGGTTTCAATTCTTCCCCCTCACTGCCGGTTCAAGGGTTCAATCAAAGGAAAGGTTCTTCCAAGGTGTGGAAGAAAAAGGACTCTAAGTGATTTCATCACTTTCTTTTCCCTTCTTGTTTTTCTTGTTTGTTGCATTGCTTGTGTGTTTTGCATTTTTGTTGAGTCAGTCTAGTTTTATGCTTTGCTTTGTTTAACATGTTTTTGTGTGTTTACTTTCAGTTTTGTTTATTTTGTTTTTGATATAAAAAAAAAAATTAAAAATTAAAAAATTGAAAAATACAAAAACAGTGTGTGTTTTGTGTACTTTGGTATTTGTGTACCTTGGATGGCCATTGAAACAAAGTTTCTAAACTTTGTATCTTTTGTAACTTAGATGAGCATCTCTATACACAACTAAGCAACTAAGCAAGTGAGCTTTGTGGCTCTTGTTTGTGATGAGTAAGATTAAGTTATCTCTTAAAGCTTAACACTCATATCACTCTTTTTGACGGGTAGGACTAGAAAATCCTAAGAGAAAGGCATAAATAACCATCTCACCACTGTTGCCCGCCAATCATAATATGACACATGTATGCTTCGGCATAGCAAAAGTGCAGTGTCAAAGACATTCGTATGCTTCGGCATAGCAAAAGTGCGATGTCAAATGCTTAACATCTTGGGTATTTCTTTTCTCTCTCATATATGCCCATGCATGATATGCTTAAAAGAAAATATGCAAAGAAAATAAAAAGCAAAAAGATCAAAAATGCTTTAAATATGGTTGCAAGCGTGTATTCTAGGAGATGTGGGAGTTATAGGATGTACCTCGAAGGTGATAGTCCCCATCAAACAGTTATGATTGTGTGTGAGTTAAAGTTATTTTCTCATATCTCAAATCGTCATAACATGTATACACATATGCAATCTTGTGATGTTTTTTCACACATAACACGCAATATTTTTTGCTACTTTTGATACATGTGCAGGTACAATGTGATTTGGCCATCACAAAGGTTTTACATGTGCTAATGTATGCTCACTAAACTGTCTTAACTTGTTTTTGAAAAATAAAATTGGTTAGACTTGTTTAGTGTGTGTGTGTGTTTTTGAGGATCCATGTGCTTAAATTTTTGTCGAGAGATGATTTTGAGAGCTTTATATGTTGATTGGATCTATGGTTGAGGTGTATGTTGGATTGCATTCATATCTGTGTTTTTCACTTCTCGAAAAACTGCTTTTAACTGCTGGCTTGACACCTCCTCAATACCTGGTTATCTGTCGAGCTTCTCAATCCTTTTCTTATCACAATCTCGACACCTGTCTCAACACCTGGTGGATCGATCGAGAAAGTTCCTGTCTCCTCAATACCTCCTCGATACATGGTCGATCGATCGAGCTTCTGTTCTTTGAAACTGGTTCTTATACTTCGACACCTCTCGATACCTTCAGCTGTCGACGGCCATTTCCTTCACAGCTTCCTCTACAGCTTCCTCGATACCTCTCGACACCTCAGCTGTCGAGATTTACTGAGGTGTCTATTTAAGCTCTGTCGTGATTCTCCTCTCATTTCACTTGATCTATCTCAATCTGTCTGTGGCGGTTCCTCTCCCAAACACCTTTTTCTCACTCAAAACTTCAAACCCACTTGATTTTCGGTCTTTCCTTGGTTCCAATCACTTGGTAAGATCTCTTTTCCCTTCCTTTCTCATGCATTTCATGCTTTGAAACTTAGGTTTTGGGATTTTTGGGGTTTTTCAAAATTAATGAGTTTTTCTTGAAATTTTGGGTTGGGTTTTCACTTAAATGTATTCAAAATGTCATACATTGCATTCCATGTGCATTAGAATGATATTTACATGCATTTAGATGTGTACTCTATGTTTGTGTGCTGTTAGGATTGGATTAGACTGAGCCTATGATGTTTTTCAATTTGCATGTCACATGTTTATGCATTCCCATGCATACATACTCTTTGTTCAATATATTTGATATATGTGAACTGTTTTGGGACTTTTCTGATTGTCTCCCTTTCTATCTCTTTCTCATGCCGTTTACGTTAGTAGTGTCTATGGCACCCAAACGTAAATCCACTCCGGCTCAGAACCCTCTGCGTTCTGGAGCTTCCTCTTCTTCTGATTCTGCTCCTCTTAACCTTCGGTTCCATGATGGAGATGCCCACAAGGCATTTTCGGAGAACTTTTCTCGACGAGGTGTTCATTCGGAACGCCAAGTCATTTTGGCGGACTTCGCCGACACTCACCTTCCCTCTGTCATTCACAGTAGGGAATGGGAGTCACTGTGTGATGTCCCGTTCACCTGTCCTCTCGTGCTGATTCAAGAGTTTTACTCCAACATGCACGGGATAGATCGTTCAGTACCTCTCTTTTTCACTCGCGTTCGAGGTACGCGCATCCCTGTCACACCGCAGCTAGTTGCGGATGTGCTTAGGGTTCCTAGGATAGATTTTCCTGACTATCCTTCCTGTGAGCATCTGAGGACTGTGTCCAAAGATGAGCTCCTTTCTGCTTTTTGTCAGCGCCCAGCTAATTGGGGTGAGCATCAGTACACATCATGTAGGCCTTTTACTAAAGGTCCTAGGTTTCTAAACATGGTGATGACCTTTGTACTCCATCCTCTCTCTCACTACAACTCCATCACAGAGCCTTGTGCTCGATTTTTGTTATCTCTTTTAGAGCATCTTACTATAGATTTTCCTTCTCATTTTATTCTTTCTATCATAGATGTTCATCTTGATTCGGCGTCCCGTGATAAGCTCATCTTTCCTTCCGCTATCACAAGGATCTTACGCCATTTTTCTATTCTCTTTCCTGTGTCCGACCACTTCACACACATATGTGCCATAGATGCCGCTACCGTAAAACGTAGTGAGGCTCAGTTTAGGTTGAGACAGACGGATTCCACTCCTCCATCCCGTTCAGCTCCATCCAGATCAGCTCCATCTACATCTGCTCCTTCTTCCTCTACGGGCGATGTATCTCTTGGAGACATCATGACGCAGCTGCAGCGCATGGATGCTCGCCTCGATACACTCTCCACTGAGTTGTATCAGGTGAATGTTCGTGTGGGTCGTATTGCACGACGGCAGGCTACCATGGGTGGTTTTGCTCCAGAGGCTACTCCTTCATCACCTTCTCCAGCGGCTTCAGACTCTGAGGATGATGATGATGATGATGATGGTGATAATGATGATGCTTTGGATGATGATGATGAAGATGCTAGCTCTACTGATGAGATGTCTACATGACACTCTACCCTTTGTCACTCGTGACAAAAAGGGGGAGTAGTTTTGGGTTATGAGAGTAGTCATCTTAGGGGGAGAGTTAGTATAGGACATTTTTGATAGGGGGAGTGTTGATATTTTGAGGGATGTAGTGAGGTTTTGATGTATCTTTTCTTTTCTATTATTTATAGATACATTGATCTTGTATATGAGGTCTTTTGACCAGTTTTACATACATTGTACTTATTCTTCTTTATATATGTGGATGTATGTTTCTTTCACCTGTCTCCTCATGTGTTGTTTCTTCTCTATCTTTATACACATGTTCTTTATACTTGTATGCAATCTATTATTTCTGTTTCACACAAGATGCCTTGATGAGTTTTGTTTAAAGTGTTTCAGAAATATAGGTTGTCAAAGTCTACTTGCCATAAACTCTCTTCTTGCAAAGTTTTTCAAGAGTTTGTATTAGGATAGATTTTATTGTATTCAACAAGTGAATATGAGTTGAGTGATTTATGACTTCTCTCATATGTTCATTTGTTTGTTGTGGTTTTGTCACGGATTGCCAAAGGGGGAGATTGTTAGGACATATGTGTTTTTACTTGTTAAGAACATATGTCATTTATTTAAGTAAATTGGCTAATCTTTTGACAAAACGCATTCTACTTGTAATTGGGTAGTTCTAGGTATTTTTAATACTTCAAGAAACATGGTTTCAAGGTCAAGTGTTGAAGTCATCAAGTCTGTCCAAGAAAAACAAGCTGAAGTGCAAATTCATTAAAGCTCGATACCTGCTCGATAGCTACCTCGACACCTGCTATCTGTCGAGATTTATAATTTCAGATTTTCTGATCTGATTTCCTTGGGATCCGTGAATATGCTTTTGGGCCTTTTTTTCTTCTAACCCTAAACATATAAAAGGATTGTTTTAAGAGCCGTCAAATTGTACACAAGTTGCAAAAGCATTGAGCAATCTCTGTTCAAGCAAATTGTGATCAAAAGACGAAGTTCTTGACCTAGTTCATCTTCTCTGAAGAAGTTGCTGTGTATTTGCACCAAAGGGTTTTGTGACCAAGCATCTTCCTGATATTCATCGTGTAGGATGAACTGAAGAACTTTGCAGCCAACCTCTCCTTCTTAGTTGGTGTTTGAAGTCGCGTACTGGGATCCACGCATTGGTTAGTCACGTACTTGGGAGCCGTGCATCAAAAGGGAAATTGTCACTACAGATCAAGTCCAATTGGGTATTAGGGTAAGGGTTCAACTGTAGGTTGGTAAGGTACTTGGGATTCCTTTACTTGTAACCACTTGATTTGATAATAGTGGAGTTTCGGGAGTGGTGACCTGAAAATCACCCGGTGGGGTTTTTGCCGTTAGGGTTTTCCCCATTCGTAAACAAATCACCGTGTCATTTAATTTCCGCTGCATATTTAGTTTATTGGTGATTTGTTTGTGCTTCCACGCGTTTGCATGATAAATTGATTAATTAATAATTTGGCTAATTAATTAATTGGTTTAATCACAAGGGGTCATTCAGTTTGTGGCCTATCATATAGTACTTTCTAAAAGGCACCTTTTTATTCTTTCAAGAACAATTTTTTACTTATGCACGCATCTATCATAATAAGAGGAGTTATTCAGATATGACCTGTGAGTATGTGTATGCCTCTACAAAACTACATCTGTGACTAAAGTCCACCAGTGGACAAGTTCATCCTATGAGGATGCCTTGAAATTATTAAGTCCACAAGTGGACGGGTACACCCCATGGGGATGCCTTGAAATTATTAAGTCCACAAGTGGACGAGTTTATTATTAAGTCCACAAGTGGACGAGTTCATCCCATGGGGATGCCTTGAAATTATTAGGTCCTTAAATAGGACAAGTTCATTATTAAGTCCAGAAGAGGACAAGTTCATTATTAGGTCCACAAGTGGACGAGTTCATCCCATAGGGATGCTTTGAAATCATTAAGTCCACAAGTGGACGAGTTTATTATTAGGTCCTCAAATAGGACGAATTCATTTTTAAGTCTATAGGTGGACTCGTCCACCAAAGTAGACGGGTTCATCCCAGATATCCACCAAGTCATTTGGGAGACAAGTACATCCTTACATGTGTGCACAGAACCAGATGAACATATGCATATCTCAAAATAAAGATCAACACACAGGAAAAATATACTAAAAGTGACAGAAGTAAAATAATAAAAATCCACCATAAATAAAATGAAGTGTTTACAAACAAGGCCCAAAAACATAAGGGCACTTAATATTGTCTAAAAATGAGATACAAGAAAAATAAAAAATTAAGCTGGAAGGTTCCGGGTGTCTTAAGAAGGAAGGTTCTCTTCGTCTTCAGCAGGAGGGTTCTGGGCGTCTTGGGCGGAAGGGTTCCTGGCGTCCTTAGGAGGAGGATCATTAGCAGACGGGGCCAAGAGAGCGATGGGCCCTTCAACTACAGGTTGGGCAAGGACCACATTGTCATCTTTTGGATCCTGCTCTGATTGAGTAGAGTCGTCGGTCTTCTCCCTGACGGTGTCGCCACCTGCAGGGGTCGTTGGCAGAGGGTTGTCTATGGTGACTTTGGATAAATCCAAGTTTGGGTAGATGGACTTGACCTACTTCAGGCAGTCCTTAAACCCGTCACCATAGTAGACTGCACAGGCTTCAATGAAGGCCTAGGAAGCCTTGAACTCTATTATGCCGTCAACCCTGGCTGTCTCAACTTGCCCACAAATGGCCGTCAGCTCTGCCTCTAAATTCGTTTTTTCCTCTTGCACCTTCTCTCAGAGACAGGCTTCCTCCTTCAACTTTTCGGTTAAAGCCATCACCTCGTTGTTAAGCATACGGAGGGCCCTTTTGTATTACTCTTACTCGCTGGTTAGGGTCTTATTACGCTTACGAAGCCTGTTGATCACCCTTTCCTAAGCAACGCTCCTATCTTGAAGCGCCTTCATCCGCACCAGTGCCTAAAAACAAGACAATCATTAGCTAATGAATGAACAACAGTAAAAGAAAGTTTGAAAAAAAGGACGTACCCTAGAAAGGTCAAAAAGACCCGACGCCCTCAACTCTTCTGTCGTCTGCTTTGCACAAGGATCCAAGTCCATGTCCTTGATGATTGACTTAACCATCTTAACGACATGTTCCTTATGCACGAGAAGACGATGGACAGTTCCCTGAGTGATAGGACCAGTTGCTGTCACTAAACCCTTGCCAACTCCATGGCTAGGTTTGAGAGGCAACAACTTCTTTGGTTTGTCACCTACAGGGAGGACCGGTCCTTTCTTGAGTGGACGTCATCCTTCCCCTTGCTCTTTTGCTTGGACGATCCTTCGGTGACGCCCTTGGGAGCTGAGGAGGACCCCCTCTTTCTCCTTTTGTTTGCGTGCTATGGCTGACACCCTTACTAAAGCCCTTTGCTTAGCTGCTTCCATTTTTGCAAAGGGTAAAAGAAGAACTTTATGCAAACAGGCATAAGTATGAAGCAGACGAAAGGAAAGAACTAAGATGAAAGAACTTACACCGATGAGAATAAGCGTTCAATCTACGAGCTGCAGGCGTTGGCTCAAGACCACCGTAGTAGGCGTGCAACCTGTCAAGGGTGATCAGTTCCCTGCACTTCCACTGGTCCAAGGGGATCTCAAGCACCCGACGGATGAAAGCCTCCTGCTCGTCGGTTATGCGCCAACAAACGCTAGCTGAAGAAGAAAAAGTAGACCACGTTAGACACTTGAACAAATAAATAAAGAAAAAATGAAAATGTAGACGGTACTACACCTGAATCCTTGACAATACCCCTAGTATTGTCAAAACCATGAGGCATCGTCACCCTTTCTTCCCGACGGCATACCCAGTCTGTCCCTTGAACAACAAAGTATATGCCCTTCCAATTTCTATTGGAGTCAGGCATATCAGACACCAGCCTAAGTGTCTTCTTCCTCGCCGCAAAATGGTATATCCCTTGAGACGAGGAGATATGTTGGGGTCTATAGCACCAAAAGAACTCGTCCAGTGTAAGCTATCGTTCCCCCCACTAAGACGACTCCAAAGGATCTCAGCCCCTATGAATATCCTCCAAGCATTTTGGGCGATTTGACTAACAGACAGACAGAACAAGGAAAATGGCCAACTGATGGTGTAGCACCGTTAGAGGCAATCTCAATCCTACTGCAAACATGGCATCATACATGCCGACGTCCGCGGTCTTTCCAGAGTAGCACTTTTCATACTTTCCAGGCGACAGATTGGAATGTTATCAGGGATTTGGTAACGATCCCTTAAGTTGTTAAAAATTTTGGTTGTCATCATCGGCTTAAAGTCATTAACAGTCCATATCATAGGAAGAATAAAGCGATGGGTATGACCATCCCCTGGGCTTCCTGAGTTTCCCTCCACAGAAGCTCCCCCGTCGCTCTCATCCTTATCTTCATCATGTTCTCCCTCTAACTCCCCCTCATTCTCTCCTTTGCCCTCCTCGTACTCATCCTCATCTCCCTCTCTTTCCTCTACTTCCTCTCTGTCAAAGTCTTCCTCCTTGTCGACAGGAGAATGGGCAGACGGTTCTCTCTTTGACAATCAGGACAAGCCTTCCTCGGGCCCATGACCTGATGGGAAGACTTCGTTGTAGCCCACTCCCTCATAGACTAACGACAACTGCTCACTCGTCGCTTCACTATCTCTTGACATCTATTCACCTACAAGCAACAAAGGTATTCTAAGAACCTAGTTGACGGGTCTCTCTATAGAAGTAACGACCAACTAGAAAAACGAAAATAGAAAAGGAATGAAAAAGAGAAGAGGACTTACAAGGTTAATAGACGAGTCTGTAGAGGTGATGGGATCAGCAAGTAGACAGCAGTAAAAATGAAGAAATGACAGCTCTTTCTCAAGATTTGCAAAGATGAAATAAGGAAAAATGAAAAGAGGAGGTGAACTATTTATAGGACAAAAATACATAGGAAACGAAGTGACACTCTTGTTCAGAAACGAGGCCAACCAACTTGTGCCACGTGTCTTAGCATTTAATGATAGCTGCTCAAGGAACCATTAATGAGCACCCTTTTTTTTTTAATAAATAAAAATAATAGAAAAGCTACAGATTAAACTCCATAACCCGTCAGCTAAAGCTGACAGAGCCATAGAGTAGGGGGCAGCTGATAAGGGTAATTCTGAAATCAGTTTCAACTCGTTCACATGCAATGAAGCCGACGGTCCCAATAAATCCGTCAGTCTTTCCTTACGCATTCAGTGAAGACGAGAAAGACGAACTCCACCTCTACGCCCGACGACATCTGTGTGAGACAACCAAAATGCCTGGGTAGGATAGGAAGCTGACGGGGAGAAGGAAACTTGTGACGGATCCAGCATGGCCTTACTTGGCCCCTACAAATGTGTATGTAAGGAAACATCTTGCGCTCCACAGTTAACCCTAATCAAGAGGATTCTTACAAGGAAATGATCCTGCAAAATATGTGTATTAATGAGGATCTTCCCTACAAGGAAAGGCCTTCTCTGCCAAGGAATGGATGTCAACTTTACGCTACTATAAAAACCCCCAAAACCCTTGCAAATCAAGGTACGCATAATTTACCCCAGCTCTGACACTCTAGAGTTGTAAAAGTTCTCAAACTTGACTTTTGGAGGATATTTGGCCGGTAGCACACCAATACTATCTACAAGGTCTTCTTTGTTTCTGTTTCGCAGGTGTTGTCTAGAGCACGTGAGAACTGTGCGACTTACTGACGATTTTGGGATCATCAGAAACAAAGTAATTAAGTATTTAATCTATTTTAATATGTAATTTTTATAATTTTTGTGACATTTTCAAGAAAAATAACAGACAAATTCATGTATTTTTATACTTTTTATGATTAAAATAATTTTATTTTTATTTGAATTCTAATATACACATGTAAGGTGCAAGTGTGAGAAAGAGAATAAAATATAATAGTACAAAATACTTAAAAATATTATTAAAAAAAATAAAGATTATAAAGAAAATATAAAATGTTCAAAGGTTGATATAAATAGTGACATTCACATGCAACTAGAAAATATTAATATTATAATTTTATCGTCATATATTATAACAAAACTAGGTACAATAAAATTTGCAACAAGAAAATATTAATATACGTGTTTGTACAAGTAGTTTCTATACAGGTATAGTACTTGAATATTTTATACGTGTTTTATAATTTTAATTTTAGAAACATGCATTTCAGTTTTTTTTTAACGCTAAATAGGAGTTTTAATATATATATATATCATATAGTACACATATTATACTAACTATTTGTAAATAAATTGAGTCAAGGACCCTATAACTGAATTAGCACATCTTCATACACAAAGTGTTTAGGGGTTTATGGGAGAAAAGAGTTTGAATTGTGAGATTAGCAGATCAGCGACACAGTTCAGTAGACACCTCTAGGAATGTCATGGTACAAAATCAGTATTGATGGGGAGACCTTTGTCAACTCATAATCAGCAAGTGTCAGGGTAAACATTCGAGACTATACAAGACAGGTAAAGGCAACTCTAAGCAAGAAATTACCTATACCACTGGGACCTTTGGAGACTGAAGCTAAATCTTAGGAGGAGGAGGAGGAGGAGGTTTATTTTACTTGGGATGTGGGAGTATGCGATGTAGTGTTTGAGAGTGAATCCAAGATTGTCGTTGATGCGTTAAATTAGGAAAAAATTGGTCTTTACGCTTTCTAAAAAAACCCAGCATTTTGCCCTATTTCTCAAACTAATTAGGGAAATGCCTATCTTTTGAAAATCAATTTTCTCAAAATCGATTTAGACCCTATAGTGGCGTTTTTAAGGAACCTATAGTGACATTTTAAGGACTTATAGTGGCGTTTCGTAACTCGATATACATGAAATCGAGTTATAGATGAAAAAAAATAAAAAAATTGCATGTAACTCGACTTCATGGTGATTGAATTACAAAACATCACTATATGTCCTTAAAACGTCACTATAGGCTGCTTAAAATGTCACTATAGGGCTCCATATTTTTTTTTTTTTTTTTTTTTAAACTCGATTTTGAGAAAATCTAGTTTTAAAAAATGTGCATTTTCCTAATTAGTTTGGAAAATGGGGCAAAATGCTAGATTTTTTTTTTTGAAATGGGCATTTGCCCATTTTCTCCCGTTAAATGGTATAGGTGAACCTCCAGTTGCTATTGACAATATTGTGGGGATTCGAAATAAATTGCAGGACTTTAGGCACGCCATTATGTCCCACGTTAAGAGAAACGGTAATCGCCCAGCTTATCTTTTGGTTCAGTATGACAAAAACGTTGATGGTTATGTAACTTGGACAGAAGAAAATCATAATATGGGTGAGTCCACATTGGGTAATGATGTATTATTTTAATCTTCATCTTAATAAAGTTACGACCTTCTTATCAAAAAAAAAAGTGTAGTGCTTAAACAAAATTTTGGGAGAGGTGTGTTTTGTGATATATTGGAGCAAAATCAATGCATTACCGGTTACCACACATTCATACATTTTGACCTGTAGAAAAGCTTATCTTGAAGGACAAATTTTGACTACAAACTTGGTTGTTGTTAATGATTATAACTTCATTCAATATTTTTTAATATGATGTGAGTTTTGAAAAATTTACCATTGAATAATATTTTATTTTGTGACCAAACATTATATTGCCTTCCATCGACCTAATACTAACATGGCTGGGTACTAGGGAGTAGGGACCTTGACAAAGTTGCAAAGTGCCGTGTTAGAACGATTAAAAAAAAGGATGCATTACAAGTAAACCATGATCACAAAGACAAATTTGGTGGGTGGTATATATATATATATATATATATATCCCCTGCCGTGAGAAATCTTCGTTGTCCCAACCAAGGTCTCATTTCATTTATACAAAAAACAATTTACAAGTATCAAATTGCAAGAGTAAAAGTCTTTATCCAGGAAGCATTTGATCTTTGTTTAAATTCATTCTCCATAAATAAATAAAAAATGTCTCCAATTATACCCCCAATATGCAAATAAGATGAATTCCCACCAATAAAAGATGGATGGCTTTTTTTTTTTTTTTTGGGAGAATCAAAAGATGGATGACTTTGTACTTCATCTTATCCCTTTTCTCCTAAAATATAGCATAAGTATGAATAAAAATACTTTCTTCCACTCTTAGTGTTTTAATCTATAGTCCACAAACTGCGTTATATCAAGTGCAAAGTGTATGATTCTTTGCCCGTTTTCAATTTTGATTATGTTATATCTTGTATATATAAAAAAATAAAAAAATAAAATAAAAAGGGGACCTGATTACTTTTTATGGAACAGAGAAAATGAACGTTGAGAATATATTGAAACACTAACAATATGATAGAAGATTTTTATTATTTAATTATCATTAAGCACTTTTAGGTAATAGATGGAGATGCTTATAGTAGCAGCTATATAGGTAGTGAAACATATAGCTCTTAGTAAGGCCGCTCGTTATTGTAGTTGCCAGGAGGATCATAGTTGCAACCAATGAATGTCCCACCATTATTGCACCTCACTTTAGCACATCCAAGACGAACCGAGTTGCGCCAAACCACCTGAGTATAGTGGCCACACTGCCCTCCAACACAAGAGTTAGAGTTGTAGTCATAGTTTGCTTTCTCGTCCACCCACATCTTCACTGCATCTGTGCCTGAGAGGTCAGCGCTGCCCCATGCAATGTTTTCACCATATTTTCCACCGGAGTGCACAAGATTGCAATCTCCAATACGCTGATTAGCATAGTTCTGTGCATATGCCGCTACAGTGTCATCCCAAGTCAGAGATGGAACTCCCACGTCTGCACGGGCTGCATTGTGGGCATTAAGGTAGTCTTCTTTGGAGTCTTGGGCAAGGGTGAGATGGACTAGGGTTAAGCTCATGAGAAAAACAAAAGCTAGTGAAATCTTACACAACCCCATTTTAGTGCAAAGCAAAATCTTAAGTGATTGGTGGAGAAATAAGGTTTGTGCATGAGGTATATATAGGGAATTAGGGATATACATAGTGTGAAAACTGGTGTGATGAACATTGGAAGTAATGGTAGAATCAATGTTCAAAAGCACAACGCGAAAAACGTTGGAGGAACTAGAAGGACCAAAACAACCCTTGAATAGTATTTGCTAATGACAGAATAACTGTATAATAGTTGGTTAAAATATTTCATTCGAAGAAAGCATAATCAATTCTACATAGATAATGAAATTCCATTCGAATTTCAATCTTGACTCTTGACCTTGACTTTAAACAAGAATATATTTTGCGCTACCCGGATCTTTAGAAACAAATGCTGGTAGCAAACATTTTAATTTTGAAATTGAAATAACATAGTACCACGTCAAGTCATAGTTCGAAATTTCATAAGATATTCTTAAAAGGCAACTAATTAAGTATTTAATAATATATTAAGTCTATTATTATTATTATTATTATTTTTAAATAGCTACATTTTCAAGAGCAACAACAAACAAAATTATTTATTTAAACATATTATTATAATTTATGTAATTCTGTTTTTATTTAAATTCTAATACATCTGTATGTGCATGTGTGCATCACACACACAGACAGAGAGAGAGAACAAAGACATGTTTGTATAAATAGTAACATTCACATGGAACTAGAAAATATTGATTTAAATTATTTTATTGTCATGGAGTATATAATAACATTAAAAATAAAAAATAAAAAACATAACTTGATAGTTGGTACACTAAACAATTTCCGATAAAAGAATAAAATTCAGTTAAATTTAAATATTTAATACCAGAAATTTTTAATACATGTTTGTTCAAGTATTTTGTGTACATGCATAATGTATTAAAACTTTTTTTATAATTTTCATTATAAAAAATTATTTCAGATTTTTAATATTCATTTTTTAATATATGTCCATATAAAATATCATTTATTGTACGCATATTTTACTAACTATTTGTAAAGTAAATTGAATTACAGACTTTCAGTTACTTATACATACATACAATATCAGATGTTATACATGTATGTATGTTTCTAAAGAAACCACATTTGCCATACATACGAAAGCACTCTAAACTTTTTGTATTATACTTTTATAAAAATTGACGAGACTGACGAGTCCGTCCCACACTGACGATATTGTTCACGGACGATGACACCATCGGGAGTAACAGGATGATCATGCACGTCACTGACGAAGGCATTCAGGTTATTCAATGCAGTCAATTAAGCCTAGAACGGTTGAAAGACCAGCTGTACGGACCGTTGGAACGCATTGATGCCCCATTCACTACCCCCAAACGTTACCAGAAAGAGCATTAAGACCTCCATAACTACTCCAACGGCTAGAGGCCATGAAAGAGTATAAAAAGACCACACATTTGCCAATACCAAGGTACATACACAAACATATTGAAAGAGAACTATTACTTTCTTGCATTCTCCAATTTCTCTGAGATTTCTTTGCATACTAACTTTGGCATCGGAGGCGTGGTGGCAGGCACCACACCGGTGACCCTTCTAGGAGGCTGCAGGTTGACTTCATCCGACCACATTGACTGACGAGTTCACGCTCCATCAGTTTGGCGCCGTCTGTGGGAACGACATTTTTTCGCATCTAATCGCGAAAAGGTAGTTTCCTCTCAAAATACTTATTTCAGATGGAGTCCAATCAGGAATCCGCAGCCTTGTCGCAGCAAATTCAGGCCCTTGCAGCTACCGTCGAAGAATTGTCCAAACAAAATGAGGAAATGAAGCAGAGACTTCAGCAGGAAGAGAATAGGTCCAAGGGAAATCGAGATGACGAAGGGGATAGCCATAGAAGAATCGACCATCGAAGGCCCACCACTCCAACCGAGCAGAACTCGGATCTACTCCAGGAGATGAGGAAGGAGATGGACGAGCTTAGGAACGCCATCAAAGAAAAAACTGAACGAAGTGTGGACCGACTGGTTAGGGCAACAGATTCGCCATTCACTACGGCCGTCCTCGACTGTCCAGTGCCGTCGAAGTTTCGGCTACCCCAACTTGAGCCGTTCGACGGGTTAAAAGATCCCCAGGATCATCTTAACACATTTAAGACGACCCTGGGACTCCAGCAGCCCCCAGACGAGATCTTGTGTCGTTCCTTCCCAACCACTTTCAAGGGAGCCGCACGAGAATGGTTTACAAAACTGCCAACATCGTCCATCGATACCTTCGACCAATTGAGCAATGCCTTCCTGCGACACTTCATTGGAGGACAACGACCAAAGAGAACCGCGGATCACTTACTCACCATCAGGCAGGGAGAGAAGGAAACTTTGAGGTCATATGTGAAACGTTTCACTCGGGAGACACTGGAAGTAGACGAGGCTGATGACAAGGTACAGCTAACAACCTTCAAGGCGGGGTTGAGAACCAGAGGGCTCGTCTCGTCACTTGCAAAAAATCCCCCGAAAACAATGGCTGAAATGCTCCTCAAAGCACAGAAGTACATGAACGCGGAAGACGCGCTGGCCGCCATCGGGGACGTTGAAAGGCCAGGAGACAAGGGTAGAAAGGAAGACGACCGCAGGGGGCAAAAACGCGAGCGTCCAGATCGCCGAATTGGTGACGGAACCAGAGGAAAAGATGATAAGAATTCTCGAATGGTAAAATTTACTCCTCTTGTTATGCCTGTTGACAAAATTCTAACGCAGATTAAGGACGAGCATTACCTGAAGTGGCCACGACCCTTACATTCGTCTCCTAATGTCCGTGATAAGAACAAGTACTGCCGGTTCCACAAAGATCATGGCCATTACACCGAGGACTGTCGGGACCTCAAAGAGCAGGTAGAGGAGTTGATACGAAAGGGGAAGTTGCAAAAATTTGTAAAGAAGGGTGACTACAGCAAATTTCGGGAAGGAAACAAAGGCCAACCTGAAGCTTCGTCAAGAGGGAATGACCGTCAGTCACCACCCCCTCAAAATGTGGTCGGGGAGATACAGACGATCACAGGGGGTCCCGTCACCGGAGGTTCGTTCAGATCTCTTCAAAAAGCATATCAACGTCAGGTGAACAGCGTCCACACGATTCCCCCGTTGAAGCAGAGACGAACCGATCAAGACATGACCTTCAATGAAAACGACGCAAGGGGAGTGAAGCAACCTCACAATGACCCCCTGCTCATAATGCTTACCATAGAAGGGTTTAACACCAAAAGGGTCCTCGTGGACAATGGAAGTTCTGCTGACATTATTTACTTCCCTGCATTTCAACAATTAAAACTAGACCCCAGAAGGCTACGTCCTTTCGATTCCCCCCTCGTCAGTTTTAGTGGTGACAGGGTCTACCCCAAGGGCATAGTCACGCTGACAGTGACAGTGGGGACATACCCGAAGCAACTTACCCGTCAGCTGGATTTCCTGGTAGTGGATTGCCCCTCCTCATACAACGTCATCATTGGGAGACCTGCCCTCAATAAGTGGAAGGCGTCCACATCTACCTACTGCTTAAAGGTGAAGTTCCCCGTGGAGAACGGGGTCGGTGAAGTTAAGGGAGACCAAGTCTTAGCTCGGGAATGCTACCAGGCTGTGTTGGCCGCAAAGGAAAACCACACCTGGATAATTGAAGAGAAGGAGGAGGAAAAGGTAGAGGCTTTAGAAACAGTGCAACTAACCGAGGAAGAAACAGCCAAAACAACCAGGATAGGGACGACCTTAAGTCCCGAAATGAGAACAAAGCTCGTCCAGTTTCTTAAGCAAAACCTGGATGTATTCGCCTGGAGCCATGACGACATGCCAGGTATATCCCCGGAGATCATCCAACACAAGTTAAATGTAGACCCAGAGAAAAAGCCCGTCAAGCAGAGACGAAGAGTTTTCGCACCAGAAAGAGATCAGGCAGTCGCTGACGAGGTGAAGAAGCTCTTGACTGCAGGTTTCATCAGGGAAGTGTACTATCCAGACTGGCTGGCCAACACTGTTCTGGTGAAGAAAGCAAATGGGAAGTGGAGGATGTGCGTGGACTTCACGGACCTGAACAGGGCCTGCCCGAAGGATAGTTTCCCCCTTCCAAGAATAGACCAGCTAGTAGACTCCACAGCCGGGCACAAGCTATTGACGTTCATGGACGCTTTCTCAGGGTATAACAAGATAAAAATGGCTGACGAGGATGAGGAGAAAACGGCCTTTATCACCAGCCAAGGCCTCTATTGCTATAAGGTAATGCCTTTCGGGCTAAAGAATGCAGGCGCTACTTATCAGAGATTAGTGAACAGAATGTTCAGCAGGCAGATAGGCAGGAATATGGAGGTCTACGTGGATGACATGCTCGTCAAGAGCAAGGAAGAACTTGCCCATTTGGACGACCTCGGGGAAACATTCGCCACTCTCAAACAATACCAAATGAAGCTGAATCCAAGTAAGTGTGTCTTTGGTGTAGCCTCAGGAAAGTTCCTGGGATTCATGGTATCCCAGAGAGGAATAGAAGCAAATCCGGAGAAGGTTCAGGCCATAATCAACATGGCGTCGCCCAAGACCGTCAAGGAGGTCCAAAAGCTCACGGGACGGATCGCCGCCCTCAACAGATTCGTCTCTAGAGCGACGGATAAATGCCTCCCCTTCTTCAAGACCCTGAAGCAGGCCTTTGCCTGGACTGACGAATGTGAAGCAGCTTTCCAAGAGCTCAAACGCTACTTGAGCAATCCACCTCTACTAAGCCCGTCAAAAGAAGGTGAGAACTTGTATCTGTACCTAGCTGTTTCGTCTACAGCCGTCAGTGCAGCCCTGATCCGAGAAGAAAACCGAATACAACTCCCCGTTTATTATATCAGCCAAGCCTTCCAGGGGGCTGAGTCCAGGTATCCAAAAATCGAAAAAATCACGTTCGCATTGATAATTGCCTCACGCAAGCTCAGGCAGTATTTCCAGGCAAATCCGATCTGGGTAATGACGGACCAACCTATCAAGAAGTCCATGAGCAAGCCCGAGGCAGCAGGGAGAATGGTCCAATGGGCGATTGAACTTAGCCAGTTTGACATAGAATACCATCCCAGGGCGGCGATTAAAGCACAGGCTCTGGCAGACTTTATCGCTGAGTTCACCCTTCCGGATGAACAAAACCCTGCCAGTAAAGGTAAACCTTGGGTAATACAGACCGACGGTTCGTCGGCCCAAAAACGGGGAGGAGTAGGGGTCGTCATAACCACCCCTGACGGAGAGGTATTGAAGTATGGAGTTCAGTTGAAATTCCCGGCGACTAACAACGAAGCCGAATACGAAGGGATTCTGACGGGGTTGAGGCTAGGAAAGGTGTTTGGAGCCAAGACCCTGTTAGTCCAGAACGACTCAAAGCTAGTAATCGGGCAGATCAAGGGAGAATACGAAGCAAAGGAGGAAAGAATGCAGAAGTACCTCAGGTTGACAAAGCACTTGACTCAAGAATTCGAAGAGGTAGAGTTCGTCCAGATTCCCAGAAGCCAGAATATGGCAGCAGACGAAGTATCAAAGATAGCATCGTCAGAAGGAACGGGGTCAAATGCAGACTTGATGATGGAAGCACAGAAGAACCCCAGCATAGAAGAAGTTCCAACCTTCGCAATCCAGAACACAAGTAGCTGGATGACGCCCATTGTATCCTTTCTTCGGGAGGGGCACCTCCCTCAAGACTCAAATGAAGCCAGGAAGATCAAAAAGAGGTCTGCCAGATTCACAATTCTTAATGGCACCTTATACAAGAGGGGCTTCTCCATGCCCTACTTAAGGTGTGTGAACGAAGAAGACGCTGAATACATCCTAAGAGAGGTCCACGAAGGGATCTGCGGGGATCACGCAGGCCCTAGATCCTTGGTAAGTAAAATTATGCGAACAGGTTATTTCTGGCCTACTATGCAGGTGGACGCAATGGAGTTCGTCAAGAAGTGTGACAAGTGCCAGCGATTCGGGAATGTTCAACGACTGCCAGCCGAAAGACTGACGACAATAGCATCCCCATGGCCATTCGCACAGTGGGGAATTGACATCGTCGGCCCATTCCCCTTGGGCAAAGGCCAGGTAAAATTCTTACTCGTCGCTATAGATTACTTCACAAAATGGGTTGAAGCAGAACCACTGGCAACTATCACTGAAGCAAAGATCCGGAGCTTCGTATGGAGGAACATAGTCTGCAGGTTCGGGATTCCAAGGACGATCATATCAGACAACGGACGACAGTTCGACTGCCAAGGCTTCAAGGACTTCTGTTCTGGACTAGGCATCAAGAACCATTTCTCATCGCCAGGCCATCCTCAAGCAAATGGACAGACAGAAGTCACGAATCGGACTCTACTCAAAATCATAAAGACGAAACTGGATGATGCAAAGGGTTCTTGGCCAGACGAACTACCCAACGTCTTGTGGGCATACAGAACAACAGCGAGAACCCCGACGGGAGAGACCCCGTTTAGACTTACTTACGGAACTGAAGCTGTGATCCCGGTCGAGGTCGGAGTAACCAGCACCAGGCGGGAGATGTTCAGCGAGGATGACAATGACGATCGTCTGCGAGTCAACCTTGATTGCCTGGACGAAGTCAGAGATAAAGCCTGTAACAAAATGGCGGATTACAAGAAGAAGATGATAGAGTATTACAATAAAAGGGTGAAGCTCCGACGACTCAACATCGGCGACCTCGTCCTACGTGAAGTAACACTTGCGACCAAGAATCCAACTCAAGGGAAACTTGGCCCCACCTGGGAAGGGCCGTACCGGGTTGTTCATTACTCCAGACAGGGAAGCTACCACCTTGAAACTCTGGACGGACAAAGACTCCCGAGGCCATGGAACATTGAACACTTAAAGAAGTACCATCAATAGACGTAACAATCAAATGTACTTGTTATCAAAATCAATAAAGAATCCATTCAGCTGATATTGTTCTGTGAGCAGGTCTATGCAACCGAAGGTAAATGACGAAGGCAATATCCCTAATAAGGGTGTAAGCCACGAAAGGCCAGAAATGGCTAAGTAACAAAATTCCACATAGAATGGATGTAAGTTACTGACGACCATAAAAATGGTTGAAATGAAGCTAAGTAACGAAATTCCGCTTGACGGATGTAAGTTACTGACGATGACTAAGATCCCTAAAAACGGATGTAAGTCACGAAAGGCCAGAAATGGCTAAGTAACAAAATTCCACATAGAATGGGTGTAAGTTACTGACGACCATAAAAATGGTTGAAATGAAGCTAAGTAACAAGATCCCACATAGAGTGGATATATGTTATTAACAATAACGATACCTACAAAGTAAAGAGATGGACCCTACATAGACGGGCGTATTGCAAACGACGACCAAGCACACACAAGCATAGGTAAAGTACACAGAAGTAAATCAAATTAAAAAGCCCAAAAAATAACGGGCAATTCACAAAGTGTTTTTACAAGACCCATAAACACTGAGCCTAAAGCTTCGTCCTTAAAATAAATTAATTGTTGAAGAAAAAACGACCCAAAACATAGTGGGTATCCAAAAAGAAAAAATATTCTAAGTATCAGGTACAGGCAGCATCATCAACAGAAGGTACGGTGTCAACAGGAGCTGCGTCAGCAGGAGCTGCATCAGTAGGAGCTTCGTCCACAAGGGCATCGTCCACAGGAACCTCATCACCAGGAGCACCCACAGAAGCTTCAGGCTCAGGAGCAGGAGGTCGGGCGGCTTCATCTGCGGCCATTTCCTGATCCACCTCCTCCAGGTCCAGCTCCTCCATATTCACCCCCGAAGGATGCTTCACGAGGTACCTCCTCAGGAGCTCGAATCCCTTAAAGTACCAACTGAAGAGCACAGTATTATACTCGTCAGTGGTTTGGAAGGCTTCAACGGATCTGGCGGCTATGGTCTTGAGACTCTCCCTGGCCCCAAGGAGTTGATCGTCCTTCTCCTTAGTCAGCTGGCGCTCAACCCGGAGGTCACCGTTTAGTTTCTTGACCTGCTCCTTCAGAGTGTTGTTCTCACCCATGGAAGCAATAAGGTCTCTCTTCAGCGACGAGTTCTCTGCCTCCAAGACCTCCATCCGAGACGTCATGGACGCCACCTTGGCTTCCTGAGTAAAGAACTCAGAAGAGAGATGCAAACTCTCCCCTAGCACCTGGACAAGCTTGTGCACCTGACGAGCCGCGATCTCGTTGAAAGGGACGCCAGATAAAGCCTGCAAATCCGCAGATGTCACTGCCTCGTGAGCTCGATCTACGGCCATCTTCTCGTCATTCCACAGGGTTGATGAACGAAGCGCATGTTTCTCCTTCCCTTTCTCAGTCAGCCGCGGCCTTTTTGAGGCAGGAGTGCCACCTATCTCCTCCACAGAAACTGTAGGAGAAGCCGTTCTCGTCGTCTCACCCGCGGGAACGATTGGACGAACAGAGGGAGTTGGAGTAGCATGACCTCCCTTCCCAGTGACGCGTACGCTCTTTGCTCCCAGACTCGACAGAGGCTCGTCTTTCTTGGATCTCATCTTTGCGTACATACCCTTGTTAAATTTGGTCGTCATTTCTGCAAAGGAAAAACGCTAAGTAAAAAAAAAAAAAAAAAAAAAAAGTGAGTACTGACGGATTTAACACTTACTCTTTTTTCCTTCGATGTCAATGTTACGAAGGACGATTGCAGAGGGATCAGGACCGAGGCAGTAGAAGGCTAGCGTTCTGGGGTCAACAAGCTCGTCCCAGCTCTCAATCGTCAGTGCGTAATCGATCGCCTTCTGAACCCGTTCTCTATACCTGCTCTTGAGCTTGGGTCGTTTCTTAGCTATAAAAAAGAAAAAAAGGTGTCAATAGCCATGAAAGAAAACACAACAAAAGTGAAAGGACGAGGATTGAGGTCGACGCACCTAAAGTCGGGGTTTCCCACCGACGACGCAACCTTGGGATATCACCCCAAACCCCTCCAGAGGCCGTCTCAAAGTCATCCCCAGACACAAAGAAGAATCTGGACTTCCAGTACCTGAAGGACGACGGTAAACCCTTGACGATCCTGGTCCTTCTCTCCCAGGGCACCAATTCGTAATACCCATACTCCTTCGATGCCTTTAAACGATACATGTAGACAAGCTCGTCTATCCTAAGCATGTCCCCGTCATTAGCGGCCAACCAGATCACCATACAGCTGACCAAGATCCGCCACGAATTAGGCATAAGTTGCCCGGGGGCAACACCTAAAATGTCTAGGAGTTCCATCAAGAAGGGGTGGACGGGAAACCTCAATCCACAGACGAAGGCAGATTCGTAAAAACAAATCTCCCCAGGAAAGAAATGACAGGCCCGGTCTGCTTCACTAGGCAGACGAACCCTAACTCGCTCTGGGAACTGAAACTTGTCCTTGAACCTACCCAGCGCGTCGGCGTCTAAACCACACTCCTCCCCAAGGGCATAAAAAGCCCTAACTTCTCGAGGCGTGGAGACGGCTGTGTCTTCCTCCACGGGATTACCGCTAGACGATAACCCAGTCTCGAGCTCACTGGATCTAACCTCAGATGCCATCCTATCCTCCCTCACCAAATCCTCGAACCAGTCTATTGACTGACGAAGCAACGGTAAGAGGTCAGCCAACACCACAGCAAGACAACTACCCTCGTAAACAAAGTTTTCGAGGTATGGAAAATTTCCTAATGAACCTCCTAATCGAGCAAAAAGAAACGATATGGAGGGGCAAGCTATCCTAACCTCAGGGCTACCAACCATAAGTAAAACAGAAAAATACAAGAAAACCTAGAAATCCCTAAACCCGTCGGAGCAAGCACAAAGAGAGAAAAGATGGGAAAAATCAGAAGATCCACCACCAAAAATACAAACAAAATATGAAAAAGAATGAGTGGGGAACACACCTCAAAGAAGATAACTGCCGCCGACGACGCACCGGTAGGGAGGAAAGTTGCAGAGAATGGTTGGCGAAGAAGATACCCAGAGAAAGAAGTAGAAGTTCTTAAGAAAAAGTGAAAAGGAGGAGTGAGAAGAAAGGAGGTTCAAAAATGAGGCTTGGGAAACTGAAAAATCAGCGGGAAACCCAATAGTCCCCATTATTCGGACATTAACTCCACCAGCCAGCACGCGCCACGTATGCCACGTTCTATGGAGCGCCGTCACTTCGCACTTAATGAGGAACAGAATCCCAAGAGTCACCTGCAACACGAGACCCTTCAGATTCTATCATCGTCAAGAACATGACGAACATAGAATCCGGGGGCAACTGACGAGACTGACGAGTCCGTCCCACACTGACGATATTGTTCACGGACGATGACACCATCGGGAGTAACAGGATGATCATGCACGTCACTGACGAAGGCATTCAGGTTATTCAATGCAGTCAATTAAGCCTAGAACGGTTGAAAGACCAGCTGTACGGACCGTTGGAACGCATTGATGCCCCATTCACTACCCCCAAACGTTACCAGAAAGAGCATTAAGACCTCCATAACTACTCCAACGGCTAGAGGCCATGAAAGAGTATAAAAAGACCACACATTTGCCAATACCAAGGTACATACACAAACATATTGAAAGAGAACTATTACTTTCTTGCATTCTCCAATTTCTCTGAGATTTCTTTGCATACTAACTTTGGCATCGGAGGCGTGGTGGCAGGCACCACACCGGTGACCCTTCTAGGAGGCTGCAGGTTGACTTCATCCGACCACATTGACTGACGAGTTCACGCTCCATCAAAAATAATTTAACTTTACTAAATTTCAATATTTTTATGATATTCTTTATTCTTTTTAATCTATTAAGGTTTTGTTTAAATTGAATAATTAGATTTTACTGTCCATTTCCCTCCAAAAAAAAAAAAAAAAAAAAAGATTTTACTGTCCATATATAATATGTATGCATTCATGTATATTAGATTTTAGATGAACAAAAAAGAAAATCATATTAAATTATAATAATTAATATGATACAATAAATAAATTTTTTTTTTTTAGCTAAGTGACAAGGAAAACATGAAACATGAAACTCCTTCAATAACTTGTTATATGTATTGCTTGAAAACGCAACTAAAAATTGAGGAGATGTATATATTAAATGCTTAATTAGTTGATTTCTATATAATATCTTATCAAATCATATTAAGATAATATAAGTATATTATTAAGTATTTCAATAGAATAAAATAAATAACTTTAACATTATATAACTATTCTTTTAATTAACCTAAAAACTCTTAAGAGTAGTTCTGCGTTCAGAATATATTCACAACAATTAAACAACAAATCATAGGTGACAAGTTATTATTGGTGGGTATAAAAGTAATGTTAGTGGAGTCTCCAAATTAGAACCAATAATAGTCCACCACTTAAGATTTTTTATGAAAATATTATGTAAATAGCATTACTCTTTTTAAAATGAGCCATTAAAATTTAAGTTTTGAGAAAGCATAAAAGATACTACAAATTTTATTACATAAATAAAGCTCACAAACTTATTGGTGAGTTTCAAATACCTCATAAATAAATAGTTGAATTGTTTATTTGTGTGTGATGCACACATGCACATACCATAGAAAAATTCACATTTAAAAAAAAAATTATTTATAGAGTTTCAACTCATAGCTTTCACTTTTGATGATTGTACTTTTTATTATTAGACTAAAATAACAATCAATTTTTGGTATAGACAGATATTAAACTTCAAATTCATTATTTAACCATAAAAAATTTTATCAATCGAACTAACAAGAACCTATAAAAAAAAATTGTTTTATTTGTGCTTTGTAACAAGTCAGCTTGTGAGAAATCAATTTCCAGGACAAAAACCAATTCCACAACTATTTGATGTGACTAGCTTTGAGTGGTAAAAGAAACATGATGGGTTTGTATAAAAAGTAACGATGGCTAATTGCAATCTAGGATAGTTGTGAAAATCTAGCATAAATTACCTCACAGTAGTACTTTTTGACCAGCATAAAAGCTTACTAGAAAGCCTGTCTAATAATTACATGGAAGTAACAGCGCATTTTCTTGCAGAAAATGAGCCGAGTCTGCTGGGACCAAACTTTTCATAGTGCTTGGTTCAGGTTTCATACTAGAAGTCTAGAACTCGTTGCTATCTTGTGATCAAACATTGCCTTCTACCAACCAGTGGAGTTGATTCCGTACCGTACCGGCCGGTACGGCCGGAATTTTTCTTACCGGAACCAAAACCGGTACAGAAACACGTTTGTTTCGTACCGGTTAAAATACTGGTCATACCGGGTTATTTCGGCCATACCGGAGCAAATACCGTATTTCGGCCGAAAAACTTATACCGGTCCGGAACAGAAAAATCAAGGCTTTCAGATCTGAAAAATGGAAAAAGAAAAAAAATAAAGAAGTTTCGCTTACAGATCTGTTCCTAAGGCAATAACATTTTGATTTAGTTTCCCTGCCGCCGGGAGTACATTGCTGATGGCGATTCCATTTCACCGAGCTCCCTTCTTCTTCTTCCCCATACGGTCAAACCAGATGCCTTTTTCTTCTGTTCTGTTGTTGATGGTCACATGGGTTACTTCTCCTTTCTCTTTTTATGTGCTGAGTCTGCTGAGTGCTAACACAATTCTATTAAAACAATTTTATCTTTTTTTTACGTTTATTGTTTTGTGTGTCTAAGTCAGTAACCCATGTGACCATCAAATCAAAATTAACTTACCTTTTTATTTTTTTCATTTTTCATTTTTAACGTATTTTAAGTAAAAACTTTTCACTTTAAACTAAATAAACTGTTCTTAATCTGACTCTTATGATAAACAAAAATTTTTGAGGTAATCTTTTATGGTAAATAGAAATTTTGTGTGTGTATATATATATATATATATATATAAAATATATAAAATAGCGGTAAATCCGAAACGGTATACCGGTATTGATCGGTATCCGAAATATATCGTACCAGTAGCTAAACCGGTACAGCTTCCGGTACGGTATTGACTCCCTTGCTACCAACCCAAAGTGTGTCGTGTTCCACATACTACACGGCTCAGTACTAGACTCGACTAGTTAGTATAATGATAAAGTGACTTTTTAAAATTGTTAAATAGAGTAGCATTACTCTTAAAGGTTTAAAATAAGGATTCATTATTACACAGACAAACCATGACCACCGGTATAGACTTAATATTCTCCTCTCTAGCGATTACGGTCATTACCTCCAAATCTTTGTAGCTAACTTGGAACATTTCTCAAAAAACAAAAACAATAAAACTTGGAACATTTCTTGTTTCAGAAACCTCATTTCATAATGTCGTAATGCTTATGCAACCATTTATGCCTTGAGAAATCTTCATCGTCGTTTTGTATATGGGTCAATCCCAGTGGTTTTTTAATTTTAAATTAATACTGCTAATTATTAATAATAATAATAATAATCATTTTGTTTTACTTTTCTATTTGGAACTATTAGGTGAATCTAGAAAGCACATGCGCTTGTCCGTTAGGTCGTTATCCAAGACTTAAAAACGGTCAGGTAGATTCTCACAAAAAAAAAATAATAATAAAAAAAATAAAATAAAAAAGAGGTCAGGTCAATCGCTAACCACCAATCACGGGAAACTGAGTGATCATAGACTTAGGACTTAGCCATTTGGATGCGACTGACTTTTTTTCCTTCTGCATGATCTATACCATTGTGAATAGTGAATATATATATATATATTGACAATTTTTTAATTACGAGATTCACCACCTTTCGATTGTTAGATAATCACTCGTAATTACATAAATTAATAAATTATAATATTCGACGGGGGAATAATTGTGGTCCCAAGAAGGAAAACTAAATGCACTACTTTTGAAACTAACATCACCTTTTTTTTTTCTTTTTCTTCTTCTTTTTTATTTTAGTGGGAAACAAACACAAACATCACGTTCTAAAGGGCCCTAGGCTACACGCCATATTGAAAAAAAGACAAGAATGCATAGTAGGTACAACGTAAATATCCCTTTTTCTTATCTCACTTGAAAAAAGTTAAAGAATACATGAGTGATGATGGCAGCCCGATATTTTTTTTTTTTATTCTCCCCTAATTTTCAGTTGAAAAAGTTTACTAATTTTTCAATAAACTATGGCTACAAGTTATGGTATCAAATCATAGCCACATGTGAAGGAAAAAAAGAAAAAGAAAAAAGAAAGAAAGACGTATTTAATAAAATATTCAACTTAAAAAAAAAAAAAAAAACCTACTTAAAAGTTTTGTATGCAACTTCTATAACGGTTGGGAGCAAATCCTGAAATTTTGAGGAATATTGTAGTCATTTTAGATATTTTCATCATTTCAATATTTTTGGAGGAATAATTTTGTTATTATTGTAGTTTAGGATCATTCAATCATATTGGATAGATGGAGCATGATATTCAATTTTGTAAGGGTATTTTGGTTCCTAATTTCATGATTTTACTAAAATTTCTATCATTTGGAGCTTTTAATTTAGATATAGGTGGAGCATGATGTTTTATTTGATGCAAAGTGAATAACCTTACCAAGGCTTAACATGTTGTGAATCCTCTTGAATGAGAGGTATTTTTAAGGCATTTTCGTCATTTTTGAGATTTTTGAATATCTTTGCCATTTTGTATGTTATAAGGGTGTTGTATGTTTAGGTGTGTTATCTAGTCGAACCTTTCCTTAATAGGTGTGTAAAACATTTTCAAACCTTAGGCTTTGTTTGGTTGGAAGAAAGAAAAAGTGGAAGGATGGAAAATTGGGAGGATAGAAAAGTTTTGGTTTTCCCTCATGTGTGTTTGGTTGGAGGAGTGGAAAAGTGGGAGGGTGGAAAACTCTTTTGTTTGGTTGGAGAGAAAAGTGAGAGGATGGAAAATGTAGTTTATATGAATTGACTATTATGTCCTTGTTATAACAAAATACCAAAGGGTCTAATAAGTGTGAAAAATATGTATAAATTATAAATAAAAACCATAGATGAGAGCAAGCAAAAACTGGGTAAAATGAATAAAAATTATAAAAAAAACAAAATAAAAAAAAACTTACAGCTATGAAGAACCTGGAGACCGTTCCCTGTGAAGAACTCTGAGAATATATGAGAAAAAATAAATAAATAATCAAATAGCAAAGGGTTTAATAAAAATAAAATAACAAAATACCAAAGGGTCGAATAAGTGTGAAAAAATATGTATAAAGTATAAAGTATAAATAAAAAACATAGTTTTTTAGAGCAAGCAAAAACTGGGTAAAATGAATAATAAAAAAAAAAAAAAAAAGCTTACAGTTGTGAAGAACTTGGAGACCGTTCCCTATAAAGAACTCTGGGAATATATGGGAAAAATAAATAAATAAGTAATCAAATAGCAATAGATAAGGTGGAATATAATGAGGACAAGGCGCGCGCACGCGCACACACACACACACACAAAAAGGGAAAGGAAAGAGGAGAACGTGGAGACATGTTGTGTGTAAAGATGAAGGTATTTGTGTAATTTACTACTCACATCATCTTTTCTCTTTAGTTTTCCTCCCAATTTGGGAGGACAAAATTTTGTGGGCCTGGAGGGAAAATTGTCCACACCATTTTATTTTCCTCTTGTTTTCTCTCCTGAACTAAACAAGGGAAAATTTTGTTTTCCACCATATTTTCCTCTCCTTCTTTTCCACCCTCCCTGTTTTCACCCAACCAAATGGGGCCTTAGAGCAAGTATTTTTCTTGATCAAAAGAAAATGATTTCATTTTACTGAAACTTAATTTCAACCAATCCAAATTCCCAAAAATAAGAAATATATTTTTTTTTAAAAAATTACGTCAAAACAAATGAACCATAAAAAAAAAAATGCTAAAGTCCATGAATTGGCATATCATATTGTAGGGTAAATTTTTTCAATCTTTGGTAAAAGAAAAAATGATTAGAAAATTCTTGTGTCCACGCTACACATCAGCCTTAGGCTGATTTTAAGTCATATCACTATGAACTGGACAAATTTGTTTCAAATTTCAATAAAAACACAGAAGACATGCATCATTAAAAGCCAGTTTTCAAAAACTTCATGCACTAGTTTGACCAGATATTATTTAGTTTATTATAGATAGATTTTTATTTTTATTTTAGATAGTATATTACAACTAAATAAGTTTTCAATCCCGAACTCGCTTATTAAAAGCCTCCACGTAAAATGGGAAAGATTATCTAGTCGAACCTGTCCTTACTAGCAATGCTGAAAACCAGTCCTTACTAGCAATGCATCAAAGGATTTGAAAACCAGTCAAAATTCTTTGTTTCCTCCATGATCTCTTGCTTGATTTGTTCTCATATTTTTTATATTTCCCTTCTCTGTGTATCACCTCTAATCCACCATTCGATGTTCTCTGGTCAAAAATATAATTTAACCTCATACCTCTTACAATCCAAGCCTAGGGATGTTACACTAGAAAGTGTCATGTCAAATAGGAAGTCTAGCTCCGAATACACTTATAGATATTCTCACTAACAAACTTTCTCACTTAAAAAATGAAAAAAGGAAAAAAGAAGAGATCTTTTTCTAACTCTCACACATACCAATTAATGATAAATAGTGATAAATTATTTTCCCTCCACATAAAAGGATTTTTATACATTGTATCCCTATCATACCAATTGTAACTTGCTATTGCGTCATGATGCATGTGTTTTAAGTACCAAAGATTTTAATTAATAATTTCATCAATTTGGTTTGGAAATGTTAAACACTCCTAACTATTGCTTGTAAGCCATTGAACCAGGTGCTAAAGCATGGGTGTTCTGTATTCATTGAGCAATAATGGTTGTAATTGTATAGCGGTAAACATATATATCTTTGGGACACCAATCAAGAGTACTGTTAAGCCCATAAGTCCGCACAGTTGTTTATGTACCAGTTGAAGATTTCTTAGCTACTGCCTACTATGACATCTACTTCCTCGATTGGAACTTCAGGCTAAGGAGTAACTTCGAAGGCTGCCAAGATATCAATATCATTGGTTGAGAAAGTATTCCAAATACAAAATATATTAATTGGAAAATTCTTAATTTTTGTTTAAGAACTTAGATCGATGTTAAGGCCTAGGTCAATATTGTTAACATCACAAACAATAATAGAAAAACCAAGACAGGGTGAATAATGATAAAATAATCCAGAAAAAATTAGGACTAAAAAAATTCGTCAAGATTAAAAAAAATAAGCCATCTCTATATCTACTTATTTTCAACTCCCCAAAACAGTTTGTCACTTATTAAGCCCTTTCTAGTCTCTAGTGCCTAGGTCATTTATATAGGTTAATCAATCTTTAGCAACAGTTAATATGACCTTGTTCAGGGAGACAGGGACAAAACTAACTACCTTGTCACATGAGGAGGAATAGATTTTTTTTTTTTTGGGGAGAGGAGCTGGGGTTCCTGGCCGTCCAAAACATAGGGAGCTTCTTGTTTTGCCTTTTCAAATAAGCCAAAATGATAATATCCGAAAAGGTTTCTTATAATTTACTGTTCCACAAAAATTATTATCCTTTTTATACTTGTCCTCTCCCGTCCACTTTTTAAGAACTGTGGTTCAAACCTTAAGTTAAAGCAACTTGTTAAACAATCGAGGTATACATTCTAAAAAATAGGTTAACCAACTTTGTGGTTGTTCAAAAGAAATAATTTCTAGCATATCACTTTGCTTCATTGAGACTTGAGAGTCACACGACCATAGTTCAAGAATCAAGTCAAAGCTAAGGCAATGCTCGTCAAACCAAAATTTTATAGGCTGAGCTTTATATTAAGAATGAACTTGAGCTTGAATTGATTTTCTTAGACTCTTAATTACACTACGTTTAGGGTGGGATTGTTTAGAGGTGAAATAAAGTGGATGGAAAATTTTAGAGAAAAAGTGAGAAGAAAAACTTTTTTAGAATATATTCGATTGGGTGGGAGGAAGGAAAATAAATTGTGGGACCCAGGTGTTTTCTTCCTGGGTCCACCGAAATGTTTTCTCCCCAAAATAGAGAGAAAACTAAAAAGAGAAAATGAAGCTACTTAATGGACAAAAATGCTCTTATGCACTTGCACATGGGCTTTGTCCGTACATTTCTGTTTTTCACTTTCTTTTCTCTCTCCTGGCCGTTGCCTCCTTTGTTTTTTTCTTCTTCTTTTTTTCCCCTCCCTCCTGGACGTGCCTCCTCTTCTTCTTCTTCCTTTTTTTCTTCCCTCGTTGCACCTTTTTTTTTTTTTTCTTCTTTTGATTTAAGTGTATGTTGCATATATATATATATATATATATATATATATATAGACATATATATATTTTTGGTTTTAATTGGGCATTATTTTTAATAAGCGTACATGAGTAAATTTATACAAACTCACTTTTTCCATACCTCTACTTTTTCACTCTCAACCAAACAAAAAGGAGAAATTTAAAATCTTTTCTACTCTCCCACTTTTTCATCCTCTCACCATTTTTTATCCTTTCACTTTTCCACTCCTCCAACTAAACAGACCCTTAAGGTTAACTGAAAGGCTAGCCTAATCGATTATACCACATTTATACTAGACGTACTCACAATATATTTGCGTAGCTAATGTGATTCAAATCCGACCACCGAAAAAGAAACAGAGGATGGTTTTGATGCACATGTGTGATTTGTGGTGGGTTGGGAACAATAATATATGGAAGGCAAAAATACACTTTAATCCCTACATTTTGAGCCTATTCTCATTTTGGTCCCTAATTCGATTTTGCGCCTATCTCATTCCCTGAATTCAGAAATGACCCTGAAATCAAAAAATCATTCCCGTTTTAGTCCTTGCTGTCATCTCAAAAATGGAAAAAGCATATGTGGCAAATAGAATGCACTGTTGACACACTGTTAGCACAATAAATACTGACGTGGTTAATAAAATAATAATAAGAAATTATATTTAGCATTTTTTTAATGCTACATCAATATTTAAATTAATAAAAAAAAAGCCAACTCAGAAAATTTAAACCAAAAAAAAATAAAAAATAAAAAATAAACCTTAAATCTAATTTAGTTATTATTATTATTATTATTTTAACTTTCATTATTTTTTCCGTAAGAACATGTTCTTCCCAAATCCAAGAAATAAACCCAGCAACAAAACCAATCTCTAGTAAACCCTAAATCCAAATCCAGCAACCAAAATCTAATCTACACCAAATCCAGAAAAACAAGAAAGAAATTAAAGAAACCAAACCATATCATAAGTAAACCGAATAAATAAACCCATAACAGTAACCAACTCAATCTCCAGCAAACCAATAAACCCAAAATTTTTCTTGGGAAACAAACACACAAAAAATACATAAAAGCAAACAACTCCACGTTCTCTCCAAAATCCAAAAACACAAACAAATCCATAACAAGTGTAAGGATACCCAGCACACTTCATGTTCTCACAATCAAACCCACCACCACCATCAATTAAGAGCAAGTCGAACCCAGCACAAACAAACCCAGAACAAGAGCAAACTCGAGGACCAAAAAAGGAATAGATCAAAGTCAGACCACCAATCTGAAACCCATATGAATAGATCAGACCACCAATCACCACCATTGCCATCGATCAGTCACCAATGGACACATCAAGCCATCGCAACCCACGCCAACAACAAACCCAACCAACAATCTACCCCCACCACCACTGGACCGACCACCACTTCACAACCACTACACTGATTTAAGCTCATCTCTTTCTCTAAACCCAGATCAAAGCCATGTTGGGCTTTGTGGAGTCTAGTTGTATTTGATTCGATTGACGACCTGACCTGACCCAAAATAATGTTACATGGTTTTTAATGGGAGATTTTCTGAAGCTTAATCCATGGAGCAGAGGCTTGGTGATTAGGGTTTTTGTTGTTGTTGTCGTTCTTAAGAGACTGAAACACAGTAGCCGCACTTTATATTTTTCCCTAATAATAGTGAAATCCCTGCAACTCTGTGGACTTAGGCAAATTGCCGAACCACGTAAATATTGTTTTGTGCGTGTGATTGTTTTCTTTGGCGTATGTTTTTTTTTTTTCTCAAAGGTTGGGAATTTCGGGTTAATTCCCTACAACTAGTATCAAAGCCTAGGGTTAGGTTTGAGTGGGAGCAATGGCAGAGGAAGCAGGAAAAGCTTCTGGAATAGAAAAGTTCGATGGCACAGACTTCGCATATTGGAGGATGCAAATTCAAGATTATCTCTATGGGAAGAAATTGCATATGCCTCTTTTGGGGACAAAACCTGAGACTATGAAGGCTGAGGAATGGGCTCTTCTTGACAGATAGGTACTGGGAGTTATCAGGTTAACTCTGTCTAGATTTGTTGCACACAATGTTATAAAGGAGAAGACCACAGCAGACCTGATGAAGGCTTTGTTTGGTATGTATGAAAAGCCGTCAGCAAACAACAAGGTGCATTTGATGAAGAAACTGTTCAATCTGAAGATGGCAGAGAACGCATCAGTAGCACAACATCTGGATGAATTTAATACTATCACAAATCAATTGTTGTCTGTAGAAATTGATTTTGATGATGAGATCCGTGCACTGATCGTTTTGGCTTCTTTGCCAAACAGTTGGGAGACAATAAGGATGGCAGAAAGTAATTTTACAGGAAAAGAAAAGCTGAAGTACAATGACATATGAGATTTAATTCTGGCTGAGGAGATTCACAGAAGAGATGCAGGTGAAACCTCAAGATCTAGTTCTGTCCTAAACCTTGAGACAAGAGGCAGAGGTAATGACAGAAATTCAAATCGTTGCAGATCAAAATCCAGAAATACTAATCGGAACAGAAGTAAATCTAGATTAGGCCAACAAGTACAATGTTGGAACTGTGGAAAAACAGGTCACTTTAAAAGGCAATGCAAAAGTCCTAAGAAGAAGAATGAAGATGATTCTGCTAATGTTGTAACATAAGAGGTACAGGATGCATTACTTCTTACAGTAAACAGTCCACTTGATGATTGAGTTTTGGACTTAGGAGCTTCGTTTCATACCACTCCACACGAAGAAATCATACAGAACTATGCTGCGGGTGATTTTGGTAAGGTGTATTTGGCTAATGGTACAACTTTGGATGTTGTGGGTATGGGAGACGTCCGAATACTGTTGCCCAATGGGTCTGTTTGGTTACTGGAGAAGGTTCGACATATTCCTGACCTGAGAAGGAATCTAATTTCTATTGGACAACTTGATGATGAAGGGCATGCAATACTATTTGTTGGTGGTACTTGGAAGGTTACAAAGGGAGCCAGGGTATTGGCTCGTGGAAAGATGACTGGTACGCTATATATGACCTCAAGTCCAAGAGACACAATTGCAGTTGCTGAAGCAAGTACTGATACAAGCCTATGGCACTGCAGACTTGGTCACATGAGTGAGAAAGGGATGAAGATGCTGCTGTCAAGAGGAAAACTACCAGAATTGAAGTCCATTGATTTTGACATGTGTGAAAACTGCATCTTAGGAAAGTAGAAAAATGTGAGCTTCTTGAAAACTAGCAGGACACCGAAGGCTAAAAATTGGAGTTAGTACACACTGATTTGTGAGGGCCTTCTCTGGTTGCATCCCTTGGATGTTCAAGGTACTACATCACTTTCATTGATGACTCAAGCAGAAAGGTATGGGTTTATTTTCTAAAAAATAAATCTGATGTATTTGAAATTTTTAAGAAGTGGAAGGTCATGGTTGAGACAGAAGCAAGTTTGAAAGTAAAATGATTGAGGTCAGATAATGAAGGAGAGTACATAGATGGAGGGTTCAATGAGTATTGTGTTGCACAGGGAATTAAGATGGAGAAGACCAGTCCTGGGACACCACAGCAAAATGGTGTAGCTGAGCACATGAATAGAACTCTCAATGACCGTGCTAGGAGTATGAGGTTGCATGCTAGACTACTAGAAACTTTCTAGACTGATGCTGTTATCACTACAGCTTACCTGATAAACTGAGGGCCATCAGTTCCCATGGAGTTCAGACTTCCTGAGGAGGTTTAGAGCAGTAAAGAGGTAAAGTTCTAACATTTAAATTTTTTTGGTTGTGTTTCTTATGTTCATATTGATTCTGATGCTCGTAATAAACTTGATGCAAAGTCTAAAATATGTTTTTTCATCGGCTATGGTAATGAGAAATCTAGCTATAGGTTTTAGGATGAACAAAACAGGAAAATCATTAGATATAGAAATGTGATATTTAATGAACAGGTTATGTACAAGGACAGGTTAACTGTAGTGTCAGATGTTACAGAGATAGATCAAAAGAAATCTGAGTTTGTCAACTTAGATGAATTGACTGAAAGTACTGTCCAGAAAAGGAGTGAAGAAGATAAGAAGAATGTAGATTCATAGGTAGATCAGAGTACACCTGTAGCTGAAGTTCGTAGATCTTCCAAGACCATTAGACCTCCACAGTGTTATTCACCCACTCTAAATTATCTCCTGTTGACTGATGGTGGTGAGCCAGAGTGTTATGAAGAAGCCTTGCAAGATGAAAATTCAAGTAAGTGGGAGTTAGCTATGAAGGATGAGATGGAATCCTTGTTAGAGAATTAGACATGGGAATTAACTGAATTGCTAGTAGGAAAGAAGGCTTTGCACAACAAGTGGGTATACAGAATAAAGAATGAGCATGATGGTAGCAATATTACAAGGCCAGATTAGTTGTTAAAGGGTTCCAACAGAAGGAGGGCATTGACTACACAGAGATATTTTCTCTAGTTGTGAAGATGTCAACAATTAGACTAGTACTAGGAATGGTGGCTGCAGAAAACTTACATCTTGAGCAGTTAGATGTGAAGACGGCATTCCTTCATGGTGACTTGGAGGAAGACATTTACATGATTCAGCTAGAAGGGTTCATTGTTCAAGTGCAAGAGAATCTAGTCTGTAAATTGAGAAAGAGCTTGTATGACCTAAAACAAGCTCCTAGACAGTGGTACATGAAATTTGACAATTTTATACATAGAATTGGGTTCAAGAGATGTGAAGCTGATCACTGTTGCTATGTTAAGTCTTTTAACAATTTTTACATCATATTACTATTGTATATGGATGATATGCTTATTGCAGGGTCTAGAATTGAGGAGATTAATAATCTGAAGAAGCAATTGTCAAAACAGTTTGCAATGAAGGATTTGGGAGCTGCAAAACAAATCTTTGGTATGAGAATCATTAGAGACAAGGCTAATGGTACATTGAAGTTTTCACAGTCAGAGTATGTGAAGAAAGTTCTCAACAGGTTCAACATGAATAAAGCTAAACCAGTGAGCACACCCTTGGGTAGTCATTTCAAACTAAGTAAGGAACAGTCTCCGAAGACAGAAGAAGAAAGGGACCATATGAGCAAGGTGCTCTATGTCTCAGCTATTGGCAACTTGATATATGCTATGGTGTGTACAAGGCCAGACATTGCACATGTAGTGGGAGTTGTGAGCAGATTCATGAGTAGGCCTGGAAAGCATCATTGGGAGGCAGTCAAGTGGATTCTAAGATATTTGAGGGGTTCATCAGATACTTGTTTTTGCTTCACAGGTGCAAGTTTGAAACTGCAGGGTTATGTAGATGCTAATTTTGCTGGGCTATTGATAGTAGAAAGAGTACTACTCGGTTTGTATTTACTCTGGGTGGTACAACTACGTTATGGGCTTCAAATCTACAAAAGATTGTTACTTTGTCTACTACAGAAGCTGAGTATGTTGCAGCAATTGAAGCTGGAAAGGAGATGATTTGGCTACATGGCTTCTTAGATGAATTGGGCAAAAAGCAGGAGATGGGCATTCTACACAGTGACAGCCAGAGTGCAATTTTTCTTGCTAAAAATTCGGCTTTTCATTCAAAGTCGAAGCATATACAAACAAAATACCACTTTATCCGTTACCTCGTTGAAGATAAGTTGATAATACTTGAGAAGATTTGTGGATCTAGGAACCCGGCAGACATGTTGACTAAGGGTGTCACTATTGAGAAGCTGAAGCTGTGTGCAACTTAAGTTGGTCTTCTATCTTGAGGACAGGAGGATGAGTTGCAGGGATGAGGGATTACTTTTGGAGGATAGCGGTTGATGTTGGTGATTGAACTAGTTTCCAAGTGGGAGATTTGTTGGGCTTTGTGGAGCCTAGTTGTGTTTGATCTGGTTGACGACGGTACCCAAGCCGAAAAAATGTTGCGTGGTTTTTAATGGGAGATTTTCTGAAACTTAGTCCATGGAGCAGAGGCTTGGGCCGACAGGATGTAGAAAACACAGTTTTGGTGATTAGGGTTTTTGTTGTGGTCGTTCTTGAGAGACTGAAACACTGTAGCCGCACTTTGTATTTTTCCCTGATAATAGTGAAATCCTTGCAACTTCGTGGACATAGGCAAATTGCCGAATCACGTAAATATTATCTTGTGCGTGTGATTGTTTTCTTTGACGTGTGTTTTCTCTATTTTTTATTATTTTTTATTATTTTCATAGGTTGGGAATTTTGGGTTAATTCCCTACAAGCCAGATCCCAAAGAAAAAGCTGAAAGAGAGAGATCTTGTCTGAGAAAACGAAGATCGGTCAGACCGTTTGGATCTTTGGTTCCGTTAATGGGGTAATCACGTAAATATTATCTTGTGCGTGTGATTGTTTTCTTTGACGTGTGTTTTCTCTATTTTTTATTATTTTCATAGGTTGGGAATTTTGGGTTAATTCCCTACAAGCCAGATCCCAAAGAAAAAGCTGAAAGAGAGAGATCTTGTCTGAGAAAACGAAGATCGGTCAGACCGTTTGGATCTTTGGTTCCGTTAATGGGTTTTGAATATTGGTCACCACAGCTCCCAGTATAGTTTTTGATCCCAGAGGTTTTGTGAATGGGTTTATTATTTGGATGTGAGAACCAAGTTTATTTGATGCTAGAGTTTTTGTTAATGGGTCTTGTGCACGACTTGTTATCTTTAGATTTCAAAGTTTTTTTTTAATAATATATATTTTTTTAATTAAATTATTTTTTAATTAGATTAATGTTTATTTTTAATTTTTAATTTTTTTTAAATTTTCTGAGCTGGTTTTCTTTATTAATTTAAATGTTGACGGGCATTTAAAAAATTCCAAATATAATTTTTTTATTATTATTTTATTAGTCATGTTAACATTTACTATGTCAACAATGCATTCCATTTGTCACATATGCTTTTTCCATTACTAAGATGACGACAAGGGCCAAAGAAAAAATGATTTTCTGATTTCAAGGACTGAGGTAGGCATGAAATCAAATTAGAGACCAAAATGAGAATTATAGACCCAAAATATAGGAACTAAAAGTGTATTTTTGCCTATATGGAAATGCTGAACCCACAAATTTTTTTTGCAAATTACTAATGTGATAAGTAATTATTGGTAAGTAAAAAATTATTTAAGTAATTGACCTAGATGAAAACTAGTACAAATTTACCATCTCAACGATAAAAAAAAAAAAAAAAAGGTTGTTGTAGCGTTACTCCAATAATATATGTACTAGTAGCGGTGCGGATCACTCATGAACATACACATGGCACCATAAAATTCTATTATATTAGCAATAGGGGTGTTTGCGGTGCGGATTTGGGCCATTTTTAGCACCGCACTTTGCGGTGCGGTTTAGCTAAAACCATAACTGCACCGCACCTTATTTTTGCGGTCACATGTGCAGTGTGGTGCGGTTTAGAGTTTAGCCAAAACCATAACCGCATTGCACCTCATTTTTGCAGTCATATATGCGGTGCTATGTAAAAGATGCGGTTTGAAATCAGTATATTTTTCAAATTTTGGGTTTTTCCTACCCAGCCCAAAACTAATTTTTCTCCTTTTTTTGGGCCAAGTTTTAAATTATTGAGCTAGTTTTTCTTTAGTTTGGGTTGACTTTTCTAGTCAACACTTGCTAGGACTATCAAACTATTATTATTTTTTTTTTTGAAAACTAGGGTTATTAAAATATTAATAATATATTTAATATTAAAAATAAATAAATATATTAATATATAGAGAGGGTGCAGTACGGTGCGGTTTATGCTGTTTTATAATAAAAAACCGCACAAACTGCACTGCACCATGCGGTTTGGTGTGGTGCGGTACACTGTTACTTGCTGTGCGGTGCAGTTATGCTATTTTGCCAGCGATTTTTACGGTTTATACGGTTTGGTGAACACTCCCTAATTAGCAACATTACTCCAATAATATATGCACTAATAGCGGTGCTGATCACTCCTGAACATACACATGGCACCATAGAATTCTATTATATTCACAGAGGCTGATATAATCACATGGCAAAGTTTGTATAGAATAAGACATGCGTTGTCGTAAATGGCAAGAAGCACCCGTCTTGACATGATTTGCGGAGAACAGATGCCCTTAGAAATGATTAGGTACCCTACTCCTATGCTTTTTTCCTATCTTTAATGTAATTATTGACGTTCACGTGATAAAAAAACATAATGCTTTTTTTTTTTTTCCTTAGATTATCCTATCTTCTTTTCATGCCATAAAAGAAAAGCTCAGCCATAAACCTATACAGTCATATATGGTATCCACTATCCAGTATTCACAAACGGGTTATGTGCTAATTATGTTTTCAAAGTCATCAAAAGGAAGGCAATCAAATTACATGTATCAGTTAATTTCTTGTTCAATATATTTACTTTATTCTTATCTTTTATGTGCTTAAATATTCTTGATTTAATTCCATATACTCTTATATATCTACCATTTTGTGATTTATATTTCCTTATTACCTTCGCATGGCCCCCCATTGTAAGTTGTTTCAGGGAATTGACTTATTTGTCTCTCCCTCCGGACCCTCCCATGTTAAATGAGTGGGAAAGTCTAACATATGTCAGAGAAACTTATTCCAGTGACAGAAACGTCATAGCAGTGATCAGTTCTATTGTATGAACGAAAATTAACAAAGTGAAAACAAATTTCTTCTTCATGATAATAAAAGTGACTTCATTTTCATTATATCCTTCAGAAGGTATGTATATATATTTGGTTACTACCACATACACTCCTGATAAGGAACAACATAATCATAATTAGTAAATAATGAAACCACTTAATAAGGACGTTCGCCTTCATAATTACCCGGAGGATCATAGCTGCAAATGACGAACATCCACCCATTGTGGCACTTGACTCTAGCACACCCAAGATGAACCGAATCACGCCAAACAACCTGAGTATAGTGCAGGCACTCACCACCGGCACATTGGTTGGAGTTGTGGTTATAGTAAGGCTTCTCTGCTATCCACAAATTCACTGCATCCACTCCGTTTAAGTTATCATAACCTTCAGCAAGATTTTCTCCATAGGGCCCTTCTGAATGTTCCAAGTTGCAGTCTCCCGATCTCTTATTAGCATAATTTTGAGCATAGGCTGCAATTGTGTAGTTCCATCTAAGTGGACCAACACCAACTTTGGCACGAGCTGCATTGTGTGCATTGACAAAGTCTTGGTGGGAGCTTTGGGCTAGGGAGACATGAAGTAGAGCCAACCCCAAGAAGCATATGGCCAGCAAATACTTGATAAAACCCATTTTTTATCTCTGTGCAAGGGAGAGCTAGTTTTTAGTCTTCTGGTTCTGAATGAAGATGGGATATGTGATTGAGGTATTTATAGGCAAGAGCGGTAATCAATACGTTATGGCTCAAGTGGGGTGCCTAATAAACACACAAGCATTTGGGCCAGGTTTCTTATTTGGGTAAAAAATAGTTCACCACACCTATTATAAATACTTTTACACACAACTACACATAAATGGTGAGAGAGCGTGCATAATAAACACTAAAATGTTTTCCTATATTTAGGCAAATACTATTCGTTCCCAAACTATTATTTTACTATTTTTGTGTCATTGTAACTAAAATAAAAAAGAAAAATGTTATGTCTGCAACGATTTCATAATACTTTTACAACAAATTAAATTATATGTGTCAGGTTGTTACAAGTTATTATTAGTGGGAAAAAAGTTATTTCAGTGATAGATTTAAATTTGAATCAATGATAACTTATCGCTTATGATTTATTGTGAAATTATTGTGAACGTAACACTTCTTAATAAATAAAAAAAACTGTTTTGGAAATAATGAAATAAAAAAAAGAAATAATATTTAAATAATTATAATAATGTCTAGAATAGAAAATTTGATATGAGTTTCAAAAAGAGATTAGGTAGTAGATTATTATTCTAAAATATGGAGAAAAATAGGAATATGATGTGAATGCTCTCTATAATTATTATTCAAAAATAAATAAATAAATAAATAATAATGAGAGGTCAAAAGTAAATTATCAATAAAAAATACACAGAAGCTTTAATACATAAATAAATAATACACAAAAATCATAGTTATTAAATCTAGATTGGCCGTGATCCATTACCTAAACCGTTTTGAATCATCAATTATTTTAAAAAAAAAAATTTATGGTATATTATAATTGTCAAACCCAATCAAACCATATGGTACCCGCATTTCTTTCTCTCTCTTTTTCTTTCTTTTGGGAACCATCCGCATTTTCTATATACTGAAAGATGCTATATTAAAGAAGAGATCCCCGAATACAATTTCCATTATTCAATGAATATTATTTCTATAAAAGCATCTCTTAATTTATATAAAGTGGAGTACCAAAAAACCTATAAATTTTCAAAATGATTTAATTTTATTTAATTTAATGTTTTTACTTTTTTTATATATAATTTTCTTTGAATGAATTATTTCTACTTCTATTTGTATTAACATTCCCCATACCATATGTGTCTATTTTTTTCGCTTCAAATTTTAATTATATATTTTATTAGTAAGATAATTGCATATTTATGACTTATCATTTAAATATTTATTTGAATATTTAATCTATATATTTACATAAAAACGTAAAGATCTGATCATTTAATTTTTTTTATATAAAAAAATAAGATTGCATTAAGTATGAAATTACGTACATAATCTTTAATTTCTCTTATATATTTTTTAAAATTTATCTATCAAATTTTAAGGCTTTAAGAGTTTTTTTTTTTTTATAGAAAATATTATTAATTTCTATTAAATTTTAATTGAATATACAATTCCGTCAATAACCCTCTCATTAAACAGGTGGGTAAATTACATACCAAATCAAGTGCTAAAGCTGTTTGATAATTATGTTGTGTAGTATCCAACTATCCAAATCTGTTTGATAATTATGTTTTGGAGTATCCAACAATCCAAATCTATTTGATAATTACGTTGTGGAGTCTCCAACAATCCATTTAGAGATAGAGAGGTTTCCAAAACGTGTGTGGTCTGCCATGCATGCATCTATGCAAATGAAACAATAAATGGTTTACCACATTATCAAACATTTCTCTGCAATATAGATCCTTATATATATATATATATATATATATAACACTTTGCAATCTATATCACTTGATACTAGGACGGAGCCAGAACTTAGACTTAGGGGACGGTTCTACTAGTAGCTGCGTGTAGCGACTCCGGCCTCCAACTCTATTGCTTAATCATTGTAGTTTTTTTTTTTTTTTTGGTTGCGTGCAAGATAGATAAGGAAAAAATATAATTTTTTTAAAAAAAATTAAAGAGCTGGATTGTTTATTTTGGATAAAATAGATTGGTTGGGCTTAATTTTTTTTTTTTTTTTTAACTTTACTATTGGTAATTTTTTTTGGGCTTGTATATTTTGTTTTAGATTTAAATCTATTAATTTTTTTATGCCCTTTGAAATGAGGAAAATGTTAGAGTTATAAACTTTTTTACAAATTGCTTATGTGGTAAATGATTATTAGTAAGTAAAAATGTGATGTAAGTGATGGGCCGAAATGCGAACTAATAAGAGTTTGCTACCTCAACAGTTAGTTAAATTATTGTATAAAAATTTATGACTATAACATTACTCTTAAGAGAAACTATGATATTGTTAAGGGCAGAGTGTAATTTTATAGAAAAACAAATTGCTTAAATTAATACCTATATATACTAACATTAAAAAAAAATTGTGGGTGCCATTGCCCCCAAGTCCATATCTAAATCCGTCCATGCTTGGTACCAGCAAGAACTTCTCATGTGACGGGAAGGGCTAGTATCGATCGGTTCACAAAATGGAAAGCTATAGTGGCTTTCTATATGGAACATGATTTGTTCTTATCGAATAAATTATACAAGCGAAAATTAATATTCATTCTAAATTTTTTTAAGATAGAAGAAAATTTATATACTTGGCGAAAAAAATTTCATTATAGATTTTCTTTTTAATGGTCAAGATTCCCGCCTCTATATTCTATAATTTCTAGTTCAACTAGCATGAGAATCTCGTTGCAATGATTAAGTTACTTTATTTTTCATCAATCTATATATAGTCCATTTGGAGAGAGCTCAATCATCGCCACAAGTAAACCCAACATCAAAGTTTCAAATTGAAGTAATCTCTTTGAATAATATATGACAAGGTTAGTCCCAACTTCTTTTAATATTATAATATTTTGCTAGGTCAGTTCTAACTTCTAAACTTCAAAATTCAGAGAGAAAGAGAAGTCAGCAATTTCAGCTGCGCAACCTAAGGTCATTCTCCTAACAGTAGTCTCGTGAATATCAATACATGCACATTCCCCTATCATGTAATATTTAATTAAAACAAATTAACATTGATAAGCTATATTAATCTATTATTGAGGGCGCCAACATTTCACGGATTATTATCACCATGACTTTAGGCACCATGTTACTATCTTATATTAGCCTTACATTCTTTATCAGAAAGTTATGAAATTTGGAAACAAATGCTTGGAACATGCCCTCTTTTTCATGATAGATCATTCACATTAGGAAGGAATAACCTAAGACTCTAGGAACATGCCTCTTTCTCATGCTTGATTTCCAAGCATAAAATTGTTTTGATAGACCAATCAGATTAGGGAGGAATGACCCAATAATATATTTAAGTACCTGGGCATTGAGTGGTCCAAAGTTCAAACGACCTAGCTTTTTAAGTTTTAACCATTATTTGTTGAAACTTGTGTTAGCACTTTGAGTGACATGTAGGAACTCACAGGATCCGGATCAGCGGGAGGTTTTCAGGAAATAGATTGACCGCAAAATCAGCCATCGATGGTAGGAAAGGAGTTCTACCATCTCAACATCTCTTTTCATTGCTTTCAAAATGTCTACGGATTTGAAATCCTCTACAAAAGTATCTTATCATAGCGTTTTAAAAATTTTAATTATTCATTTATAGTTAAGAATTTTGTTGCAATTAAGGGTCTTGTAGTTGAATTGCCATCTCCTCGTGCACAAAGTGATTGGAGGTTTAGGAATGAAAAAGGGTTTGAGTTGGAATTAGCAACATATTGTAATTATCTCTAAAAGAAATAATTTGCTACATTGTTAAAACATGGTACTAAGTTTGACATGATTAATCATTGTTAAATGGACGGTTTAAATTTTTACAATGTCAATGTTTAAACAAAATATAAATGTATTTCAATTTTAAATTTATTTTATTTTAAAATTCTTGAAACTTTTTGAAATAAAATTTTAGTTGAAAGAATTTGCAATTTCTGGAAACATAGCTAATAGAGTTTTATCTAAACTAAACTATAATTGGAGTATAATTTAAAATTTCTAGAAATATGACTAATAGGATTTTCTTTAAATATATATATATATATATATATACTAAAGGTATGTTTGGTAACTATTTTTTCCCCTTATTTTCTGTTTTCAAAAAAAAAAATTTCTATTTTTGAGACTAAAAAACTTGTTTGACAATCCAAAATGAACAGAAAACAAAAACTAATCTCAAAACTCAATTTATGAAGGAAATTGAAAACGTACAAAAGATTGTTTTCAGTTTTTAATTTTTAAAAGTCAATGAAAACATGCATTTAATTTAATTAATGAATCTATCTCATTTAATGAATTAATATTAGAGTTCAAATCCTAGTAACAACATATTTTAGTATTTTCTATTTTTTTCTTCAAAAAACTATCTTTTTAATTTCGAGTAACTAAACATGTTTTTCACTTCAAAAATACAAGAAAATTGTTCTTTCTTTATATTCCCAAAAATAAGTTTTTGAAAATAGAAAACAAAAATTGTTACTAAACATAACCTAATAGGCTTTTACCTAAAGTAAACTATAATAATTAATGATAATTTAACTATTTGTCGTAGACAAAATATAGCTATTTAGCACAACCACGATTTATAGGCCAACTTTTGTTATACAGTAAATAATTTGTGATTATTTTCATAAGTACATCTTTTAATTTATATAAAGTTTTTTTTTTTTTTTTTTGATCTGATGATTTATATAAAGTTATTGTGAAGAACCGTGTAAACTTTCAAAAAATATAGTTTAAATTATTTCCATTTCATAGTAAAAAAAAAAAAAAGAATTATTTCCATTTCAAAATTTTAAATATTTCTCATAATAGTTTTATTTAAATGAATTATCTCTATAAGATAATTCCATACTTTTTTGGCTAGATTCCATATTTTTTAGTGATTATTATTCAGGTATTTATTTAAATATTTACTCTATATCATATCATAGCATATAGTATTATATAAAAATTTGGACTTATAACTCATGGCCACGTCAAGTGGCTATCTTCGCCTTGTGACAAACGTTACATTCTCATTAATTAAGATGATTTACAAATAAAAGTCTATTAGCTAAGTTTTAAGAAATTTAAAATTCTACTTCAACAAAATTATATTTTAAAAATTTTGAAAATTTTTTAAATAAAATTTAAAATATATTTTAGTTATTTTGAATCTTTGATCATATATCATAATAATTTTGTATTTCAATATAATGAAATTTACACATTAAATGTTTTCCTTACGCCATGTAGGTCAAAATATATTTGTATTTAAATAGTTTAATCTAAATGAAAATCTACTAAATTTTTAATAATATTTTTAAAATATATATTTCTTTTATATAGAGTTTTTAATTAATTCATGTGTTTCACAAGCATACTACTAGTATTTATATTTAAAAACTTAAAGCTTTGAATATTGAAATTTTTTGTTTGCAAAAATATTTGTTGAGCCGGTTATGTTTACCGCATACAAAGAATGCATAATAATTACAAAGAGCCTTGTAGATCATGCTAGCCAACACCTCCTGATGTCTCTAATGAAAACATTTAGTTTTTAATTTCTTCATCCCCTAACTATTAAATTGTCAAAAAGAAATCTCAATAAGTAATACATTTTTTTTTTTTTCGGAATATCTCAATATTTAATATTTGTATTAAGTATGTTATTATATTCTATCAATTTTTAACTCTTTCATTTTTTTTTTCGTTAAGTATTCTTAATTTTATTAAGTTTTAATTAAAGATAAAATTATGTTGCGGAGTATCCATTAATTTCCAGAGTATCCGTCCCGTGTATAAACGGCCATGCATGCATCTATATATGCAATTAAAACAATAAACAGGTTACCATATTATAAATATCAAACATTTCTCTATAATAATTAATATATCACTTGATACACCAGCAAGAAGTTCTCATGTGACATGCAGGGACAGTATCGATTCACAAAATGGAAAGTTGTAGTGGCTTCAATATGGAATATCATTTGTTCTTATCAAAAAAAAAAAACTAATTAGATTTTTTTTTTTGGAGAAGAAAATTCATTCTAGACTTGCATGAGAATCTCTTTGCATTGGTTAGGTTACTTTCTTTTTTCTTTTTCTATTTTTTGCTGAGATTGGTTAGGTTACTTTCTTTCCATCAATCTGCTTCTCAAAAGAATAAAAAAGAATAAAATAAAATAAAGTAAAAAATCATTAATCTAAAGTGCATGCATTTGAAGAGAGCCCAATCACCGCCTATAATTCCTAGAACATTTTGCTAGGCCACGTTTAAACTCTTTTTTTTTTTTTTCTTTGTTTCAGTAATTTGCGTCTTTGACATAAATCAAAACTTAAGAGAGAAAGAAAAGTCAATGATTGGATAAGGTATAACAGTACGAAGTCTCGTGAATGCATACATAAATTCCCCTATCATACTCTTTATTAAAAAAAAAGCAAAGATTGTGTAAGGTATAATGTTTCACGGATATGTATCACCGTGACTTTAGGCTCCATGTTAGCCTTTCGAAAGTTTCTAAGAAAGTTATGATATTCCGCTGAACTCACGAGATCAGCGGAATCAGCCCTCGACTGAGAAAAGGAGCAGCTGACTACTTATCTAGCATCTCTTTTCACTACTGTCAAATGTCTATATGGAATTTTTTTTTTCTTTTTTTTTTGAAATTTGTTTTGATGCAAATTCTGATAAGTTTACCGTTGGTTTACATTTTCTCCCTATACCCTCAATGTTTGCAAAATTTTAAGATTATTTGAGATCAATAACATTATTTAATTTATTAAGAGTCCATTTGGATACAACTTATTTTTGCTGAAACTGAAAACTGAAAACACTGTAGTAAAATAATTTTTAAATGTATGAATAGTACGTGAGACCCATTTTTAATATTTTTTTTTCTGAATAAAGTGACTGTGGGTCTCATGAACAGTGCGTGAACAGTACCGGAACAATGCGTAAACAGTGATATTTGTCTCATGAACAGTAAATTTTGTCTCCTTGAAACACGTGAAAAAAAAAAAATGCAACGCAGGATTCAGTGGAAACGCTGAATCCAAACCCACACTAAATATGAGTTTATGGATTAAATAATATATAATATTCGATTGGCACAAACTATGACATACACATTAATAACATAGAGAAGATGTATTCAAATAGTAGGATTTTTAAAATAATGATTTAATAAAATAATTTCTAAATAATTCAATAAAATTGGTTAAAATTCATAGGTAGTGTAATATTCTTGAAATTATACTAAATATAACTAAATAATGTTATGACACAATTATTGAAGTGGTTAAAAGTGAGTGGTTTACAACACTAACATGCGTGGATCCACTATTTTTTCTCCACCACTTACAATCGATCACTTCAATAATTATAAAAAAAAAAATTTGAAAAAAAATTGTGTACGTAGGATTATTTGGTGTAACATAATCCTAATCTAATATAAATTAGTACTGCATAATATGAAATCTACTTCTTCTTCTTCTTTTTTATTTTTATTTTTTTTTATTTTTAAATTTTGATGAGGATATGAAATCTACGTAAGTAATTGATGATGTAATTTATGTCATGTATATGAACTACGTAATTATTTAAAAATTTCATAGTTGAGATTTCAAAATTTTTAATATAAAATTTCTTTATAAATGTAAGGTGTAGGGTGATTGGGCCCAGGAGTCCATCATTTGTTTGTGTTACGGGTCTGTGGCCCAATCCGAGGACAAGGGGTTGTCCGAGGAGAAAAAATCTTTATTAGAACAGACTGTTAGGAAATAGAAGTTAGCTTTGACCATAATGGCCCAAGAAGGTGGGCCGAGGATAAATATATCCTCGGCTGATTGATCCCGAGGTCCAAAGGACACTACAACAAAATGTATTTTCAGTGACGAAAAAATTCGTTACTAAAAGTCTAGTTTTTCGTCACTAAGGACCTTTAGTGACGAAATTGGACTTTTAGTGACAAAACTCATTTCGTCAATGTAGCCCCGTCACTAAAAGTCCTGGTGACGAAAAATTTCGTCACTAAAAGTCCGATTTGATTTTAAAAAAAAAACTTTTACTGACGAAAACGTTTCGTCACTAAATATTTTCCTCACTAAAAACACTATTCAGTGACGAAAATATTTCGTCACTAAAAACACTTTAGTTTACTAAATCATATTTAGTGACGAATAATTTCGTCACTAAAACTATGTTCGGGTACATATAGTGATGAAAAAATTCGTCACTAAAACTATTTTTAAGAAAATCCAGGCACATATAGTGACGAAAATTTTCGTCACTAAAACAATTTTTTGTTGCTATATTTGTGACAAAAATATTCGTCACTAAAACTTATTTTCTGTTTTTATTTTTTTCATGGCTTTGATATTAACCTGTAACCTGTCATTACATTATTAAAACCTCACATTTGAATAACACATTTATTTCAACAACACATTTATAAAAAAAGATCCATACATTCCACAAGTAAAAAATAAAACAAGTATCCAATTCAAACTCCTTCCATACAATAATTGTTTGCAATACATACAATAACTCTACCTAAACCCTATTTTAGAACTAACGGAAGATGTCCTCATATGTCTTTAAGTAATGCCAAAAGTAAGTCCCCTAAAAGCCACCAATAAGAAATCTGCACAAATATAAAAACAATACTTCGTTAAAATCGTAAAGTAAAAACATTAACTATGTTATAAGAAACATTTCTAACAATGCATTAAGAGTAACCACACCAATAAATTAAAATCACAACTCCTAATGTATAAGTTGTAGAAATCAAATAAAGTACTAAACAAAAAGTGTTTTAACTTGAAGTTGAACCACCCCCATAAGTAAGAGCATCATCATAATCTGTCATCGGGTGTCTTACCCATTGTCATCCAACTTTTATCTATGTTTGACTACAATTACAAGATGAATGCTATCAAGTACAATGCTTACAAGTATTGAAATCGAATAAAGGAACACAATTGCTACTAATCAACAAGTTTCATTCACATTTGCAAGAAATTAAAAACACTCCCAATATGTATTTAAACCACCTTATAACACCATGCAAGCCACCCGCTTGTTCCAACACAACAACCCATCACAAAACCAATCTCAAACATCACAAGTATAGAGTGTTTATAAGTATTGAAATCAATTAAAGTACTATTCATTACATCTAATCAATAAGATTCATTCACATTTGCAAGAAACTAAAAATACTCCCAATATAAATTTAAACCACCTTATAACACCATGCAAGCCACCCGCTTGCTCCAACACAACCCACCACAAATCCAATTTCCAACATCACAAGTATAGAGTTTACAAGTATTGAAATCTAATAAAGTAATATTCACCATGTCTAATTAATAATACTCATTCACATTTGCAAGAATTTAAAAAACACTCCCAATATGTATTTTAACCACCTTATAACACCATGCAAGCCACCCGCTTGCTCCAACACAACAACCCACCACAAAACCAATCACAAACATCACAAGTATAATGCCTACAAGTATTGAAATCGAATAAAGGAACACAATTGCTACTAATCAACAAGTTTCATTCACATTTGCAAGAAATTAAAAACACTCCCAGTATGAATTTAAACCACCTTATAACACCATGCAAGCCACCCGCTTGCTCCAACACAACAACCCACCACAAAACCAATTTCCAACATCACAAGTATATATAGAGTTTTATAAGTTTTTAACTAGAATATACTTTGCTCAAGCTAAGTTTACAACTTTCAGAAAAAATCCAAAGTTAGCTTGTGTTCTTCACCTTGTTCCTCACAATCCCAATGATCTAATGGCTGCAGTCATCAACACATTCTATGTATCAATAGGATTTCACCTGCATGTAACACATAGAACTCATTGAATATGAAATAAATAAATAAATAATAAGTATTGTTATGAAATAAAGTATTGGTTTGAATATTGTAATAACAAATTCACCTAATCTTATTAAAACATTTGTGGATTGATTTCATCATTCCTCGTTTATCTCACCACTAACACCAAAGAAAGAGCCAAGTCTTTTTGAGTATGATACACACACATTATTGGAAGACCAATACTTGCCTACTGTACTGTCCTCTACTATTATATCATACTAGTAGAGAGCCCGCGCGGTGCGCGGATATTGTTGTAAGCTATTATATGAAAAGGTTAAGTAGAATGTTGAACATACATTAAAAGTAATAACATTAAGTAACACCATTTTATCAATTCATAAAAATATTGTAGTTAAATTTTCAATAAGAATTTCTCAATATATCAAAGGCATTCAGTAATTAAAGAATTTCTCAATATATCAGAGAGATTTAGTAATCAATTACGTGTTGCATCAAAACAATTTTTCATTAACATAACATTTAACCTTTGGGTGAGCGAAAGGCTAAGCAAACGTGGGGCTAAGCTGGAAAAGGTTCATGACTTTTTGGGTTTAGAGTCTATGTAGGTCCTGGTGAATAATGCAAGAGAACATGAGAAAATGAGAGATGTAGAGAGAGAATAGAGAAGTATCGGAGTATGGGTTTTGAAAAGAAAGGTTTAAAACTTAATTAAAAAATAAAAGCGTTTAGTACATGTTGAACCTTTTTATTCACTTACTAGTATCACCACAGAGTGTCCATGGATGGAACTATTTTGAAGCAAAACTTCTCTTCTTCTCTATAGCCTATTTCATATTGCTTAATTACCACCTACAAACTCCTTGATAAATTTCAACTTAGACATTTTTTTTTTTGCTAAGATTTTGTTGAAGCCTTTGACATAAGGAAAATGAGATGTATTTAAATTCCAATTTCTCAAGAGAAAAATACAATATAAATACAAAACAAAACAATGAAGGGAAAAAAATTATTTCACTAAAATAAAAGTCAAAGGAGAATAGCTCTCATCTTCCTTCTCAATCTAAAGCAACAACACTTTTTTTGACACATAGATTTTAGGAATATCTGGCATAGAGCTTCCAAAATATTAATTTTCCTTCAAAACAAATAAAGGGAAATCTTCAGTGTTTGTTTTGCTAAATATCTGGAAGTTATATAGACTTCTTGATATATTGCAAATGGAGCAACATTTATATCATTTCAACTGGGCAAAGCAGGGTGCATTCATCTCTTGAAAACATTTTTAACAAACAATTTAAGCATTAACATACCAAAAATCTAGTGAATCTCACTCTAATATAGAACATCATAATATTGAGCAAGTTAGCAACTAACAATACCTGACCAGACACTTATATGCATCCATATCAGAGTTATCCTGTAGGACCAAATTAAATCAAGCCTATCAATTTGCACAACTATTGGATCTACTTTTACTTTATTCTCCAATGGCAACTACAAAAGCACCACAAATCAAAAACCAATTTTAAAAAAGAAAAAAATAACCACCATTAAAAGATTCATCTTCAAGTTTATAAATCGAAGACTGAATATCAATATTTATAATTACTCTTCGTAACCGATTGCTACCTATACAATAGATTAATTAAAAAGATGAATCTTACCTTAAACACTAGCTAAATTAAGAAAACAATGAAAATCCACTGCTTTCCTAATCACTCCTAAGAGTCGATTCGTAGATATGATATATGAGAGGGACTACCATAAAGAGGAATTGTATAGACAAAAGTTTATGCTAGTGATGTATAGATCATTTTGTTCAAGTATCCTTCTTGACTGTTTTAGAAAACTGAATGTTAGTTGTGAAAATTCCAAGGGACAATTGAAGGTCAAGAAGAGAATAAAGTGGGGAAGATAGTAGTAAATTTAGTAATAGTGAAATGAATTAACTTGGAAAGTCCAAAACATTGAGAAGAAGCATTGAACGTGAGTAATTGGTTATTAATTCCAAGCTAGTGACAATAATGTTAGCCAATTAGATTTGATGGGGGAGATGAAGAGTTGAGAGAAGGTGGGAGGAAAGTCAATAGAAAGACTATTGCAAAGGATGTGCCACTTGGCAGAACCTCATGCACTCCTGCGTGAGGTCTCTGCTTTTATATATATATTGATTATGGTCCCACTATTTTAACCATAATTCACCACCACTTGTCATTCATGCACACTACCTTTCACAGCTTCTTCAGAAATTTCAATTTGCATTTTCTAAGAGCTGCAACTGCAATGCCAGCATAGTGTGAATTGGTATTTTTCGTAACAGACAGCATTTTCAAGCACTTCATTGATTTCAAACTTCAAACACCCACACACACACACAAAAGTACTACTACTACTATTATAGTTGAACACAGCTTGGAAGGGGAGAGAGAGAGAGATAATAGTGGATTTACCCCAATGACCTGCCTTAAAGTAATTGATCTTAAGCAAAAAATTCGATTGTAACAATTGAAACTACTTCCACTTGGAACAACTAATGGAGATATATGTCTTATAATATCATACATGTACAACTCAACTAGATAAAATATGCAGAGTAACAAAGCCTTAAAAAAGTAAAAACCCCAAAAATATATATATAAAAAAAAATAAAAATCAGAATATCTAACAACTGTGTGCCATAAAATTAATATTCCAGCTATCAATCATATCTAATGAACAGCAATGGTCCGATTTTTTGTAACAATACTTATTTTTTATTTATTTATTTCATATTCAATGATTTCACCTGCATGCAACACAACACATAGAACTCAATTATTTAAGCCTTTTCGTTTGAGTATGAAATAAATAAACTCATTGATCATACTAAAAAAAAATAAATAAATAAACTCACTGAATATGAAATAAATAAATCCAAACTAATCATTGACAAACAAAAAAAATAAAAAATAAAATAAAATAAATAAAAAACCTTACCGAATCCAAATCGTCGCGAATGGTCTGAATCGGCGGTGAAGACTTCGTCGCGAAGGGTCCGAAACGGCGACAAATGGGTTCGAATCGTCGAGAATGGTCGAGAATGGGTTTGAATCGGCGACGGTGGGTCGAGAATCGGCGACGAATGGTTCGGGAGTTGAAACAACACTTCAAAATCGTCGAGAATCGGCGTCGGTGCAAAGGTGAAGCGTCGCCGGCGGTGCGAGGGATGAAGTGTCGCCGGTTGTGTGAAGGATGTTAATGTCAACGGCGACCTAAAGCGTCACCGGAAGCGTCGCCAACGATCGACAACCTGTAGCAACGCCAACAGCTTTTGAAGCGTCGCCAACGGCTTTTGAACCGTCGCCAACGGCTTTTGAACCGTCACCAGGAGCTGAATCGGATGAAGCGATCGGTTTGAGAGATGGGTTTGGTCAACAGCGGGGGTTTAGACGGCGGTTTAGACGGAGAAAGCGTCGTCGTCGGAAGCCTGGGCTGGCGCCGTCGAGCTCGGTCGGCGTCGGCTGGCTGCTTGAGAGAGTGTGAGGGAGAGCTTGAGAGAGTGTGAGGTAGAGAGTATCGGATGTGAAAAAAATGGAGCTTTAGTGTTACTTATTTTTTTTTTTTTTTTGAAACGGAAACTGAATTTTCATTAAACTGAAATTGGATAACAACAGGGCACAGCAACAAGAAAGTCTCAACAACAGTAAAAACAAAGCTAACACTTAGCTCTATCTAGCAATAACACATGTTGAATGACAGGCGGCTCAATCCCATACCAAATCTGAGAAGAACCAGATGTCTTGGCTAGCTGAGCCAGCTCATGCGCAGCTCTGTTGTAATCCCTTTTCAGATGTCGCATTTTCCAGCTCCTAAAGGACCGCAGCAACTCCAAAGAACCTTGGATGACCATTCCAAACTCACCATTACAGCTATTCTCGTTAATGGCATCAACCACCTCACGAGAATCAGATTCCACAATAACCCGTTGAAGCTCCATCTCCATAGCCAACCGAACCCCTGCATCTACTGCAAAAGCTTCTGTAATAGCTGCCCCATAGTCTCCATTCAGCACCATAGTGTTACTTATATATCTTACCTTTAGTGACGATTTGATTTCGTCACTGTTGTATGCCTTTAGCAACGAAGTCTGGTTTGTCACAATTAATAAAACTAATGGCCACCGTTTACCTTTCAGTGACGATTTATTTTCGTCACTAAATGTCACATTCAGCGACGAAACGGGTTTCATCACAAAAGCATGACCAGTATCACCTTTTAGTGACGAAATTATTCGTCACAAAAAACTTAAACTTTTAGTGACGAAAAAATTCGTCACTGTAGATCAATTTGGTTTCCCGCCTCCACTTTTGTTTGGTGCCCTGAATTTAGCACACCCTATAGTGACGAAATCTAAATTTCGTCACTAAATGTTACTATTTTTTTTATATATAGTGACGAAATATAGTGACGAAATGGTACTTTTTTGTGACAAAAAAATTTTCCTTACTAAAATTTGTCACTATAGTTACATTTTGTTGTAGTGGGAGTTGTTAATCGCTCTGGGTGATATTCCAAGAAGTCTCATTGGAGTTGATAAGTATCGTGGAGATACCTGACAGGAAGGTGCCCTAAAATATCTAAGGGGAAATCTGCTACCTCCGCATTAAATGCACTGCAGCTAACTCTCTGGCCGCATTAATGTGGAGGTGATACCTGAACAGTGTTGTTTCAGCCTTACAGCTACTGTATGGTGACTTAGGGGAGGGGCTGATGGGACAAGTATCAACACTAACCCTCTAGCATGCACGTGTAAGGTGGGGATGAAGAGGAAAGATGGTATAAAAGACGAAGGTGGCAATAAGGAAGGAGGATCGGAATTCAAGAGAAAAACACTGTAGCCTTCAGGAACTAAATTTGTAACCAAATTTGAGAATAATATATAAGAACAGACATCCTCGGACTTTGCCGAGGACGATTTTTCTTCAATACAAGTCTTCTTCTTTTCATTCTCTTATCATCTGAATTCATTCTAGCGTTTGTTGGATTAACTAAAGCCCAGTTTTCCAACTCATTCTCTATAAATTCATTGTTTAGGGCTTTTTGGGCTTAAGTCCATCCACGTAGTGAGCCGGGAGTTGAAATCTGGTCCTTACAGTTGGCACCGTCTGTGAGAAATTACTGGTGTTATAGTGAATCCGACTTTCAATGATGGTAGGTTCAGGTCCGCACTAGGCAGAATCTATGGGTTCCCAACGTCAAGATCACTGTCGTGATCTTGAACGACAAAGGGACCGGGAGGGAAGCATACACACTACCCATACTAGCAAGAGCAGGGCTCGGGGTAAAAGTCACGTCTCTCAGGAGGAGAATGCCATGAACATGCGGAAGGAAATTGATCGCTTGAGGAGAAGCTTGTGTCATGAACGGCGAAGGCGAGCTTCCCCCAATCCTGACTTCTCTTCTGATTGTGAAGAGGATGGTAGCTATAGGCGCAAATCGAGGACTCTCCCTAACGAGTCTTTCTCGTATGATGAGGACTATCATCATGAACGTAGAAATAGAAATTCGTCCTCGGTCGGCTTAGGAAACGACGCTATAAGTAGAGTACTTAACCAGATTTCCAAGTCACCTTTCACGCGCTGGATTGAGGGAGGGAGACTTCCTCAGTGATTTTCCTAACCCACTTTCACCATGTACAACGGTAGAACGGACCCTGTGGAGCACGTTAGCCACTTCAATCAAAGGATGGTCGTACACTCCAAGAAAGAACCTCTAATGTGCAAGGTATTCCCGTCCAATTTGGGGCCTGTGGCGATGAGGTGGTTTGATAGTTTGAGGGCAGGGTCCATTGATTTTTTCAAGGAACTTACTCAAACATTTGGATCCTGCTTTATCATGTGTAGCAAAGTTCCTTGGCCTTTAGCTTCTTTGTTGTCTTTGTCCATGAGAGAAGGAGAAACCCTAAAGACATATTCGGACAGATACTGTGAGATGTTCAACGAGATAGATGGTGATTTTGATGATGTAGCCATTAGCACTTTCAAGCTCGGCCTACCTGCCGAGCATGGCTTAAGGAAGTCTTTGACTGGGAAACCGGTTACCAGTATACGCCAACTCATGGATCGGATTGACAAGTACAAGAGGGTTGAGGAGGACCAACAGCAAGATAGGGGAAAGGGCAAGGTTATCCCTCAAGAGATGAGGGATTTCAGGTCGGATCGTTACAACAATAACAGGCCTCGAAGGGATTTTGCTGGGCAATCTTCGCCTGCAGCTCCTCAAGTGGTAAACACAGTGTTTAGAGAGTCGGTGCATCAAGTTTTAGAGAAGATCAAGAACGAGCCATACTTCAAATGGCCAAACAAGATGAGTGGAGACCCTTTGAGATGCAACCAGAGCCTTCATTGCCAGTACCACTAGAAGTGGAGACATACCACTGAGGACTGCCGAACATTGTGGAATCATTTGGAGCAGCTGGTCAAGGAGGGGAGATTACAACATCTCTTGTACCGCCCCAATGGCCAAGGTGACCAGTCGAGGTCTGGACTCAGGGGAATGCTTTTTCAAGGCCCCCGATAGGCACAATCAATGTTATCTTTGCTGCACCTGGGAGGACTGGTTCACAACCCTCAAGGTGATGTTTGTAGCTCGGCTCCCTGCCGAGGACACTAGCTTTGGGCCGAAGAGGGCTAGAGTAGAAGTTCGACCGGCGTTGAGTTTCTCAGATGAAGACAAGGCAAGGACCATCTAGCCGCATGGTGATGCTTTGGTGTTAACCCTTAGAATATGAGGGTATGATGTGAGAAGGGTGATGGTAGACCAGGGCAGTTGTGCAGAGATTATGTACCCTGATTTATACAAAGGGCTGAGCTTAAAACTCGAGGATCTGACCGCCTATGATTCACCCCTGGTGAGTTTTGATGGGAAGGTTGTTGTCCCAAAGGGCCAGATCAGGTTACCTATGCAGGCAGGATCAGAGGTAGTGGAAGTGGACTTCATAGTGGTGGATGTGTACTCCCCCTACACGGCCATTGTGGCCAGGCCTTGGCTCCACACCCTAGGAGCTGTTGCTTCAACTCTACATCAAAAGGTGAAGTATCCGTTAGAAGATCGGATTGAGGAGCTAGTAGGGGACCAATCCATGGCTAGGCAGTGCCTTGTGTCCGCAATCTTGCATCAGCCAGCAGCTGAGTCCTCGACCTCGGTAAATGAGGGCTTATAGCAATCAAAGTCTCCGGAATTACTCACGAAAGGGCCAGCCGAGGAGGCCAAATGTGAAGATTTAGAGAAATTTGCTGTAGGGGATGATCCGGATAGGTTCTTTCAGGTTGAAGCTTAATTGCCACCTCAGGAAAATGGGGAGTTGGTGGAATTTCTCAGGATGAACGTTGATATTTTTGCTTGGAATGCCTACGAGGCCCCGGTGGTGGATCCGAGCTTCATCTGCCATCATTTAAATGTAAGTTCATTGGTTACCCCCAGGAAGCAACCACCTCAGCGTTCATCCAAGGAACACTCAAATGCTGTCAAGGACGAGGTGATGAAACTTAAGCAAGCCAGGGCTATTAAAGAGATTTTTTACCTCGAATGGCTGGCTAACACTGTAGTGGTAAAAAAGAAGACTGGGAAATGGTGCGTATGTGTAGATTTTACGGACTTGAACAAGGCCTGCCCAAAGGACCCTTTTCTTATGCCTCGGATTGACCAGTTGGTGGATGCGACTGTGGGTCATCCTCGAATGAGCTTTCTGGATGCCTTTCAAGTGTATCATCCGATACCTTTAGCTTTAGACAACCAGGAAAAGACAGCTTTTGTCACTCCTACTGGAAATTACCATTATAAGGTGATTCCCTTTGGTTTGAAGAATGCAGAGGCTACCTATCAGAGGATGATGACTAGGATGTTTGAGCCACAGTTAGGAAAAAACATTGAAATCTACATCAATGATATGGTGGTAAAGAGCAAGGTTGAGTTTGATCATATTAATGACCTCGGAAATATTTTTGATATCTTGAGGAGATATAAGCTACGACTTAATGCCTCCAAGTGTTCTTTTGGTGTTAGATCAGGGAAGTTCTTGGGCTACATGGTCACGCACTGTGGAATTGAAGTCAAACCTAACCAAATTAGGGCAATTAACAATCTGCAACCACCTTGGAATCCCAAAGAAGTTCAAAGGCTTACGGGGATGACTGCTGCTCTAAACCGATTCATCTCTCGGTCGGCGGACAGGTGTAGACCGTTTTTTCAGTTATTAAACAAGTGGAAGGAGTTTGAATGGACTGACGAGTGTGTCCTGGCTTTCCAGCAGTTGAAAGAATATTTGTCTCGGCCACCCATTATGTCTAGACCGAGGTGGATGAGGTTTTGTTTGCCTACATCGCAGTGGCCTCCCACGTGATGAGTTTGGTATAGAGGCCAGTTTACTACATGAGTAAGTCACTACATGAGGCCGAGGTTTGTTACCTACCGCTAGAAAAGGCCATTTTGGCAGTAGTGCATGCTACACATAAACTTCCTTACTATTTTCAGTCACACACAGTTGTCGTCCTAACCCCGCTCCCACTTAAATCTCTACTACGGAGTGCGGATTACACAGGGAGAATTGCAAAGTGGGGCACGATTTTAGGGGGCTTTTGACATCAAATACATGCCTCGCACCTCTTTCAAGGGTCAGGTTCTTGCCGACCTGGTTGCTGAGTTTGCTGAATCCCCGGAAGAAGAGAACATAAAAGAGCAAAACATGGATGGAAAATCGGTTGGAATGATCTCCATACAAGAACCTGTGTCCTGGAAGGTTTACGTTGATGGTGTAGCGAACCATATGGGATCTGGTGTGGGGCTAGTCCTGATATCTCTAGAGAGGATCACGATTGAAAAATCCTTAAGGTTGGGCTTCTCGGCTACAAACAATGAAACTGAATATGAAGCTCTGCTGGAAGGGATGATCATGGTGCAAAAAATGGGTGGAAAGGCAGTGGAGTTGTTCTCTAATTCAAGGTTGGTTGTTAGCCAAGTCCAAGGAGAGTTGGAAGCCAGAGATCCCAGAATGCAAGAATACTTAAACTAGGTTAGACATTTACAGCCAAGGTTTGAGTCTTTTAATTTATCACAAGTCCCTAGAAGTAAAAATACACATACGGACTCTCTAGCCACATTAGCAACCTCCTCAGCACAAAGTTTACCTCGGGTAATCCTCATAGAGGATTTATGTAAACCTACCGAGGTGGGAAGAACCGTAGTTCATGTTCATCAAATAAGGGCGAGTCCTAGCTGGATGGATTCTATTGTATCGTTCCTCAAGGAAGATGTTTTTCTAGAGGATAAGTCCGAGGCTGACAAAGTACTGAGAAAGGCTCCTCAGTTCTAACTGTCCGAGGACCAAAAGTTATATAAAAGATCCTTTTCTGGCCCGTATCTGCTGTGTGTACACCCTGAAGCGGTTGAGCTAATCCTGGAAGAATTGCATGAAGGAATTTGTGGAAGTCACACTGGGGGAAGATCTTTATCACACAGGGCCCTTACACAAGGCTGGTGGCCGAAGATGCAGAAAGAAGCGCAAGACTATGCAAAGAAGTGTGACCAGTGCCAGAGGTTTGCCCCAAACATTCACTAACCTGGGGGACTCCTTAATCCTCTCTCCAGTCCTTGGCCTTTCGCTTAGTGGGGCTTGGATATTGTAGGCCCTTTCCCTAAGGCAGCAGGGAACAAGAGGTATTTGTTGGTCGGCACAGACTACTTCACCAAGTGGGTTGAAGCTGAACCACTGGCAAACATTAGGGACGTGGATGCCAACCGATTTGTTTGGAAAAAAATTGTCACTAGGTTTGGAGTCCTTCGCACCCTCATCTCGGACAATGGTTTGCAATTTGATAGCAAGGCCTTTAGGAGATATTGCTGCGACCTGGGCATAACAAATAGATATTCCATCCCGGCATATCCACAGGGGAATGGACAAGCTGAAGTTGTGAATAAGGTTATAGTAAGTAGACTCAAGAAGAGACTGGATGATGCTAAAGGGAAATAGGTAGAAGAATTGTCACATGTCTTATGGACTTATCGGACTACACCTCGTAGGTCCACAGGAGAAACGCCCTTTTCCATGACTTATGGGGCAGAAGCTGTTATTCCTTTAAAGACCGGATTCCCTACGCTGAGAACAAGTTCCTTCACTCCGAGCAGTAACGATGAACTGTTGGGGAGGAGCTTAGACTTAGTTGAAGAGCGAAGGGAAAATGCTATTGTCCAACTAGCTTACTATCAACACAAGCTCAAGCAGGGATACGATGCCAACGTAAAGCTAAGACCACTGACAGTTGGTGACTTGGTCTTAAGAAAGGTTTTAGGGACTGCAAAGAACCCAGCGTGGAGGAAGTTGGGACCTAATTGGGAAGGGCCATATTGTATCATATCGGTGGCCGGAATAGGTGCGTACTATCTAGAAGATCTAGAGGAAAAGGCTGTACCACGTCCCTGAAATGTAAATAACCTTAAGAGGTATTATTATTAATAAAGGCTTCCTCCACCCAATTTGGGTTTGTTACATTATATATCATACGTTTTTGCACCATTTATCTAAGTATCAAACAAAACCTTGGTCATGTCTGGATCCTCGGACCACATACCTTGGGAAAATTGATATCTCTTCATTATTTTTCAAAGTGTTAAACAGAACCTTAGCTATGCCTGGTTCCTCGGACCATCTGCTTCGGGAAAATTAACACAGTATAACAATTATCTAAGTATCAAACAGAACCTTGGTCATGCTTGGATTCTCGGACCACATACCTTGGGAAAATTGATATCTCTCCATTATTTTTCTAAGTGTTAAACAGAACACTAGCTATGCCTGGTTCCTCGAACCATCTACTTCGGGAAAATTAACAGAGTATGACGATTATCTAAGAATTAAACAGAACCTTGGTCATGCCTGGATTCTTGGACCATATACCTTGGGAAAATTGATATCTCTTCATTATTTTTCTAAGTATTAAACGGAACCTTAGCTATGCCTGGTTCCTCGGACCATCTGCTTCGGGAAAATTAACACAATATGATAATTATCTAAGTATCAAACAGAACCTTGGTCATGCTTGAATACTCGAATCACATACCTTGGGAAAATTGATATCTCTTCATTATTTTTCTAAGTGTTAAACAGAACCTTAGCTATTTCTGGTTCCTCGGACCATCTGCTTCTAGAAAATTAACACAGTATGACAATTATCTAAGTATCAAACAAAACCTTGGTTATGCCTGGATCCTCAGACCACATACCTTGGGAAAATTGATAACTTTTAATTATTACCCTAAGTGTTAAACAAACCCAAAGCTATGCATGGCTTCACGGACCGCGTATTTAGGTTAAATTAACACTTTCCCTCAAATTGTTAAGTGTCAGGGCAGAATCTTGGCTATTGTAAACTTTGTGAGATACATGTTCAAGGTAAATCAATATCCTTTATTAACTACTTTGGTTCCAAGCATAATTGCTCCAAACAACAATGATTTTTATTACAACAAGAGTTCCAATTAAATGCTCATGAGCATCACTTGAAGCATTTATAGGCATACCCATGTCTGTGTGAAAATGGAATGTGCTTTTGTTCTTATAAAACTCTTTTTGAGCAAGGCCTAAAAGTAACTTTAAAACCTATGCGCACCTCACAGTACTGTATAAGTTCTTAGAACTGGAACTACACTGTGCCGAGGTAATAAACTTAGTAGTTTTCGTTTGATTTGATACCAACCATGTTATGCGTAAGGTTTGTGCCATTACTTAGATAGATCAGTTATTCAAGATATGACCATTTATCACGGCTTTTCTCAAACTGTTCAAGCAAGCAAAGGTTAAATTGGAAGCAACATTAACTCCAAAGTCTTAAAGAAAAGATTTACAAGGTCTCATTAATATAGAGCCTCTGACAAAGGCAAATGGATTACAAAAGCTTGATGCAAATACAAAACTAGGAAGCTAAAACAAAAAAGAAGGAAGAAAACAATCTATTGCTTCATTTTTATTACAAGTCTTTCTTGTGGATCCTTGGGAGGTTGTGTATTTGCTGCCGTGGTGGACATTTTGGCCTTGTCCTTGGGATCCTCCTTTGGGGGTATGGTGAGGGTTGTTAATACTAGCTCCATACTTTGAGGAGTTTCTTGTTCCTTGGAAAGATCCTTGGGAGCAGGAGGAGGTAGGTCAGAACCTTGGACTCCTTCTACATTGACCTCCACTGGCTTTGAGGTGTCCTTAGCCTGCTCTGCCTCCTCTGGAGAAGTCTTGGCTGCAGGAGGAGCTTTGGGAGGGCTGCCTGGAATTTCACCTGCCTCCGAGGTCACAGGGTTGGCCTTAGAGTCCGAAGAGCTCAAGGGGCGAATAGCTGGGGGGTAGTAGATGCTTTCTGCCTTCCTCAGCACAAAGGAAGCCTCAACCCCGGCTTGGTTAAGGGCTTCATCCCATACCAAGGCACAGTAAGTCTTACAAACGACTAGGACCTCGGCCCTGAGGGTGTCTTCGATCTCAGCCACCCCAACATCATACCCATGCTGCTCAGCTGCATCTTTGGCCTTCTCTGCCTCATCCCAGGCCTTCTCGGCAAGAGCCGTAGCTTTCTCGGCCTCCTCCAATTTCTTTTTTAGCACTGCAACTTGGGTCTTGGAGTTGGCCAGCTGGTCATCAACACCGCGTAGCTGCAGCCTTTGGCTCTCAGCCTGTTTCTCAACATTTTCCAGGGCAACTGCTGCATATTTTCTTTCTTTCTCCTCCTCCTGCAGTTTCTTCTTCAGCTCTTGGATGCTCTTATCGGCCACGTTAAAGGCCTCCACGGCGGCGATACGCCTTCCTTCCTCCTCGTTCATTTGCCTATGGCAGTAATTGGTCATCTCCTCTGCTCGGAAGGAGGCCTGAACAGCCTACCAAGGAAAGAAACAAGGATTAGAGAAAGAAAATTAAAAAAAAAAAAAAAAAAAAAAAAAAAAAAAAAAAAGAATAAGAAGAAGAAGAAGAAGATTAGGGAAATAGGAAGAGGACATACCATAGCAAGGTATCTTTTAAGATTGAGGAAGACCTCATGTCTCCTCATGCCTCGCAACTCGACCATATCCTCGAGGAGCAGCAAGGCTTGCTCCACCGCATCGACGACATAGCCAGCTGTTCCTCCTTGGAAATCGCAGATGGAGGCGTTAGCAAGGAGAGGTTCCCCATTTAGCATGGGGGCAGGGAGCCAGGCTGGAGGCCCTACTTGGGGGTCGCTTCTCTTCTCGGCACCCCTTTGCCTCGTTTTGACTTGTTTGGATGCTCTTTGAACCTCGTCCTCGCGAGGGGGAAGGGTTTGTCCAGCTTCCATCACCTCTTTCCCTTTTTGCTCTCTTTTCCTCTTCAGGTTAGCCGATTGGGGAGGGGGCAGAGCAGGTGGAGGAGTGGGAGGCTTGGTACTAGCTGCCTTCCCAAGTGCATCCCTCCCGGGTTGGGACTCTATCAAATCCAACAAACTGGACTTTGGTTTGCGCTGAATGCCCATCTCGTCGATTATTGGTGAGAAGGATGGGCCGTGATCAGGGACTGAAGTTTCCGGGGACAAGACTTGGTTGAAAACTTCAAACTCGTCCTCGGAATCAGTCACTTCTACCACCTCTTCCACTTCCGAATTGGTGGTACGAGACGAAGTGGCAACTTCGGTAAATTGTTGTGACGACGAGGCCCCTACTTTTGGTATGCCTTCAGGTATAGGATTTGTACCTTGGACACCTCCGGTTTTGGACCAGGAAGAGGAATGGGCTTTGTGGAGAGTGTACCTTCTGGAACGGGTGCGTATTCAGGGAGGAGAAAACCAGGGACAGCTACACTTATGCAGTGTAGACGGGGATCCTTGGCCTTAATCACGCACTTGGGAGCCTAAAAGCCGAATGAGATCGGCTTGTACCCTAAGATTATATGAGCTGCTCGTAATTGGTCGTCGTCGTGTACAAAGACCTCGGCTTTTAGTATGTTATCCAAACTCTCCTTGTTGACTAAGCTGAAGTTCGGTTTAGCGGCGTGTTTATCTGCAAAATCGTTAAGAACAAAAAAAATCTTTGGTTAAAAAAAAAAAAAAAAAAGGGGGAACAAACCCCTAAAGGAAAGGAAAAACTAGTAAATAAACGTCGTATGCCCAAAGCCCCACCTGGCTGTCCCTCTCTCATCGGGCAGGGAAGGCCATCATGCCACTCCCTGGACATGATCAAAAAATCTTTTTTAAGGTCTTTGTTAGACTCCAAAAGGCACTGAATGAGTCTGACTTCGGGATACCTAGACTTTAGGTAATACCCTTGTCCCTTCAGATGATGGAGGTTATAAACCCAGTTGACATCATGATAGGTGGGCCCTAAACCCATCTTTTCGTTGAAGGCATCTACACACCCTAAAATCCTAAATACGTTTAGGGCGCATTGGGTGGGAGCTAACCTATGAGCCCTAAGATAATCCCTAGTCACAAGGCTCATGGGAATTCTCATTCCCCCCTCTATGAATGCAATTATCGGAATCACCATTTCTCCCTCCTCCCTTTTCACATGCCACTCTCCCTCTTTGCAATACCTAATACCTACATTTGGGGGAATCCTATACTGAATCCTAAAATTTTTTATCCCCTCCTTGGAATCTACCAAACACTTAAATCTACCCATTCTAGAATGATTTAGAGAAACCTAAGGTGATTGAGAGGAAAAGAATGAAGACGAGAAAAGGAAAAGTACGAAGAATAGAAAAGTGTGCGGAAAAATAAAGCTTAAAGGTTTACAGAGACTTACAAGAGTAAGGAATATGTCCTCAGACGAGTTTTTAGTATTTGTAGAAGCACAAGTAAGGTGAGAGAGTTGATAGATTCAATGTATGTGCGCTAGAAGCTGAATGATTGCTAAAGTAAAGAAAGCGTTTGATTTGAGTGATATTTATATCAGAGAGAAAGCTGTAGAGCGAGAAAACTCCCGCCCAAGTCCCAACAGGGTTTTTAACCATTGGATCTATATCGCACCGTAGAACGTGGGGGGATATAAGACCGTAAAAATTTAATAAGGAGCGCGCCTCGTAATCCGAAATGGCAAGTGCGTGTCTTGGGCGGTTAAGCAGGCATCTTTGTGAACAGAGGTGGGACGAAGTAAGCATATAACAATCAGGGTGATGTCGAAATCCTCCTTTTTTCCCGAGGAGCTAAAAAGAAGGATCTCGAGGGGCTATTGTAGGGTGATTGGGCCTAGGAGTCCATCATTTGTTTGTGTTACGGTTCTGTGGCCTAATCCGAGGACAAGAGGTTGTCCGAGGAGAAGAAATCTTTATTAGAACAGACTGTTAGGAAATAGAAGTTAGCTTTGACCATAATGGCCCAAGAGGGTGGGCCGAGGATAAATATATCCTCGGCTGATTAATGCCGAGGTCCGAAGGAGTTGTCAATCGCTCTGGGTGATATTCCAAGAAGTCTCGTTGGAGTTGGTAAGTATCGTGGAGATATCAGACAGGAAGGTGCCCTAAAATATCTAAAGGGGAAGCCGCTGCCTCCGCATTAAATGCACTGCAACTAACTCTCTGGCCGCATTAATGTGGAGGTGATACCTGAACAGTGTTGTTTCAGCCTTACAGCTACTGTATGGTGACTTAGGGGAGGGGCTGATAGGACTAGTATCAACACCAACCCTCTAGCATGCACGTGTAAGGTGGGGATGAAGAGGAAAGACGGTATAAAAGACGAAGGTGGCAATAAGGAAGGAGGATCGGAATTCAAGAGAAAAACACTGTAGCTTTCAGGAACTAAATTTGTAACCAAATTTGAGAATAATATATAAGAACAGACATCCTCGGACTTTGCCAATGACGATTTTTCTTCAATACAAGTCTTCTTCTTTTCATTCTCTTATCATCTGAACTCATTCTAGCGTTTGTTGGATTAACTAAAGCCCAGTTTTCCAACTCATTCTCTATAAATTCATTGTTTAGGGCTTTTTGGACCTAAGTCCATCCACGTAGTGGGCCGGGAGTTCAAATCTAGTCCTTACATAAGGGATTCTAATCACAACGGTAGACTTAGCAAAGTTGACACAATACAAATTTACTTATTTTCTTCTACCCAAATTAAATAGGTAAGGGGCTCAGCCCACTTATTATATAAGTTGTTCAATGGATAACAAAAAAAAAAAAATCATCACGATATTTTTACAATAGTTGAAATGTATCATAAGTCAAAATAAAATAATTATTAATATACACGGATCCACAACTATTATGAGTATTATGAAAATATTGTGACATTTTGTTATAAAGCTGAAACCAAAAAAATATCTTTCGCATGAGGCTAGTATTGTTTTAAGATTTCATCTATGATGCCAAAAATATTGTAACTCAACTAGTTGACACTTTTTTGTGTTTTTAAGACATTCAAGGTATACAAAATCGTTTCTTTTTTCCCTTCTTTTGGTAGCATCGTGGTTTTATAAAATTTTCCTACAATTTTATGAAAACTTTGGTTGTTCTAGGATCTTCTGTTCTTTCTTTCTTGAAGTGGATTGACAACCAAATAAGAGTCAAGTTGTAGAGCTTATTCTTGTTTCTCATATCATTCCATTTTTCTATTCTACAGTAACCACGGGTGTGACCTATGCGAGTCACATGCTATCACAGCATTACACAATGTATCACTTTCTTCTATTTACCGATCACTTCAAGTGCATGACAGTATCAACTAATTGGTAAATGTTTAACGAGAACCGTTCATGCTATTTTCATATTTATGGGATTTTTTTTCCCCCCAAATCTAAAAGATTGTGGTCAAAATCAATATACTTGTTTGCCTGGCTGCATGCACCAGTGCAAAAGTCATCCATGGTTACGGATAGTTCCATCCATCCACCACCATGAAAACAAGAAGTGAATTGGAGATCTAGGTGAGAAAGGGTTCAAACTCCAGGATTAATAGCATATTATAATTGTCTAATAAAAAATAGGTGTCTTGTATTTCATTTACTTGAAGAGAACTTTTCAAGTATCAAATTACGAGATTTAAAAGTCCTAGATAAAATGGAAGCAATTCACCTTTACATAGCTACTTAATGGTGCGCTTGGAATCCAACTTTTAAAAACAACCATAAACCACAGCACTTCAAGTTGAAAGCAAGTGCGTTCAAAATCACATAAAGATGTAAATGAATTGCCACCCAATGAAAGATGGATGACTTTATAATTTATTTTAATCCTTTTCTCCTAAATTAGTTTATTTATGAATAAAAACATTTGGTTTTATTCATAGAGTTCCAATTAATTTCTATTTCACCAATTATAGTATTTCATATCTACAACAACAACAACAACAACAACAACAACAAAAATCCATTTTTTTTAAATAATTAATTACCTAACAAAGGGGGAAAAAATGACATATCAGTATATCACAATATAAGGTATAAATGGTGGAGCATAAACTGAAATATTAAGAGTGGAACCGAAAATTTTTATTCCTTATTTATCATTAAACCTTTTTAGATCATAGATGGAGATGCTTTATTAAACATATATAGCCCTTAGTAAGGTTTCTGGCCAACATAGTTGCCAGGAGGATCATAGTTGCAACCAATGAATGTCCCTCCATTGTTGCACCTCACTTTAGCACATCCTAGACGAACTGAGTTGCGCCAAACCACCTGAGTATAGTGCAGGCACTCCCCACCAACACAAGAGTTAGAGTTGTAGTCGTAGTTAGCCTTCTCGTTCACCCACAATTTCACTGCATCTGTGCCTGAGAGGTCACCGCTACTCTTTGCAATGTTTTCACCATATTGCCCACCAGAGTGCACAAGATTGCAATCACCAATACGTTGATTAGCATAGTTTTGTGCATATGCTGCTACTGTGTCATCCCAATTCAAAGGTGGAACTCCCACATCTGCACGGGCTGCATTATGGGCATTAAGGTAGTCTTCTTTGGAGTCTTGGGCATGGGAGAGATGGACTAGGGTTAAGCTCAAGAGGAAAACAAAAGCTAGTGAGATCTTACACAACTCCATTTTAGTGCAAAGCAAAAACTTCAGTGATTGGTGGAGAAATAAGGTATGTGCATGAGGTATATATAGGGAATTAGGGATATACGTAGCGTGAAAAATGGTGTGATGAACATTGGAAGTAATGGTTGAATGTTCAAAAGCACAATGTGGAAAACGTTAAGAGGAACTAGAATAGTATTTGCTAATGACGGAATAACTATAATTCGTTTGTTATCCAAATTACTTTCAGTTAAAATATTTCATTTGAAGAAAGCATTTTTTTTTTTTTTTTAAGAAGAAGAACGAAAGCATAATGACTTCTACGTAGATAATGAAATACCATTCGAATTTCAGTCTTGATTCTTGACCTTGACTATAAACAAGAATATACTTTGGGCTGCCCAATTCTCTAGAGACTAGAAACAAACGGTGGTAGCAAACATTTTAATTTTCAAATTGAAATAACATAGCATCACGTAAAGTCATAAGATATTATTCTTAAAAGGCAACTGATTATGTATTTAATATATTACTTCCATTATTTTTTTAAATACTTTTGCTACATTTTCAAGACCATCAACAAACAAAATTATTTACAGTCTAAGTTTACCAAAAAACTTACTCGTTTTTTTTTTAAATATATTACTCATTTTTTTTTTTGATACCTTGATGGTTGGAATTAGGGGAATTTCAATCTTAAATATTTCTATTGAATATAACAAAAGATGTAACTAGTTCAACTAAAAAACTTTTGACAAAAAGCTCTCAACTCCAAAGGATATTGATTAATGTTTGTCAAGGTATATGATTTTTAAAATGAGCGTTAAAATATATGTTTTGTGATATATTGGAGCAAAATCAATGCATTTACTGGTTATTACCTCATAGAGTCATAGCTTGTCATAATTTTTGACCTGCATAAAATCTTACCTAGGAAGTCTGTCTAATAATTACAAGGAAATAACAGCGCATTTTGTTGCAGAAAATGAGCCGAGTCTGCTGTAAACAAATTCTCAGTACTTGGTTCAGGTTTTATAACATGGCTTGGTACTAGTCTACTAGATAGGGAAAAGATACCCTCCCATGATTAGGGAATTTGACAAAGCTTCAAAGATACCCTCCCATGATTAGGAGTGGATTTCAATTATAACTTAATCGGTAAAGTCATTTGTCGTTGAATATAAGAGATTCAGAGTTTAATATTCGCCTACACAAAAAAACAATTAGTGTATTGGTCTTATGATAATAAAAAACCATAATAATAGAGCCAGTGGTGGCTCTAGGAATTTTTTCTACGGGGTCAGTAAAAAAGTGTATTTTGGGCAGAAGATAAATCTTACGGTCTGCGTGATTTTCATATTACAAATTTGTCCATAATACTAACAAAAGAATAATAGATAAACTATAAATTTGGTTGCCATATTGTTTATTAATTCAATGAACATACTAATTATTGTTGCTGAGAATAAATTTTGAAAATCATCAATTATTTCTAAATACAATAAACATATTAATTATTGTGTTAAGTGAATTTTAATTATTACTGTTTAGAATACTTTTATTTATCAGTTTCTACACTCTTTTACAATTATTTTATTTAACAATTTAACTCAACTTTGATAAGATTATCAAAAAAAAAAAAAAAAAAAAAATGATAACTATTAGTCTTTGTAATTGTATTAGGAAAATTTTTGTTGTATATGTTAACATTTGCTTTTTTTGTCACTTAGTCACTCTCCTGTCCCATGCCCCTCGTCTTATTATTAATTTTTTTTTTAGAATCACCCTCTATCTAATTGTTTAATTGTCTTTTAGTGTTAATATTTGCTACCCATAGACTGAATGGCACGTGCCCCCAGTCCCCACTTAACAAATAACAAATTAAAAGCACATTCAGATTCAGCCACTCCACTTATATATTTGTTCAAAAGTATAAATTAATTGAGAAGTGTTATGTCCCAACATTTTCACAAGTGTCATGTCTACAGGATTTTCACATTACTTTCACAACAGATCTTAGATGGTAAGTTATTATTGATTTTAATTTGAAACCACTACTGAAATTTTCCTAATACAATTAGCCAATAACAACTTATCAATTAAGATTTGTTATGAAAGTGTTGTAAAAATGTTGTGGACATAATATTTTTTAAATTAATTATAACTTTATTTGTAATGACAGGTTATTAAGAAAGTCATATTCAAGCTTATATAAGTTGGGCTTAAAAAAGTTATAATTAGATATTCAAATTTGTAGTTCAGAGGGTTTAAACGAAAAATAAATTATATATATATATATATGGTGTGTGTGTGTATTACTGTGTTAGGCAGGTTATAAATTAATAAGGAATATTCAATTTCCAGTAAATTAACCATGACTACCGGGACAACTACTTTGTTTGAGAATCTTCATCATAGGCAGTAACCTTGGACTCTTCCACCAATAAAATCGTAATGGTTATGCAGCCATAAATATCTTCTTATGCTAATAACGTAATACTTGGGATATCTTCGTTGTCGTTTTGTATTTGGGTCAATCTCAATGCTTTTAATTTTAAATTTATCTACTAATAATAATCATTTGTTTTACTTTTCTATTTTGAACTATATAAGGTTCATCTAGAAAGCACATGCTTTTCCGTTAGGTCGTTATCCAAGCTAACCACCAATCACGGGAAGCACAATGACCATGATCTTAGGATGTGGTGACATCAAATGATTAAAAATGAATTTTATTTTCTTGTTATTCAATTTTATAATTTCTTGACTTGTATCACTTTCCGTTGATTTCTCATAATTGTATAAATCAACATATAAATCATCAAATTAGGTGTGGGAATGATTATGTCTCATGAGGGAAGTTAAAGTAAATTCACTGCTTGATGAAATTTTTTTTTCATTTCTTTTTTTCAGTAGGAAACAACAAATATCACTTTCTAAGGGCCTTACAATACACGCCATGTATAAAAAAAAAAATAAAAAAAAAAATAATGTATCGTAGGTAATACATGATTGATAGCAAACCTTTTATTTTTATATATATTTCTTATTTACAGAATTACAGTTGAAAAAGTTTACTAATTTTTCCATAAACTATCGCTACAAGTTATGGTATCAAATCATAGCCACATGTAAAGTTTGGGATTTTTTTATTTTATAGATATAATAGAATTCATTCATATCATTCACATTTGTTCCAGGTTTAAGCAAACAATTTTAAAAATTAACTTACGTGAAAACTATAAAATTTGTGATATTATATAACTTCTATGCTCCAATTGTTTTGGCGTCAAATCTTTTATTTTTGTGTATACAGATATAATCCTGAACTTATCAAAAAAAAAAAAAAAAAGATATAATCCTGAAAACATTTTTAGGCATTAATATTAATTTGCCAATTACGAAAATTTAAAAATTTTCTTATATTTTTATATAGATACTAAAAATTAACTTTAATTCTTTGCTTTAAAATATTATTATGGAATAACTCTACTCAACTTGAGAAATAAGCATAATTCCAATAAAATCAATGAAAGTTACACAAATAAGCAAAACTAATCAATAAACACTGTTCCAATCAATAATATATATTCTATCTTCGGTCTCAAAAAAAAAAAAAAGTGTGTAACATAACGAAAAGTATTAAAACAATTAGTATAATCTATCAACTAAACTTACAACAAATTTTGAAGAAAATACTCAGCTCAAAGAAGGAAATATATATATATATATATATATACACACACACACTTAAAATATTTTTGTGCAATTTTTAAATTTTGGTAGCAAATTTTTAAATCTTGAGGTATATGTAGCTATTTTCGAAGCTACTTTAGTCATTCAAGTAGTTTTGAAGGAATAATTTTGTCATTTTTGTAGTTTAGGGTTATTTCAAACATATTGGAATACTGGATATTTTAAAGAGATTTTGGTTATTTTAGGAGTTTTTTTTTTTTTTTTCCCATTTTATAAGTTCCCAAGATATTTTTGTCATTTTAGGGATTGGGAGGAGGGTGTTTGTCATTTTAGAATTTAAAGGGTATTTTGGTCATTTTGATGGTTCCAAGGGTTATATTTGAAGGTATTTATGTCATTTAATAAATCATTTAGGGGGCATTTTAGTCATTTCAAATGGTTTAGGGGGACATTTTGCCCATTTTCAATTTTGTAAGGGTATTTTGGTGATTTTTAAGATTTTACTAGTACTCTATCATTTTGGAGGTTTACATAGTATTTTTTCCATTTTGGAGCTTTCAAAGGTAAGTGGAGAATGATGTTTAATTTGATGCAAAGCGAATAACCTTACCATAGCTTGACATGCTATGAATCCTCTAGAAATTAAGAGAGGGATTTTGATGGGCTTTTTTTTTTTTCTTTTTTTCTTTTTCGTTATTTTGGAGTTTTTCAATTTTTGTTAAAAGGGAAATGAATAGAAAATTCTCATATACACATTCCACAGTAGCCTTAGGCAGATTTTAAGTCATATCACGATGAATTTGGAAAATTTTATTTCAAATATCAATAAAAACACAGAAGGCATCATTCTTGAATAAAAAACTTCTTGCACTAGTTTAGTCAGATTCTATTTAGTTGATTATAGATAGATTTTTTTTAGATATAATATTAGAGCTAAATAACTTTTCAATCCCAAATTGGTTTATTAAAGAGAAATGTTATGTCCACAATATTTTTATAATATATTCGCAACAAATCTTAAGTAACAAATAGCTATACAGGTGGGCAAAAAAGGTAATTTAAGTGGTAAATTCAAATTATAACTAATTATAATATACAGCCTATTATTTGTTGCAAAAATGTTGTGAAAATGTTGTCTATGTAGCATTTTTCCTTATTAAAAGACTCCGTGTAACTAAAATGGGAAAGACTATCTACTTGAACCCTTATTAGCAATGCTAAGAATGGAAGGCCTTAAAAAAGCCTAGCCATAGAATGAAATACTGGACAAAATTGGCCTTTGCCCCTTTTGCTCAAAAAATCTAGCATTTTGCTCAATTTTCTAAACTAATTAGGGAAATGCCCCTCTTTTGAAACTCGATTTTCTCAAAATCAAGTTAAAAAAAAAAAAAAAAAAAAAAAATCCTAGAGCCCTATAGTGGCGTTTTAAGGAGCCTATAGTGACGTTTTAAAGACCTATAGTGGCGTTTTAAAACTCGAGCTCCATGAACTCGAGTTCCATGCAAGTTTTTTTTTTGGAAACTAGCCAAAATGCTTTGTTTTCCTCCATGATCTCTCGCATGATTCATACTCGTTGTTTTCTACATTGCCCTTTTCAGTGTGTCACCCTTAATCCACCATTCGGACTTTTCTAAGCCAAAAATAGAATTTAACCTACCACCTCTTTTACAATCCATGCCTAGGGACATTTCACAAGTGCCATGTCGTAAAAGAAGTCTAACTCTGAATAAGCTTAAAGGTATTCTCACTAACAGACTTTCTCGCTTTAAAAAACTAGTCTTTTTCTGACTCTCACACGTAACAAAGATACACCACGAAATTAGTGATGAATTTTTTTCCTTCAAGATAATAGGATTTTTATACTTTGTCTCGGTGTCATATCAATAGTAACTTACTATTGCGTCAAGATGCATGTGTTTCAACTACCAAAGATTATAATTAATAACATCAATCTGGTTAGGAAATGTTAAATACTTCTAACTGGTGCTTGTAAGTCGTTGCGCCAAGGTACTAAAGCATAGATGTTTTGTATCCATTGAGCAAAGACGGGTTGTAATTGTATAGCAGTAGATATATCTTGGGGACACCGATCAAGACTAGTAAGCCCACAAGCCCATAGTTCAAAGGGTTCACATAATCGAGAATCATCAGATTTACGCTTATTTTCAGCTCACCAAAACGGTTTGTCATTTACTACACCCTTCCTAGTCTCTAGTGCCGACTGCCGAGGTCATTCATATAAGTTAATCAATCTTTAGCAACAGTTTATATGATCTTGTTCAGGGAGAGGGATAGAACTACCTTGTCCAATTAGGGGGGTTCCTTGCCGTCCACAACTTTGAGAGCTTCTTTTTTTGCCTTTCCAAATAAGCCAAATTATAATATCCAAACAGGCTTCTTATAAATTTTTGTTAAAATTTTTGTACGTGTAGTCTCTCATCCACTTTTTAAGAACTGTGGTTCAAACCTTAATGCAATTTGTTGCTGAAACAATCAAGCTATATATATATATATATATATATTCTAAAAAATTAAGTTAAACAACTGTACTCCCTATGGCGTTTATAGGATAAGGTAATTGCTCAAAGAAATAATTTCTAGTATATCACTTTGCTTCATTGAGAGCTGACTATATATAAGTCTATAACTGATTGTTTAACCGATTTTCTCTGCCCTCTAAATCTAAAAATTAAAAGTACTCTGTTGTCCCCTCTTCCCCCACTCTTCAAAGGTTCAATGTAACCCTTTTTTTTTTAACATTGCCTTAAGAATTAGGGCTAACCTAATAAACTCTAGCAACGACATTACCATAGGATAAGAAGCAAGTCAAAGCTAAGGCAATGCTCGTCAAACCAAAGTTTATAGGCTGTGCATTATATTCTAAATCAAAACCTTGGACGAATCATATATCAAGCGGGAGCTTGAGCTTGAATTGATTTTCTTAGTACGTTTAAGGTTAACCGAAAGGCTGGCCTAAACTAGCCTTTGATTATACCATTTATATCAGACGTACTCTCACCTATTTGCAATTGCTAATGTGATTCAAATCCGACTACCAACAAAAAAAAAAAAAAAAAAAGATGGTTTTTTACTTTTGATGCACTTATTTGACTTGTAGGGGGTTGGGTAAATATACAAACACAAATCACAACTTACCACGTGTTTGATTTTCTTTATTTTATTATTATTATTTTTTTTTTTTGTATTTTAAAATTTGGTTATTTTATAAAAAAAATTCAACACAAATACATAACAAGTTATAATTGGTAAAACATAAAATAAAACACAAAATGTGAAACAAATTATTTATATCGTGTACAATAATATATGTACTCACAGTAGTTCTGAATCGATCTGCTGATCAACCATGAACATAGAAATGGCTCCATAAAATTCTACCATATTGGACAGCGGCTGACTGAACCAATGGCATAGTTCGTATAGAAAGAATAAGACATACATTGTTGTAAATGGCAAGATTTGCCGAGAACAAATGCTCTTAGAAATGGAAATAATGATTACCCTATCTCATTCTATTCCTCCTATCTTAATATTGTCATTATTGATTCACGTGATCATGAACATAATGCATTATTTTTTTTAATCTTAGATTTTCCTATCTTCTTTTCATACTACAAAAGAAAAGCTCCACCATGCATAAACCCATACAGTAATATATATGGAATCCAGTGTTTATAAGTGCTATATGCTAGTTATATTTTCAAACTTCAAGGTCAAAAGGAAGAGTGCATTTGTATAATCGAATTACATATATAGCAGTTAATTAATTTCTTGTTCCAATATATTGACTTTTATTTTTATCTTTCATGCGCTTAAATATTCTTGATATAATTCCATATTCTTTTTTTATTTTGTTAAAAAAATAAAGGCTAAGATGGGTGACGAGTGTGATATAGCCAAGAAGCATATAGCCAGCAAAAACTTGCTAAACCCCATTTTTATCACTGTGAAAGGCAGAGCAAGCTTTTCGATTTCTAGTTCTTAATGAAAATGTGATATACTAATAAGTATTGATTTATTTATTTATAGGCAAGAGAGAGTTTGCCGTCGTTATGGCTCAACTGGGATGCATACATACATGAGCATCTTATCAGGTTCCCTAATTTAGGATAACACCCCAATTTAGGGATAAAAGCCCAAAAATAGTACTCTCACATTAGACTTCCTATTAGTTCTCCATTATAGTAAAATGCTACAATATTGCTTTAAAAATAAATGTTGTGTACACCACATTCTGATAACAAATCATTAGTGGTACATTGTTATTAATGGGTAAAAAAATAATTTCAGTGGTAAATTCAAGTTAGAACCAATAACAATTTATCACCAAGTTTTGTTATGAAAATATAGTAAAAAATATTGTGAATGTATTACTTTTCATATCTAAATAAAATAAAGTTTAAAATAGATAATCTAATACGGGTTTTTTGAAAAGTCATTAGCTAAAAATATGAAAAATGAGTTAGTGTCCTACAATAAGTAGAAAAAATTATGGAATCTATATCAATAACATAACCTTCATGGTCCTTATCCAAAAATAAATAAATAATGACAAAAAATAAATTATTAATAAATAATACACAATAATTGTAATAATAATAATAATACACTGAAAATGGTATATTGGTGCATGTTTGGAAAAACGTAATTTACATGCTAAACATAAGATAAGAGAATAGTTATTAAATCCGGATTGATCATGATCTGTTACTTAGACCGATTTGGATCATTAATTAGAATTTAAAAAAAGTAAATGACACATTTTAATCTGATGATAAAGTTCTATTATCAAGAAGGAACACTATAAGTTGAAACTTTCTTTAAAAAAAAAAAAAAAAGTAAATGACACAATATCTCAGAAAGGAAAAACCAAAAAAAAAAAAAAGAAAAAGAAAAAGAAAAAGAAATGTAGTATATGGTAATATGGTATGGTCAAACCCATTCAAACCAAATGGTACCCGTTAACTTTGGACAGTCTCTTAATTAAAGCAAACCATCCGCAATTTTTTATTTAGGCTGTGTTTGGTTCCTGTAAAATATTTTCTGGAAAATAAATATTTTTCGGAAATGCTATTTTCGAGAAAGGAAAATATTTTCAAGTGTTTGGTTGCATTATGAAAATTGTTCTAGAAAATATTTTCATGTGTTTGGTAACATTCTGAAAATGCTATTTTCCACCACCACCCACACAAAACCCACCACCACACAACAGGAAAACCACCAAAACACCACCACCCACACCACCACAACAACAACAAAAATCAAAATCACACACAGAGAGAGATCAGTTCATGGGTTTCCGGTGAAGTCGAAGGCTCTGGGTCGCCGGCGAAGTCGAAGGCTCGTGGGTCGAAGGCTCTAGGTCGAAGATCGGTGGGTCGAAGGCTCTGGGGTCGTGGCGTGATCTGGGCTCTGGGTTCACCGACGAAGTTGAAGATTGGTTTGTGGGTTCTTGGGTTCGTGGCGCGAAGGCTCTGGGTCGCCCGCGAAGTCGAAGGCTCGTGGGTCGCCGGCGATGGGCTCTCTCTTCGTGCTCTCTCTCTCTCTCTCTCTCTCTCTCTCTCTCTCTCTTCGTGCTCTCTCTCTCTCTCTCTGTTTTCTGGAAAATGAGATTTGAAGGTAAAAAAAAAAACGGAAATGATTTTACACCCAACACACGGTCAACTAAAAATATTTTCCGAAAAATTTATTTTTCATGCGCAACCAAACACCTGCATTTACGGAAAAGCATTTCCGGAAATGATTTGAAGCCAAAATAAACACAACCTTAATCCCAATCATTTTGCCTGGAACATGCATCTTTTGCTATGCTTGATTTAAAAGTATATTTTACAAACACAAACTATTTTACAATATTTTTACAAACTGTGATGTGGCCAACTTTTTATTGGTTTTCATCTAGACTCACCATTAACAACACTTTTTCATTTACCAATAAAATAAGTCTGGCATTAGACTTACTCTTACCAATAACCACCCACTACATCAACAATTTGTAAAAAATTTGTATCTCTAACATTACTCAAATTCTTTTAGAGTAATACTATAAACACAAACTATTTTACAACATTTTTACAAACTACTGATGTGGTTTTAGTATTTTCCAAATAGTTATTACAAGTAAAAATGTGATGTTAGTAATGGACTCATATTAGAACTAGTAAAAATTTGCCACATAAGCAGTTTGTAAAAATGTTGTAAAATAGTTTGTGTCTGTAGTATTACTCATTCTTTTAAGAGCAATGCTACAAATACAAACTATTTTACAAAATGCTAATATGGCCAACCTCGTATTGGTTTTCATTTAGACCTACCATTAATATCACATTTTCATTTACCAATAATCATTTACCTCATCAGCAGTTTGTAAAAATTTTTTGTAAAATAGTTTGTATCTCTAGCATTATTCTTCTTTTAATTGACCAATCAAATTAGATAGCAAAAAGCTAGGATGCGCATGCCTCTTTTTCATGCTTGATTTTCAAAGTATAAGTTTATTTTTATAGACCAATCAGATTAGGCAGGAATGACCCAATAATATGTTTGAGTAGAACTAGCTTTTTAAGCATTATTGGTTGAAACTTGTAATAGGAGTTACATGTAAGAACTCACGGGATCAGCGGGCGGTTTTCAGGAAATGAATTGACCACATAATCAGCCATCAATGGTAGAAAAGGGCTCACTAACTACTTTCAATTGTCCATGGATTTGAAATCCTCTACAAAAGTAACGTATCGTATTGTTTTTCAAATTTTAATTATTCGTCCATCATTTTTTAAGACATATATTAAGATAGAGCAAGACTTAGATACAGTACTTAGGTGTTATTCTGATGATAAAGAGCTATTATCAGGAGCGGACGCCATAGGTTGAAACTCTCTCAAAAAAAAAAAAACTTAGGTGCTATTCCTTAGGTTTTCTTTTTAAAATTTTGTCATGTGAATTTTTTTTTTTTTTTTTATGGAATAGAAGTGTATTTTTTAGTTAACTAACCATATAACTGAATATTAAAAGAAAAATATAAAGAACAACATTTAAGGTACTGTACCTAAATTTTATCTATTAAGATAAGTAGTCATTATTAAATTGTTAATTTAAAATTTAACGTTATCAATAATTTAAGCCAAATATAAATGAGTTATAAGTTACATATATTATTACTTTAAGCTTTGATAAATCACTTAATATATATATATATATATATATATCCTTGTAGGGACGGGCTTTAGCTCTTAAGTCCTAAAAATAAATGGATTAAGGCCCAAAAAACCCATTACAATAAATTTGTAGAGAGTAGGCTAAAAAGTTAGGCTTCAATGAAGTGGAAGACGCCCTTAATGGGTTAAGGATGGTAAAAGAGCAAGAAAAAACAATAAATAGACAAATGTGATGCACAAAAATTCTTCCTCAGCAATGTCCGATGAGAATAGATCTTGAACATATTTCTCTTAGCTTTGATTACAATTACTTTTTTTAATACTACAGTGTTTTCTCTATAGATTTTGTGTCCCCTGCCCTTTGGAGGGTCTCTCACATTATATAGCTCTCTTCAGGCGATCTTAGCCCTCCATTTGTTGATTGGCCAGTCCACCACTCGAGTGCTTATCCCATCAGACACCTTTCCAAACCCTTTGTGAGTTGCAGTGGCCAAGGCAGCACTGTTCAGAAGTCTTTTCATCATAATTGCAGCCAGGAGGTTTGGTAGGATGCATTGAATGTGAAGGCAGCCACCATCCTGACAGTCATGTCAGGGCTAACCCCCTCTCCGAAACTTTTTCTCAACAACAAGACCTCATCTGGCAATGTGCCACTGATGTGGTCTTACTGTCCGAGCATGTGACCTCCTCGGCACGATAATGGGCTCCTCAGCCATAGATATGACACGTGGCATAGGTACTTTATCTAAATTCTTATGCCCCACAATAACCCCTCAAAACTCTGGGTTTTTTTTTTCTCTTATCCGAGGAGAAAAATGGGGGTTTTTACTTTGGCATACTAATCCCCACGTTTCTTTGACTTCCACACGTGAAAGTGCCACTTCGCGTGTCTCGCAATCGTTCTGGCGCTTCGAAGTCCGCAACGTTTCATTGAATGCTTCAGGCGGCACTTTGTTCCCCACATCTTACAGTGAGATGGAGATCCTACGACTAGCGTTTCTCCTCAAATTTTGGGCGGGATTACTCCCACCCAGTTTCACCCCTATATAAGGCTCTTGGGGGAGTCATTTTCCCCATTTTGCAAATCTTCAAGCTCTCCAGACTTCCCAAACTCTCAAATCTTCAAGACTTTCCAAACTTCTAAGTCTTCCAGATCTTTTATATATATATATAAAATAAATAAATAAATAAAATAAAAATTTAACCTTTAAAAAGTTCAAGAAGCCACCTTCGTGCTTTTTCTCATAAGTTCTTTCTCTTTTAGGTTCTATTCTCCTCGGCCTTCTATTCTCTATTTCCTTTCCTTGAAAATTTCTTTTACTTCACTTTAGCCTGCTTAAATGGGTAGATTTTCTCACCTCATAGACTCTCTCTCCGGTATGGAGGGATTTAGGGCTAAGTACCACATTCCCCAAAGAGTATTCCTATGGTACTGTGCTCTAGATCAAGTGCTTACCCATAGGAATGAGGGAGAGGTGGTCATTCCCATGATCGCCTTCATAGAATGGGGGATGACACTTTCTATGGGTAGGGTAACCAGGGATTACTTGATCCCCTATAGACTATGCCCCCACTAATGTGCGCCCAACCTCTTCAGGATTCTGGGTAGTATAGATGCTCTCAATGATCATATGGAGCTAAACCTCACCTGGCACAACGTTGTTTGGATGTACGAGTGCCACCTGCTCAGAGACGCACGGTATTATCTTAAGTCTAGATCCTCGGTTGTCAGGCTTATCTCGTGCCTCCCCAAATCCAATAAGGGTATGAAGGATGACTTCCTAATAGCCTCGGGTGAATGGTATGATGGTCTTCACTACCCAATCCAGGAGGGAGAGCCAGGTGGGCTACCTTAGGTTTAGGTCTCCCTTCTTTTTTTTTCTTCTTCTTTTTTTTCTTTTTTTTTTTTTCTTTTTTTTCTTTTTTTAACATGGGCATTAGCTTTGTGATTTCACCGCTTTCTTCTTTCTTTTAGTATTCTGTTTACTTCTGATGGATGGCTTCGTTATCCTAACCGTGGTTTTGCTTCTCGGATGTTTTTGTAGATAAAAGACACGTAGCTCTCAGCCTCAACCTCATTAACGTCTCAGGCCTGAACAAGGTGCTGAGGTTTGAAGTGTTTGTAAGAGAAGATAGGCAGTTACGAGCTGTCCACCTCATCCTCGACTTCGAGCCCTTGTTGGATAAGTTCCAGGACATGGGCCATGTGATAAGAGTAGGCGATCCTCGGCTAACCCGGATAGACGTTTCAGCGCCAAGTTTTCTAGCTCGAAAAGATCTCCCGCCAATTGAGCTGCCCTTCCATCATTCCTCTCGTGAGGTAACGGCTCCAAGGGAAGAGACAGCCTCCTCATGCCTGACACTTAAGGCCGAGATAGACCAATTCCACCTCGAAGAAGAGGGAGAGGAGCCAGGAGAACTAATGGTTCAAGTCTCGAACTTCGAAGACGAGCCCGACAGATTTTTAGGTGTTCGCACCCTTGGTCTTGTCATCGCTCGCATAGACTATAGCTTAGAGGACAAAGAGGAAATGGCCTTGAACAGTGGGCCTTGAAGGAGCTCCTCGTGGAGAGGAATAAGGGCACCTTAAGGTCCCAACCTCTGCCTGCACTCCCTCCTCCTCCTCCTCCTTCTACAATGGGCCTGCTCCTCATCCCCAACTTAAAGAAGAAAAGGAAGGAGAAGGAGATAGCCAAAGAGGGGAAGGTGGTCCCTCAAAAGGAGCCCAAGCAGTAGAAAATGGCCAAAGACAAAGGGTGGGCCTCCTTGGTGGAGAGTAAGGAGGCTGAGCACTCGGCCGACATGTGCCATCCAACTTGGAATCCCTAGATTGAGTTGGATGGCGCGACGGTACCTTGGAGCTCCTCCATCAGGGAGTTCTAGAGAGGCCACACCTATTACGTGGTCGAGACTCTAAAGTGTCCTCTCCTACTGCCCAAGGACATGGACGCTTTGAAGCACATGAGGCAGCCAGACTTCTTCCTGTCCCTAAAAAGGGATCTAGCCCTGGTAAGTTCCTTAGCATGCTTCACTAAGAGTGTTTTCCTTTCTTCTCTTTTTTTTTTTTTTTTTTTAATGTACTCCTCCGTTGTTTATGTGCAGGATATCTAGGAGGTTTTTGTGGCGGAGGAGTGGGTCAAGGATGCCAGGAATGAGGCTACGGTTGAGGCCAACCTCCGCGCCAAGGCCAACAAGGCCTTGGGGGCCACCAAGTAGGATAACCAAGAGCTCACCACTAAAATAATTGCGGAGGAGAAGGCACGAAAGAGCATTGAGGCCGGTCTGAAAAATGCCCAGGACCAGGCTGAAGATCAACGTAAAAAGCTCTATCATACCGAGATAAAGCTAGCCACAAAGAAACAGCGGGTCTTGGAGCTGAAGGCAGAGCTGCAAAGGGCCAAGGAAGCTGTTTGGATGGCCAACGAAGCTGCAGAGGCCTTGGAGCAGGCATCCTATGACTGTGGGGTGCAAGAAACTGAGATCCAGCTGGTAGAGGAGCTGGCAGAGGTTTGCAGGGACTACTGCAAGGAAGTGTAGGCAGATGCGCTCAACCGGGCAGGAGTACATGTTGCCTCCGAGTGGAGGAACGCTGAGAACATCTTCTACCCCGAGGACATCTACGAAGTTCCAACTGTGCTCCCTTCTCCCGTTGCTCTTGCCCTAACCTCCTATGAGCAGCCCTCTACTACCCAGGCCTTTCTTCCTTCTCCTAAAGTCTCCAAAGGGCCTAGCAAGGTTGGTGACCAAGGCCAGGAATCTGAGGCGGCCAAGGGCAAAGGGGCTAGCCAGGATGGTCCTTGGCCTAAAGACAAGGGCAAAGGCAAGGAGGTCAAGCCCCTGCCAAAGGTCAAGGATACAGAGGCTACTCTCGAGATCAAGGATGTCGTTTCGAAAGCCAAGGATGCTGAGCCCAAGTCCAAGGCAGCTGATCCCAAGTCCAAGGCAGCTATTAGCTTTTTTTTTTTTTTTTTTTTTTTCTACCTTTCCTTTTGTTGTGGCAGTTTGCCATTGTGTATAATGTACCCCTCTTTTGTTCAATGAAAAGATATCAATTTTTGTTTTATGGATCTTTATTTTCCTTGCAATATTTATCTATGGTTGGTGTAGTTATCGTTTTACCCTTTGATGAGACTTGAGATTGATGATGCCTTTAAGGGTGAATATCCAGACTTTAACAAAAGCTAACAGTAATGAATAGTTGGTAATTCAAATGAATTAAATGCATATAAACAGTGAGAAAAATGGCTTTGTGCTGGTACTGAAAACTGTGCAATTAACAGGGGGTCTAAGTTTTTAAAGAGAAACATAACACTTAGAGAAATAATGGGAAGTATTATTTTACCCAAGGCATGTGGATAGAGGTGCCAGGAATAACCAAGGCTCTTGTTTAATACTTAGAGAAGTAAAGTGAAGTATTAATTTACCCAAAGCATGTGGTCCGAGAAGCCAGCCATAACCAATGTTCTGTTTAATACTTAGAGAAATAATGGAGAGTGTTAATTTACCCAAAGCATATGGTCTGAGGAACCAGGCACAACCAAGGTTCTATTTAACACTTAGAAATGATGTGAAGTATTAATTTACCCAAGACATGTGGTCTGAGGAGCCAGGCAAAACCAAGGTTTTGTTTAATATTTAGAGAAATAATGGAGAGTGTTAATTTACCCAAGACATGTGGTCTGAGGAGCCAGGCACAACCAAGGTTCTGTTTAACACTTAGAAATGATGTGAAGTATTAATTTAACCAAGACATGTGGTTCAAGGAGCTCGGCATAACCAAGGTTCTATTAAATACTTAGAGATGATATGAAGTATTAATTTACCCAAGGCATGTGGTTTGAGGAGGTAGGTATAACCAAGATTCTGTTTAATACTTAAAGAAATAATCAAGAATATTAATTTATCCAAGGTATGTGGTCCGAGGATCCAGGCAAAACCAAGGTTCTGTTTAATATTTAAATAAGCAATAGACGCAACACATAATGTCATAAATGAAAACATGGCAGAGCTTCTTTTCATTAATAATGGTACCTTCACAAGTTATTTACATTCCAAGGTCGCGGTACAATTATTTCGTCTAGATCTTCTAGGAAGTATGCTCCTACACCTGCTACCTTAGTGATACGGTACGGCCCTTCCCAATTGGGCCCTAATTTCCCCCATGCTGGGTTTTTGAAGTGCCCACCACCTTCCTCAATACTAAGTCCCCTAGGTTCAACGATCTTAACTTCACACCGGAGTCATACCCATGTTTAAGTTTTTGCTGGTAATATGCTAATTGAATCATGGTGTTTTCTCTCCGCTCCTCAACTAGGTCCAGACTCTTTTCCAGTAGGTTGTCATTGCTGTCTAGAGTGAATAAGCTAGTCCTCAGCATTGGGAATCCATTCTCTAGAGGAATCACAGCCTCAGCCCCATAGGTCATTGAAAAGGGGGTCTCCCCCATCGACCTGCAAGGGGTGGTCTGATATGTCCAGAGGACATGTGGAAGCTCGTCCACCCATTTGTCCTTTGCATCATCTAACTACTTCTTAAGTCCTTTCACTATAACCTTTTTGACAACCTCGGCCTGCCCATTCCCTTGGGGGCAGGCTGGAGTGGAATACTTATTCGTGATACCCATATTATAATAGTACATTCTGAAAGTCTTGCTATCAAATTGAAGTCCGTTGTCCGAGATGAGGGTATGGGGTATCCCAAACTGAGTGACAATGTTCTTCCATACAATCCTTTTGGCATCCACATCCCTGATGTTTGCTAGTGGCTCAGCTTCAACCCACTTGGTAAAGTAATCAGTGCTGACTAAAAGCCATCTCATGTTTCCTACTACTTTGGAGAAGGGCCCCACAATGTCCAAGCCCCACTAAGCAAAAGGCCATAGGCTAGACAGAGGGTTAAGAATGCCCCCGGGCTTATGGATGTTAGGAGCAAATCTCTAAAATTGGTCACACTTCTTCACATACTTTTGTGCCTCTCTTTGCATATTGGGCCACCAATATCCCTGAGTAAGGGCTCGGTGAGATAAGGATCTGCCTCCTGTATGACTCCCACAAATTTCTTCGTGCAACTCTTCCAAGAGTAGCTCCACTGCTTCGGGGTGGATGCACAGCAAATATGGCCCTGAAAAAGAGTGCTTGTATAGCTTTTGGTCCTCGGACAGCCAAAATCGAGGAGTCTTTCTCCTCACCTTGTCAGCCTCCCCCTTCTCCTCGAGCAAGATGTCATCCTTAAGGAATAGTACAATAGGATTCATCCAACTAGGCCTCACCCTTAGTTGATGAATCTGGACCTTCTCCCTCTTTGCCTCAACAGGGCTGCATAAATCCTCGACCAAGATGACCCGAGGTAGGCTTTGCGCTGAAGATGTCGCAAGAGTGGCAAGGGAATCAGCATGTGTGTTTCTACTTCTAGGGATTAGTGCAAAGAGAAAGAGTTAAATCCTGACTGCAAGTGCCTAGCCTGGTTTAGATACTCTTGTATCCTCACGTCCCTGGCTTCTAGTTCTCCCTTTACTTGGCCTACGACCAACCTCGAATTTGAGAACATCTCCACTATTTTTCTTCCCATTTTTTGAACCATGGCCATCCCCACCAACAAAGCTTCGTACTCAGCCTCATTATTTGTGGTAGAGAAGCCCAATCTTAAGGATTTCTCAATGATGATCCTTTTAGGAGATACCACAACTAGCCCCATTCTCAAATATAGGACATTCAATGTTTGTGGCCGTGCCATCAACATACACCTTCCAAGGTAGAGGTACCTGTAAGGATATCATCCCAACTAATTCTCCATCCATGCTCGACCTCTCACCACTTTCTTCAAACTAAGGCTCAGCGAACTCAGCTATTAAGTCGGCGAGGACCTGCCCTTTTATAGAGGTGTGAGGCATGTATTTGATATCGAAGGCTCCTAGGATCGTTGCATATTTTGCAACCCTCCCCGTGTAATCAGCTTTTTGAAGCAGTGATCAAAGAGGGAGTTGGGTTAGAACCACAACAATATGAGCTTGGAAGTAGTGTGGAAGCTTTCGCGTAGCATGCACTACATAATGACTTGCTTACATAATAAACCGGTCTCTGCACCCCATTCTCATCCCGCACCAATACCAAACTCACCACGTGTGAGGCTACAGCAATGTAAGCAAACAAAACCTTATCCTCATCGGGCTTGGACATAATAGGTGGCCGAGAAAGATATTCCTTCAATTGTTGGAAGGCCGAGGAACACTCCTCTATCCACTCGAATCCCTTCCACTTATGCAACAGCCAGAAGAAAGGCCTACACCTGTCCGCTTATTGAGAAATGGATCGATTCAAAGTGGCAGTCATTCCTGTCAACTTTTGGACCTCTTTGGAATTCTGAGAAGGCTGTAGGTCGTGGATTGCTCTAATCTGATCTGGGTCAACTTCAATTCTGCCATGGGTAACCATATAACCTAGAAACTTGCCAAAGCCTACTCCAAAAGAGCACTTAGTAGCGTTGAGGCGCAGTTTTTGTCTCCTTAGTATCTCGAAAATATTTCCAAGATCATTTATGTGCTTGGACTCCACCTTACTCTTTACCACCATATCGTCTATGTAGACCTCAATGTTCTTGGCCAGTTGTGGTTCGAACATCTTGGTCATCATTCTTTGATAAGTAGACCTCATATTCTTTAACCCAAAGGGCATCAGTTTGTAATGATAATTCCCTTTGGGTGTAACGAAAGAAGTCTTCTCCTAATCACCTCAAGCCAAGGGTATCTGGTGGTATCCCTAGAAAGCATCCAAGAAGCTCATCCAAGGATAGCCTGCAGTTGCATCCACCAGCTAATCTATCCGAGACTCCTTTGGGCAAGCCTTATTTAAGTCTGTGAAGTCTACACACACCCGCCATTTTCCACTTTTCTTCTTCACCACCACCGTGTTGGCCAGCCACTCGAGGTAAAACACTTCCTTTATAGCCCCTGCCAACTTAAGTTTGAGCACTTCTTTCTTGACAGCATCAGAATGTTCTTTGGATGAACGTTGAGGTGGTTGCTTTTTGGGAAGGACAGATGGATTGACATTTAAATGGTGACAAATGAAGTCCGAATCCACCCCGAGGGCCTCGTAAGTACTCCATGCAAACACATCAATATTTTTTCTGAGAAAACCTATCAGCTCTTCCTTCTCCCCAGGAGGTAGCTGAACTCTGACCTGGAAGAATTTCTCCTCGTCGTTGTCAATAACAATTTTCTCCAATTGCTCACACTTAGCCCCTTTTGCCGCTACCCCCAAAGACAATTCTGGCACCCTTGATTGCTATAAGTCCCTTACCGCAGAGGCCGAGGACTCGCCCCCAGTCTGATGTCTAATTGCGGCCACCATGCATTGCCTGGCCATGAATTGGCTTCCCCCCAGTTCCTTAACCCATCCTCCAAACGGATATTTCACCTTCAGGTGCAAGGTAGAAGGTACAGCCTTAATGGTGTGAAGCCAAGGCCTTGCCACAATGGCAGTGTAAGGGAAATAGGTGTCTACCACGATGAAATTCACTTTCACAACCTCTGTCCTTTTCTGAACGGGTAGTTAGATTTGGCCTTTTGGAAAGACAATCTTGCCGTTAAACCCTATTAAAGGGAAATCGTAACGTGTCAGGTCCTTAGATCTCAACTTCAGTCCTTTAAATAGGTCAGGGTACATGATCTCTGCGCCGCTGCCTTGATCCACCAGCACCCTCTTCACATCATACCCTCTTATCTTGAGGGTAACTACTAGGGCATCATCGTATGGCTGCAAGGTCCCCACTTTGTCTTCGTCGGAAAGCTCAATGCTAGTAGGACCTCCACTCTACTCTTTGGATCAGGGGACGAGCCATCTGCAGGTGGCTGAGCCACAGACATCACCCTGGATGGCTGAGAACTAGTCCTTCCCAGGGCAGCTAGGATGACGCAAATCATACCCAATGGCAGCCTTGTGGAAGCATCCCTCTGAGCCTCTGACCCTGCCTAATCGCCCTGTCCGTTGGGCTAATGTAGGAATTGCTTCAACTTTCCCACCTTAACTAATTACTCCAAATGGCTCCACAAAGTCCTGCAATCCTCGGTAGTGTGTCCTCGTTCCTAGTGGTACTGGCAATGAAGATTTTGGTTGCACTTCGCGGGGTCTCCCCCATCCTGTGTTGGCCATTGAAAATATGGCTCGTTTTTTATTTTTCCAGGATTTGGTGTACCGACTTTCGGAACATAGTATTGATTACTTGAGTAGTAGTTGATCTAGAGTGTCCCACAAAATCTCTCTAAGGTTGGCTGTTATTGTACCTGTCCGACCTGAGATCCCTTTTGTCCTGAGGGACCACCTTAGCCTTCCCCTTTCCTTGTTGCCGGTCTTCCTTGACTCGTTTATACTCATCAATGCGATCCATGATCCTACGCACATTCTTGACCAGTTTCCTGGTCAAAGACTTTCTCAGATCATGCTTGGCTAGTAGGCCGACCTTGAAGGTTCTTATAGCCACGTCATCAAAATCCCCATCTATCTCATTGAATATCTCCCAGTACATGTTGGAGTACGTTTTCAAGGTCTCCCCCTCATGCATTGCCATGGACAGCAAAGAGCCCAAAGGTTGAGGAACCCTGTTGCAAGTCACAAAACAGGCCCCAAACGCCCAAGTAAGCTCTTTAAAGAAGTTGATAGAGCTTTCCTTCAGGCCGTCAAACCACCTCATCGCCACAGGCCCCAAGTTGGATGGGAACACCTTGCACATGAAAGCATTGCTCTTTGAGTGCACAACCATTCTCTGGTTGAAGTGGCTTACATGCTTCTTCAATTGTACATGGCGAAAGTTGGTTGAGTAAAATTCCAGGAAAGTTTTCCCCTTTCGATTCTATGTGTAAACGATGATTTGGAGATCTGGTTAAGGGCCTTGCTCATAGCATCATTGCCCAGACCTTTGTGTGGCAGACTTTTACTCCTCCAGTCGTAGTGACAATCTTTGTCGTACAAAAAAAACTCACTGGGAGGAGTCCTAGACCTGGGCCTGTAGCTACCATCCTCCTTGTCCTCAGAGGAAGGGTTAGAATCTAAAGGAGTCCTTCTTCGTCGCTCGCGGCATAGCCTCCTGTGAAGATGGTCTATCTCTAGTTGCAAGCTTCTGGTATTCTCCTCGTGGGAGATGTGAATCCCCCCTCGAGACTGGCTCCTGCTAGTATGTGTGATGTGCACACTAACCTCATGGTCCCTCCTCCGCTTAAGGTTGAGGAACTGATCCTAATGTTGGGAGCCAATAGACTCCTCCTGATCCTACCCTGATCCTACCATGGTTGGACGTTGAACTCACTGAAGCTCAAGCTTTCTTATAGATGACGCCAATTTTAGGGGCGGGCTTTAGCTCTTAAGTCCCAAAGATGAATGGATTAAGGCCCAAAAAGCCCAATACAATAAATTTATAGAGAGTTGGCTAAAAAGCTAGGCTTCAACGAAGTGGACGACGCCCTTAATGGGCTAAGGATGGTAAGAGAGTAAGGAAAAGCAATAAATAGACAAATGTGATGCACAAAAATTCTTCCTTGGCAATGTTCGAGGAGAGTAGTTCTTGAATATATTTCACTTAGCTTTGATTACAGTTACTTTTTTTAATACTACAGTGTTTTCTCTACAGATTTTGTGTCCCCTACCTTTTGGAGGGTCTCTCACATTATATAGCTCCCTTCAGGCAATCTTAGCCCTTCATTTGTTGATTTTCCAGTCTACCACTCGAGTGCTTGTCCTATCAAACACCTTCCTAAACCCCTTGTGAGTTGCAGCAGCCAAGACAGTACTGTTCAGGGGTCTTCTCCACATAAATGCAGCTAGGAGATTTGGTGGGATGCATTGAATGTGGAGGCAGCCACCATCTCGCCAGTCATGTTAAGGCTAACCCCCTCTCCGAAACTTTTTCTCAACAGCAGGACCTCCTCTAGCAATGTGCCACTAACGTGGTCTTATTGTCCGAGCGTGTGGTCTCCTCAGCACAATAATGGGCACCTCGGCCATGGATACGACATATGCCATAGGTACCTTATCTGAATTCTTGTGCCCCACAATAACTTTTTTTTGAACTTAAGGAACTTAAATTTTGTCCTATATATATATACTTTTTTTTTTTTTTTGAAATGAACACAGAGACACAAGTAACACACTATGCATGGGCCACACAGACTCGTACTCACATCACACAACATACACTATATCCCAAGTACTACTCATTCTTTTTATTTTAGTTTTTGAATTAGTGGCCTAGCAACTCTTCGTGGTGTCCATATTGTAAAATATGCGTATCAAGTATTGGTATTAATATCATTGGTTCCTAAGGGTTCCAATTAGCTTAACTGGTAAAATTTTGGATGATTGAATAAAAGATCCGAAATTCAATCCTTGCCTATACCAAAAACCGATTGGTGTCTTGGTCTGATAACAAAGAGTTATCATTAGGAGCGGACGTCATAAGTTGAAACTCTCTCTCAAAATATATGTGTGTGTATATATATATATATAGAAAATGCATCATGGAAACTACTTGAATTTGTTTATAATTTTCTTTCTATACCCTTTATGCTGATAAATTTTTATAATGCTCTTAGCTTAATAATTATATCATCTATAAAATGTTTAAATTTCATATATATATATATATATATATTTTAAGAATCTAATATTTGTATTTTTAAATATGTTCAAAGATGTGTTTATGGATTAAATAATAAATAATATTTAATTGACATAAATTTTGATAGACGTGTTTACTATTAGAACATATAGATCATTTAATCTAACGTTGAGATTTCTTTTTAATAAAAGGTTAGTTTTTTTGAATGAGTTCAACCAAAAGTTATTAGAGGTGGCTTCAACCAATAGTAATTTTTTTTTTATCTAGTAAATTTTTTTTATACTTAGTGCTAATTAAATAGGTAACAGCTTCACCCAATTATAAACACATATACAAGGATAGTAACTTAAATTTCAACTTATTTTTTCCCCATCAAAATAGCTATTCCAAATGAAAGATATATATTTAGTAATAATTATCATCGACCAAGACCCTTGTAACCCAATTGGTATTTTTTTTTTAGTTCCAATGATAAATAATTAGCACATCATTTTAACTTTTAACTAGGAGTAAACATCTGTGCCTTCGGATAGAAGCTAATTATAATGTGGGCTAAGCAGACTCTTGCCCACCTCTAACAAAGGTTGGTGTGCCAAGGGATGGGCTTTTGATTTGAATTTGCTTGATGGAGGGTCACGTTTTATGCCAAGGACTGGGCCTGGGTCGAGTAAAAACTGATCCGAAAGAAATGGGCCTTGAGCTATACTACTAGTGGGATGGGCTTTGATACTTCGTCTCCAATACGAGGTATCTCAATAGTTACTGTTTTTACCTTTTTCTTTTTCTTTTTCTTTCTCTCTTTTTTTTTTTTTAATTAGAAAATAGTAATGCAAATGAAAATGAATCAAAGCTAGATTGAATTTGGGTACTTACAATAATCTAATTTTGTGGAAAAATACTTTTTTTTTTTAAATTTATTTATAGAAAAGTGGAAAAACTACATTAGATACTTGAATTTGTGCTTCTCTGAATCTATAGCACCTAATGCATCTTCAAAAAAATTTACAAAATTTAATAAATTTATATTAGATTGCAAATGGCCAATTTTATGCTAGTGGCCTAGCTACTCAACTTTTTTTATTTTATTTTTTTAATTTGTTTATAATATTATTGTCAATTTTTGCCAATTGTCCAAGAAAATGAATCATGGAAATTGCTAATGGAAGAGAAATATTCACTCCTTAGGAAAATGTTATATTATAACGTGCTATTGGTAAGTTCTTATAAGTTCCTCAATTTTTGTATTTACGTATACTACTTAAGATTCAATTAATTTTTCTATTTTTCCTATCTTTCCCTGTTTTTCTTTTTCTTATAAAGTTTTTTATATCTATATTGACATTTTCTATTAGACCTTAATAATTAAAAATTATTTACAAATCAAAGAAATATTATTTATAATATGATTAGAATAAACTAATTTCTAAAGTCTAAAAAAATAGACTAGTCTGTTAAAGGTGCAACTTCACATAATAATACAATCCCATAATAACCTCAACTTTATCCAAGCATATGGCATAGATGGATTAAACGCATTATTTGATGAGTTAATACTTACTGATATTAATTTCATATTGATAATGAAATATATCATGGTTCATATTAAAAAGAAATGAGATTTTAATATTGAGTTTTACTTTATCTTGGGTAGTGTGATACATGTAACATGGTGAAGAGAACCTAAAATCTAACTTTCAATTTTGATAATGGTGTTCACACACACACACAAATGTTAACTATCTACCATGTGAAAAATGGTTAACAAAAAGTGAAGTCTCAAGCTGTTAGGAGAAATTGATTGTTAATGATGATTTTAACTTTTTTAGGTGTCGTGTTATTTTTAATTAATATATTGTTATAATAAGGGTCAATTGCAATTAATTCACTTGTGATTTGGCCTAGGGGGTTGTTGCACAAGTAATGCACGACGAGGCTTCCTGTTGCTATATATGTCTGGTTGGCGTTCCTATATACTAAGGGTTTGCCCACACTGGGTATGAAAGAGTAGTTTCATGGCGAATACAAATCTTCTGTATCACTTTTTGTATACCATTCTATAATCCACCAATCACAACGTACCATGTTTTGATTTTATTTTCTTTATAAAATAACTGAAGTTTAAAGTAGAAAGCAATCATACACATGGAAGTAGTGATTCGTCAAACATAGAGTGGTATACAAAAAGTGATACAAAGGATTTGCATTCTATCATAGCACGATCCATACCAGCAGTGGCTAGTTCCACTCCATCCTACTGACCATTTATTATCGTTTTGTTTTGTTTGTTCTTCGTTTTCCGTTGATTCAAGAAGTTATATTTCTTCTTCGATCCAGGTGTCAAGGATCTTTAGAATTTGATGAAAAGAATCTCTAAATTTTTTAACAGGAACTTGAGAGACAATAATATTTACGCTCTTGAAATATTGTTGTCAAAGCTAAGGCAATGCTCGTGAAACCAAAAGCTTATAGGCTGAGCTTTATATTCCAATTCAAAATTCCTTGGACGAATCACATATCAAGCAGGAATTTGAGCTTGAATTGATTTTCTTAGTACGTTTAAGGTTTACTTCATGGCTAGCCTAACCTAGTCCCCCGCAATTACCCAGCCAAAAAAAAAAAAAAAAAACAAAAAGGATGATTTTGTTGCAAATATTTGATTTGTTTTGGGTCAGGGGACTTTACGAATACAAATCACAAACTTGCAAAGTTTTTTTTTTTTTTTTTTTTTTTTTTCATTTTAAAATTTGATTATTTTATATATAAAAAATGAACACAAATACATAACAAATTATGATTTGTGAAATATAAAATGAAACACAAAATGTGAAAAAAATAATTTGTATCGTGCACAATAATATTTGTACTCACAGAACTGCTGAATCTGCTGATCAACTGTGAACATAGAAATGACACCATAAAATTCTACCATATTCGACAGCAGCTGACTAAACCAATGGCAAAGTTCGTGCTTTCATAATTTTTATGTAAATTTGTGATTCTTCACAACCGTCAAGTATACTTGCATGAGTACAATTTATTACAAATAAACATGTAAGAGGGTATTCCAAAAGTGATCATATTGTAATTTCAAAAAGAAGATAAAAATATAGTATTAGAATATGTCCAGTTGAATTCATCCTACTATTCATTTATAAAAAGACAACATATATGGTTAGTGTAGGGGGCGGATTCGAGCGCTCTCTAAGGATCGAGAGAGTGGGCCCAAGCCCAACTAACCCTTCAATAAATTTGTAGAGTGTGGACTCAAGAGCTAGGCCTCAGTAAGGAAGGCAACGGCCATGCATGGATGTACGTGGTTGCCAATAACTAGGACGTGGGCTTAAACACACAACGAGACTCCTCGGACGTGCCTTATGGAGCTGGAAACTACTGTTATCTCTTTTCAGAAGGGTTACAAGAGTTGGGAGAGAATACTCTGCTACAGTATTCCTTTTTCTCTGGTTTTTTGTCCGTCCCCTTCACAAGAGGGATTTTTACATTATATACTCCTCACTCAGTTGATCCTAGCCCTACATTTGTTGATCAATCCGGCTTCTACTCGAGTGTCTGTCCCATCAGCCGCATTCCCATACCTTCAGTGGGTTGCAGCGCTCCAGACGGCACTGTTCAGAGGTCCTGTCCTCATTAATGCGGCCAGAGCGTTAGTTGAGGGCATTTAATGTGGAGGTGACAGTTCGCCTGGGACCTGCTCCTCCGCCATGCTCCAATGTCCGGCCATTGGTTCTCGTTATTTGCTCCTTGGATGCTTGGGGAGACCCCCCTTAAAGGTGTGACGTGTGCCCACTTTCTGTCCTCGGCATGCCGAGGATGTAACCATCCTCGGCAACGCTCCTTGGGTCCTGGGCTCCAAACTTTGGCCCTCGGACCTCGGATCGTTGAGGCGTCCTCGGCATGGGCCGTTGGGCTGGGCCTGGAGTGGGCCGGGGCTGCTGACTTATTCTGGCCCCACAATAGCCCCTCAAAATCGTGCTGTCCGCATCCTCGGGCGGAAGGAGGATTTTGATATCCCCGGACCTGCTTCGCGTCTAATCAAGTCTTATCCCTCGTCGGCGTTGGCGCCTTTTCAGCTGCCCAAGGTGCGTTACTGGCGCTTCGATGTGCGTAACGTGTCTTGCATTAAATTCGGGCGGCTTTATGCTTCCCACGTTCAACGGACAGATGACAATCTGACGGTGGGGATGCGTTTGGCACTTATGGGCGGGAAAACTTGCGCAGCTCTCCTTTCTAGGGTATAAGTACCCATTAGAACCGTTTCTTCACTCTTCATTTGCAATCGAGAGCTCCTGCGTCTTTACTCTGAGTCCAGCCAAACTTCCACCTCCACCTCCAGCACAAAAAGCCAGTCCGAGGACTCCTCCTCATTTCTATAAGTCTCTCTGTCTTTCTCTGAGCTTTCTCCCTCTTTACTCGTCCTTCTCTTTCATTTGTTCATCTTTTAGTCCATTTAGGCGTCATCTAGGATGGGTAGACTTAAGAGGTTTGTTGATACTGAGGAGGTGATGGAGAAATTCATCGCCGATCACAAGATACCGGCCAATGTGGGCCTAAGGTATTGTATGGAGGGGGAGTGGTACCTCAAGAGGCGAGAGGGCGAAGTGGCGATTCCTATCATCGCTTTCCTTGAAGGGGGGATGACGATCCCCATGGGGCCAGTGATGAGGGGTTACCTCACCTACTTCCGGTTGACCCCCACCCAGTGCGCCTCCAACATGTTCAGGATCCTGGGCAGCGTGGACGCCCTTAACGAAAAAATGGGTCTGAGGCTGACCCATCACGATGTCAACTACTGCTACAATCTTCAGCATTTGAAGAACAAGTCCTATTACATGAGGACGAGGGACGACAGGGTCCGGCTTATCCAGTGCCTCCCCGAGTCCAACAAGGGGATGAATGAGGATTTCCTCATCGTGTCCGGAGCGTGGCACGATGGCCTTCACTGCCCGACGGAGGAGGGAGAACCAGGTGGGGCAAGGGGAATGAAAGGGGATTTGTATATTCTAGCTTCTTTCTTTGCGTCGTTTTTTCCCTATATTGTTTGGCCTCTAACCACGGACTTGTACCCCCCCCCCTCTTTTTTTTTTTTTTTTGCAGATCTGCACTCCTATGCGCGCCATTATAACTTGATCAACAGGGAGGACTTGCAGAAGGCGCTCAGGTCGGCGGATTTCGAGGAAGAGGAAGATCACCAAGTCAGAGCTGCGCACAAGATTCTGGGGTACACTCCGCTCCAGAAGTCATTCGCGGCCCCGAAGTACGTAATCAGAGCAAACGATCCTCGGCTACAGAAAATAGTGGTGACCGAGGACGGGTTTGAGTTTCCCGAGGACACCTCCACTTCAGAAGGCGTCACGGTAGCAGTCCCCTCGTCTTCCCATTCGTTCCCAGAGGCCATAGAAGAGAACTTAGAGAGGGAAGGGGAGCCTGTAGACTTTGGTGCTGCCGAGGAGGACTTCAGTGTTTTTGAGGAACTCCATCAGTCCGAGGACCCGTCGGGAGACTTGGGTGACCCTCGTCTGACAGAGGCAGATCTCTTCGCGGTACAGAAGTCTTCTCGGCGCAGGATGGGCTACAAGAAGAAGTACCAGCCAAGCCTATCCGAGCTACTGGAAGGGCCGCCGGGGAAGTCCAAGCCGAAGCTCCCTCCCCCATCTCCGAAGAATCGACCTGTTCAGACCAGGTCAGCTTCAACACAGCCCAAGCTTCCTCCTCCTCCGCCTCAGGCGAGCCCGTCGTCAAGGCCCGAGCCCGCTGACCCTAAGCAGAAGAAGGACAAGGGCAAGAGGACCCTAGAGGACAAATCTGGGCCCACGCGGGAGGGCGAGGGCAATCAGCGGCCACCGAAGCAGTTGAGGATAGGCCCCTCAACGCAGGAGAAACAGGTCGCTCCCCCGCCTGAGGTCCAGGCCTGGCTTCCCGCCCCGATGCTCCGCAGGGCTCCCTTGAGGGATGACTCCTCCCTAAGGGACTTTAAAGAAGGTGAGGGCGCGTACGTTGCCGACGCTGTGGAGAGGTGCCTGCTCCTGCCTGCGGACATGACGGAGCTCGGGACCATGAGGAGTAGGGACGTCTTCCTCTGCCTTAAGCGGTATTTGGGGATGGTAAGACTTTAACACTTGTGCTTTTCTTGCCTTTTTCCTGCTTTCATTTCTTTTGAGCTCGGCTAACTGCAACTTGTCTGTTTCGTTTGGCAGGCTGTACAGGCCACCTTCAGGCTGGAAGAGGCGGCCTCTGAACATGGGAAGGCCCTGGATCAGGAGCGCGATAGGCGCATGGTGGCCACCAGGACCCTCAAGAAGTCGGAGGAGGACCTTGCCAAGGCTAGGGAGGCGCTGAAGGCAATGACCCAGGCTAAGGAGAGCGCAACCTCGGGCCTTGAGGGTGCCCAAAGGCAGGCCGAGACTCAGACAAAGCGTCTGGGTGAGGCGGAGAAGCAGTTGAAGCTAGCCGAGGATCAGATAGCTGGCCTGGCGAAGAAAGTGGCAGCTGCCGAGGAGGCCAAGAGGGTGGCTGAATGGGCCAAAGGGGAGGCTGAGAGGGCCAAGCTTGAGGCCGAGCATGGCAGGGAGGAAGCCTGGGCCACTAAGCAGGAGGCTGAGGAGGCAGCCTTCACTGCCGGGGCAGCTGAGACAGCAGCTACCTACAAAGCCCAAGTCCCTGGGTTATGTAGGCGCTATTGCTCCGAAACTTGGAACGAAGCCCTCAGGCAGGCTGGAGTGGATGCTTCCTCTGACTTGTGGAAAGAGGAGAATGTGTACTACCCTCCTTTTATCCGCGAGACTGCCCACGATGGCTCCGAAGCCGAGGAGGCCGCTGTGGAAACTGTTGCTACTCCGGGCGAAGAGGCCTCGGATGCTGGGGTTGCTGATGAGCCAATCCAAGGGGGCAATCCCCCCATGGTGGTTGTGTTAAGTGATGGCTCCAACGAGGACGCGCCTCAGCAGGTTGTAGAGCCTTCCCCTGCCGCCCAGGTCTCTTCTGCCGAGGGGGCGGCTATTCCTGCTGTGCCTCTGCAGGCCATTCCCATCAATCAGGGCTCAGGGGACCCTGAGGCAGCTACGGGCCAGCCACCCACTGAAGCAGCCACTTAGGCCCTATGGCCCTTCTGCCTGCTGCACTTTATTTCTGCATCTCTTTCTTTTTCCCTTTTTTGCTTTACTTGTAATGCAACTTCTTGGGTGCAATTCCCTTGTGCTTAATGAAATGAACGCTTTATCTTCTTTTCTGTTTGTTGTGGCCATTTTCTTACTTGCACGCTATTCAGTTTTTTTTTTTTGTATAACTTTGACTTCAATGGTACCTCGGCCAATTGCAGCATTTGATAATTACAACGTAAGGTGGAATTTTGAAGTAGACACTTAGGATTTTTTAAAGTAGTTAGTTTCTCCTTAGGCATAGGTCCGAGGACCTAGCAGTCCTATGTTTATGTACAACACTTGGTTTTATTTAAGTGGTTAGTTTCCCCATAGGACTGAGTCCGAGGACCATGCAGTTCCCTGGTTCTGTCTAACTCTTAAGTTTTCTGAAGCAGTTAGTTTCCCCATAGGACTGGGTTCGTGGACCATGCAGTTCCTTGGTTCTGTCTAAAGCTTAGCATTCTTAAGTAGCTAGTTTCCCCGGGGGACTGAGTCCGAGGACTATGCAGTTCCGTGGTTCTGTCTAACACTTAGTTTTCTTAAAGTGGTTAGTTTCCCCATGGGAATGAGTCCGAGGACCATGCAGTTCCCTGGTTCTGTCTAACACTTAGTTTTCTTAAAGTACTTAGGACGCGAGGCAAATAACTAAGATATGCAAACAATATGAATCAAAGTGACTCCTTTATTAATAGTAGTACCTTTTCAGGTTGTTTACATTCCACGGACGAGGTACAGATTTGTCATCTAAATCTTCTAAATAGTACGCTCCTATCCCTGCCACTGAGGTGATTCGATAGGGGCCCTCCCAGTTAGGCCCGAGCTTTCCCCAGGAAGGGTTCTTGGCAGTTCCTACAACCTTTCTCAGCACCAAGTCTCCCGGTGCTAGTGGTCTGAGCTTTACGTTGGTGTCATATCCCTGCTTGAGCTTTTGCTGGTAGTAGGCCAGCCGGATCATTGCTTGCTCTCTTCGTTCGTCTACCATGTCCAGGCTCCGCCCCAGTAGCTCATCATTGCTGCTTGGGGTGAAGGAGCTCGTCCTTAGCGTCGGGAAATTGGTTTCCAGGGGGATCACTGCCTCCGCACCATAGGTCATGGCAAAAGGCGTTTCCCCTGTTGAGCGTCGGGGCGTAGTCCGGTATGTCCAGAGGACATGGGGCAGCTCCTCTACCCATCTCCCTTTGGCGTCATCCAGTCTCTTCTTAAGCCCGTTGACGATGACTTTGTTGACCGCCTCGGCCTGTCCATTCCCTTGGGGGTAGGCTGGCGTCGAGTACCTGTTTGTGATCCCAAGCTCGCAACAGTATTCTCTGAAGGCTTTGCTATCGAACTGGAGCCCGTTATCCGAGATGAGGGTATGAGGGACCCCGAACCGTGTAACTATGTTCCTCCAAAGGAATTTCTTCACGTCTACATCTCTGATGTTGGCTAGTGGTTCGGCTTCGACCCACTTGGTGAAGTAGTCAGTGGCCACCAACAGGTACTTCTTGTTCCCTGGTGCCTTGGGGAAGGGTCCCACGATGTCCAAGCCCCATTGGGCGAACGGCCATGGGCTGGATAATGGGTTGAGGACCCCTCCTGGCTGATGGATGTTTGGGGCGAACCTTTGACATTGGTCGCACTTCTTGACATATTCTTGGGCCTCTTGCTGCATTCCCGGCCACCAATATCCTTGAGTGATGGCTCGGTGAGCCAGGGATCTCCCCCCTGTGTGGCTCCCACATATTCCCTCGTGCAGCTCTTCGAGTAGTGATTCCGCCGCTCCGGGGTGGACGCACAGTAGGTATGGTCCAGAGTAGGAGCGCTTATATAGCTTGTGATCCTCGGACAACCAGAACCGAGGGGCCCTCCTTCTAACTTTCTCGGCCTCCGACTTGTCCTCGGGTAGGATGTCGTCTTTTAGGAATCTCACTATGGGGTCCATCCAGCTGGAACCCACCTCAATCTGGTGGACGGGGATCCCTTCCCTTGGCACTTCGCTTGCCCTCCCCAGATGTTCCACGAGTATTATCCGAGGCAGAACCCCTGCCGAGGAGGTCGCGAGCGTGGCCAATGAATCGGCATGGCTGTTCCCGCTCCTGGGGATATGAGACAGGCTGTAGAGGCTAAACCCTACTCGCAAGCGTCTGACTTGGTCCAGGTATTCTTGCATTCTGGAATCCCTGGCCTCCATCTCCCCATTTACCTGGCCTACTACCAACCTCGAATCCGAGAACATCTCTATCGACTTGCCTCCCATCCTCTGCACCATGATCATCCCTTGTAGTAATGCCTCGTACTCGGCCTCGTTGTTCGTGGCCGCGAATCCGAGCCTTAGGGATTTCTCAATGACATGTCCTTCAGGGGATACTAGGACCAGCCCCACTCCGGACCCCCTTTGGTTTGCCGCGCCATCCACATACATTTTCCAACGTGTTGCCTCCGGGATGGAGATCGTCCCAACTGATTTCCCATCACAGCTTTTATCCTCGGCCGTCACTTCTACGGTTGGTTCGGCGAACTCGGCCGTCAAATCCGCCGGAACCTGGCCTTTTATGGAGGTCCGGGGCATGTACTTGACGTCAAAAGCCCCCAGAATCGTGTTCCACTTCGCGATTCTACCTGTGTAATCAGCGGCCCGGAGCACAGACTTCAAAGGCAATTGGGTTAGGACAACCACGGTGTGAGCCTGGAAGTAATGGGGGAGCTTTCTCGTGGCGTGGACCACGGCTAGGATGGCCTTCTCTAAGGGTAGGTATCTCACCTTCGCTTCGTGCAGTGACTTGCTGACGTAGTAAACTGGCCTTTGAACGCCATTATCCTCCCGTATCAGTACTAGGCTCACCGCATGGGGCGCCACAGCAAGGTACGCGTATAGGACCTCGTCGACCTCGGGATGGGACATGATAGGCGATCGGGAGAGGTAATCCTTGAGTTGCTGGAAAGCTGCGACACAATCCTCAGACCACTCAAATCCCTTCCACTTGTTGATCAGGAGGTAAAAGGGTCTACACCTGTCGGCCGACCTGGAAATGAACCGGTTCAGCGCCGCGATCATCCCGGTAAGCTTTTGGATCTCCTTGGGATTCTGCGGAGGCTTCATATTGTGGATGGCCTTGATCTGGTCAGGGTTGACCTCGATCCCACGGTGAGTGATCATATACCCCAGGAACTTGCCAGAGCTTACGCCAAATGAGCATTTCGATGCATTAAGGCGGAGCTTGTGCTCCCTCAGGACGCCAAATGTGCGGCCGAGGTCTTCCAAGTGCTCGGACACCAACTTGCTTTTCACCACCATATCGTCAACATAGACTTCGACGCTCTTGCCCAACATCGGCTCGAACATTCTCGTCATCATCCTCTGGTAGGTGGATCCGGCATTTTTCAGGCCAAACGGCATGACCTTGTAGTGGTAGTTCCCAATGGGTGTCACAAATGCCGTCTTCTCTCGGTCCTCCAAGGCTAGGGGAATTTGATGGTAACCCTGAAAAGCGTCCAGGAAGCTCATCCGAGGATGGCCTGCAGTCGCGTCCACTAGCTGGTCTATTCGTGGCATCGGGAAGGGGTCTTTGGGGCAAGCTTTGTTCAGGTCCGTGAAGTCTACGCAAACCCTCCACTTCCCACTTTTCTTCTTGACCACCACAGTGTTGGCCAACCATGTGGGGTAGAAGATCTCCTTGATAGCCCCCGCGTGCTTAAGCTTATCGACCTCTTCCCTGATCGCATCAGCGTGCTCTTTCGACGGGCGCCGAGGTGGCTGCTGCTTGGGGATCGCAAATGGGTTGACGTTGAGGTGGTGACAGATGAAGGATGGATCAATCCCAGGGGCGTCGCAGGGATCCCATGCGAACACATCAAGGTTTCTCTTGAGGAATTCGAGTAACTCCTCCTTCTCCCGTGGAGGCAGTTGTATCCCGACCTGGAAAAACTTCTCCGCATCATCGCCAATTATCACCTTCTCCAGGTTTTCGCATTTAGCATCCTCGGCAGGTGCACCTGGGGGCGCCACCTGGGTCTTTGATTGCTATGAATTTTCCTCGGATGGGGCCGAGGATTGCGCATCGATCCGACGAGATATGGCAGCCACTGTGCAATACCTAGCCGTGGACTGGCAACCTCGGATCTCCAGAACCTGGTCCCCTGACAGGAACTTCACCTTCTGGTGCAAGGTGGAGGCCACGCCATCCAGGGCGTGTAGCCAAGGCCTCCCTACGATGGCTGTGTAGGGAGAGTATGTGTCCACCACTATGAAGTTCGCCTCCACCACCACTGGACCTGTCTGTACGGGCAGTCTGATCATGCCCTTTGGGATGACGAGCTTCCCATCGAAGCTCATTAGGGGGGAGCTGTAAGGTGTGAGGTCCTCCTGCTTTAGCCCCAGCCCCTTGTAGAGGTCTGGACACATGACCTCGGCCGCGCTGCCACCGTCCACCATCACCCTCCTCACATCGTAGCCCCCTATTCTGAGGGTGACGATCAGGGCGTCCTCGTGTGGTTGGATGGTCCCAATCTTGTCCTCCTCCGAGAAACTCAGGGCTGGGGGAGGATTCCTCCTGGACCTCTTTGGCCACGTCTGGGGGTCCTCGGCGGGCAGTTGGGACACAGACAACACTCGTAGAGGGGGTGTGCCCGTCCTTCCTGGTGCAGCCAGTATTATATTGATCGTCCCGGTGGGTTGCCCCATGGCGGCGTCCCTCCGAGGTTCTTGGTAGTTCCGGCTTTGCTGACCGCTGGAATGGTGGAGGAGGTGCTTCAGCCTTCCCTCCTGGACTAGCTGGTCCAGGTGGTTCCAAAGATCCCTGCAGTCCTCCGTATTATGCCCGTGATCCTGGTGGTACTGGCAGTAGCGACTTTGATTGCGCCTTTCAGGTTCCCCAGCCATCTTGTTCGGCCACCTGAAGTACGGTTCGTCCTTTATCTTCTCCAGCACCCTGTGCACGGGTTCTCGGAACACAGCGCCTACCGTCTGCGCATGGGTCGCTCCAGAATGCCCACCGAAATCCCTCCTCGGACGGGCATTGTCATAACGGTCCGACCTGAAATCCCTTCTCTCCTGGGGGGTGGCCTTCTCTTTGCCTTTGCCTTGCAGCATGTCTTCCTCCACACGCTTGTACTTGTCGATCCGATCCATCAGCTGCCGCACGCTGGTGGCCGGCCTACCGGTTAGGGACGTCCTCAGGCCGTGCCCCATAGGTAATCCATTCTGGAACGTGTTGATGGCAACAGCATCGTACTTGCCGTCCAACTCGTTGTAGATCTCCCAATACTTGTCCGAGTAAGCCTTGAGGGTCTCGCCGTCGCGCATGGACAAGGACAGCAGCGCGCTCATGGGCCGAGGAGGCCTGCTATTTGTGACAAAGCGGGAGCCGAAAGCCTGGGTCAGCTGCCTGTACGAGTCTATGGAATTCGTCCTTAGACCGTTGAACCACCTCATCGCCACAGGTCCCAAGCTGGATGGGAAGACCTTGCACATCAGCGCCTCGTTCTTGGAGTGGACCGCCATCCTTTGGTTGAACTGGCTCACGTGCTCCACAGGGTCCGTCTTGCCGTTGTAGGCGATGAAAGTTGGCTGCTGGAACCGCCGAGGAAGCTCCGCGTCCTCTATACGACGCGTGAAGGGTGACCTGGAGAGCCGGTCCAGCGCCCTGCTCATGGCATCGCCTCCCAAGTCCCTTGGGGTCGGGTTGGCACGCCTACGCCTCTGGTAGCGCTCCTCCTCGTGGGAGAAAGTCTCGCTGGGGGGCGTCCTTGACCTTTGCCGGTATTCATCGTCGCTTTCGTCGTCGGAGGGCGGGTCAGGGCTAGGCTCAGATCGTCTTCGTTGCGCGCGGCGCAGCTTCCTCTTTAGCTCGTCTATCTCACGTTGCATGGCCACCTTATCGTCCCCTCTCCGGGAAGCGTGGCTGTGGGCCTCTTGTGAACGTGTGGCGTGGCCGTCGTCGCGCTTCTGGGGAATGTGCCCGTCCCCCCGGCTTTCGCTCGCCGTTGAAGTGTGCACGCTTCCCTCTCGAAACCTCCTGTTGTCGTTCTGACCGCCTCCGGGGTCGCCATACTTACCTTGATGCCGTGACTTCGCCGGTTCAGGTCGATTGGGAGTTCCTTGGTGAAGGCCTGATCCTACCATGCTTAACTGTTGTCCTCACCAACGCACAAGCTCTTCCCACAGACGGCGCCAATTGTAGGGGGTGGATTCGAGCGCTCTCTAAGGATCGAGAGAGTGGGCCCAAGCCCAACTAACCCTTCAATAAATTTGTAGAGTGTGGACTCAAGAGCTAGGCCTCAGTAAGGAAGGCAACGGCCATGCATGGATGTACGTGGTTGCCAATAACTAGAACGTGGGCTTAAACACACAACGAGACTCCTCGGACGTGCCTTATGGAGCTGGAAACTACTGTTATCTCTTTTCAGAAGGGTTACAAGAGTTGGGAGAGAATACTCTGCTACAGTATTCCTTTTTCTCTGGTTTTTCGTCCGTCCCCTTCACAAGAGGGATTTTTACATTATATACTCCTCACTCAGTTGATCCTAGCCCTACATTTGTTGATCAATCCGGCTTCTACTCGAGTGTCTGTCCCATCAGCCGCATTCCCATACCTCCAGTGGGTTGCAGCGCTCCAGACGGCACTGTTCAGAGGTCCTGTCCTCATTAATGCGGCCAGAGCGTTAGTTGAGGGCATTTAATGTGGAGGTGACAGTTCGCCTGGGACCTGCTCCTCCGCCATGCTCCAATGTCCGGCCATTGGTTCTCGTTATTTGCTCCTTGGATGCTTGGGGAGACCCCCCCTTAAAGGTGTGACGTGTGCCCACTTTCTGTCCTCGGCATGCCGAGGATGTAACCATCCTCGGCAACGCTCCTTGGGTCCTGGGCTCCAAACTTTGGCCCTCGGACCTCGGATCGTTGAGGCGTCCTCGGCATGGGCCGTTGGGCTGGGCCTGGAGTGGGCCGGGGCTGCTGACTTATTCTGGCCCCACAGTTAGCATTATACGTGAAAAATACTAATAAAAAAAAAAAACAGATTTGCACAAAACATGTGATTTAATTAAAATATGAATTCAAGTACATTATGATGAGATATTTGTGGCCAATAGAATAAATCTGTTCAATTTATAGTGTATTATATGATTACAGACAGAGCTAAATGCATTGATTTACTGCTTAAGAAAGTCAATTAATTTGAAAAATGTTTTGCTTTTGATAGAATTAAATATATCATAAGTCAAGTGGATTTTCTTTAGAGTAAATAATGTCTCTTTTATAGGATTATGAACTTCTAAGAGAGTTAGAATGTAACTAATAAGTTATTTATTTAGTGATTATTGAATAGCTCATCTCAACTCATGATGAGGATTAAATTGGCATTCCCATGAACATAAGAAGAGCTATTATCCAAAGTCATGATATATTAAATGAAGCTTCAATTTAAAAAGGTCAGTAAAAATGTAACTAATAAGTATTTTTTTTGTATAATGTATTTTTATAATTCTTATGTAAACTTGTGATTTTTCACAATTGTCAAGTATACTTGCATGAGTACAATGTATTTCTCACAAAATAAAAAGACATTCTAAATGTCATAATATTTTTGTGGGGGTGTAGATCTGAGTCCACCTCGAAGACCTCAGCTCAAGGAAGAAAAACCAAGAAGCCCCCTCCGCGGTAAGAGCCCGACCTAAGTACCAACGAGGGACAAAGGAGACCCACCGTTGGGAAGAGGCCATCTGAGGACAATACCAAGGTGACGATCGAAACATGTACTCATTTTTTTTTTTTTTTGAGAAGATTCATTCTAGACTTGCATGAGAATCTCTTTGCATTGGTTAGGTTACTTTCTTTTCATGAATCTGCTTCTCAAAAACATTAAAATTAAAATTAAAAAAAGTAAAAAAAAAAAAAAATTATCAATCTAAAGTGCATGTAGGGGTGTCAATGTTCGACCCAACCCGCGAACACGACACGAACCCGACACTGGTTTTTTCAGGTTAGGGTTGGGCCTTAATGGGTTTGGGTCATAAACGGATCGACTCGAAAGCGACACGATAAGAAACGTGTCATAAGCGGGTCAACTCGCGTAACCCGCAATAGACACGTTTGACATGCCAATTTATTTGTGTCAACTCAAAATAACTCACTTAACACAACCCGTTTAACTCATATAATAAATAAATATTTATTTTATTTTAGATTTGTCAAATACCTTTTATATCTAACATATATTTTAAATTTAAAAAGAAAAGTGAGTAATTACAAAAATTTACAAGAGATATAATTGGAAATTGAAACTTTACAGACCCTAAAACTACTAACACTTTTTTTTTTTTTTGGGCATAGAACTTGCACAAATGAAATTAGATGAGCTTGTGGAAGATGTTATGAATTTGGACATCAACAAAGAATCTATGGATGATAATCGCGGTCATAGTCAGGATTAGTCTACTGTTTGCTCAAATTCTTTCAATATTGATACTTAGCATTTGGCAAGTTCCAAGGATATTATATTTTTGTTGAACTATGTTATTTTATTTTTGTTAAACTTTGTTATTTTGAATTTGGGTTGAAGTATATGCACTTCTTTTGGAGTGTAAAGAACTTATTTCTAGATGAATGTTATATTTTTGTTGAACTATATTATTCTGAATGTAGGTTGAAGACTTGAAGTGTATGCACTAATTTTTGGGATATAAAAAAAAATTATTTCTAGATGGATATTATATTTAATATTATGCAGGTTGAAATGGGTTGTGTTACATTCGTGTCAACCCAACACGACTCGTTTATTAAACTTGTCAAATGGGTTGGGTCAGGTCAACCCGCCTTATTAACAGGTTGGGTTAGGGTTGAAGGATCATGACATGATTATTAAATGAGTTGGGTTAGGGTTGAGTCATTTAGTCGAATACCCCTACCTCGACACGACACGAACCCGACATGCTAACCCGAATTGACACTTCTAAGTGCATGCATTTGAATTGAGCCCAATCACCGCCTGTAATTCCTACGACATTTTACTAAGCCACGTCTTAAACTTTTTTTTTTCTTTGTTTCAATAATTTGCGTCTTTGACATAAATCGAAACTTGAGAGAGAAAGAAAAGTCAACAATTTCAGCTAATAACGTAATAAGCTCATTTTTTTAACAGTACGTAGTCACGTAAATAGATACATTCTCCTTGCTTTCATACTCTATTTATTTATTTATTTAAAAAAAAAAAGATTGGATAAGTTATAATGTTTATTGAGGACCCCAAACATTTCACGGATATGTATCACCATGAATTTAGGCACCATGTTAGCCTTTCATTCTTTCTCAGAAAGTTATGATATTTCGAAACAGATAGTAAGAAGAGAAGATGCATCTTATCTATGCTTGATTTCGAAGTATAAAATTCTTTTAATATACCAATCAGATTAGGGAGGAATAACCTAGGAGCATGACTCTTTTTCATGCTTGGTTTCCAATGTATAAATTTCTTTTGATAGACCAATCAAATTAGGTAAGAATGACCCAATATTGTGTTTGAATATACTTGGACTTTGAGTGGTCCAAACGACCTAGCTTTTTAACCATTATTGGTTGAAACTTGTGTTAGGACTAGGAGTGACATGTGAGAAGTGAGAACGGACGGGATCAACGGAATCAACCATCGACTGAGAAAAGGAGCAGCTGACTACTTTTTTAGTATCTCTTTTCACTACTGTTAAATGTCTATGGAATTTTTTTTTTTTTTTAAAAAAAATTTGTTTTGATGCAAGTTTTGATAAGTTTATTGTTAATTTACATTTTCTCCCTATATCTTCGATGCTTGCAAAATTTTAAAATTATCTGAGATCAATAAAATTATTTAATTTATTAAATATGAGTTTATTGATTAAATAATATATAATATTCGATTGGCACAAACTATGGCATGCACATTAATAACATAGAGAAGATGTATTCAAATAGTGGATTTTAAAAATAGTAATTTAATAAAATTGTTTAAAATTAATAGGTAGTATAATATTGGTTGAAATTATACTAGATATAACTAAATAATGTTATGACGCAATTACTAAAGTGGTTAAAAGTGAGTGGTTTACAACACTAACATGTGTGGATCCATTATTTTTTCTTCACCACTCATAATCGATCACTTCAATAATTGTAAAAACAAAAATTTGTAAATAAATTGTGTACGTATGATTATTTGGTGTAACTTGATCCTAATCAAATATAAATTAGTACGGCATAATATGAAATCTTTTTATTTTTTTATTTTTTTGATGAGGATATGAAATCTACGTAAGTAACAATTGATGATGTAATTTATGTCATGTATATGAACTATATAATTATTTAAAAATTTCATAATTGAGATTTCAAAAATTTTAATATAAAATTTCTTTATAAATGTAAGGGATTCTAATCACAACCGTAGACTTAGTAAAGTTGACACAATACAAATTTACTTATTTTCTTTTGCCCAAATTAGATAGGTAATGGGCTCACCCCACTTATTATATAAGTTGTTCAATGGATAACCCAAAAAAAAAAAAAAAAAAATCACAACATTTTTACAATAGTTGAGATGTATCACAAGTCAAAATAAAATAAATATTAATATACATGAATCCACAACTATTATGAGCATTATAAAAATATTGTGACATTTTGTTATGAAGCTGAAACCAAAAAAATATCATTCGCATGTGACTAGTATTGTTTTAAGATTTCATCTATGATGCCAAAAATATTGTAACTCAACCAGTTGACATTTTTTTTTGTGTTTTTAAGACATTCAGGGTATACAAAATCGTTTCTTTTTTCCCTTCTTTCGGTGGCATCATGATTTTATAAAATTCTCCTACAAATTTATGAAAACTTTGGTTGTTCTAGTCTCTTCTCTTCTTTCGTTCTTGAAGTGGATTGACAACCAAAAAAGAGTCAAGTCGTAGAGCTTATTCTTGTTTCTCATATCATTCCATTTTTCTATTCTGCAGTGACCACGGGTGTGACCTATGTGAGTCGCATGCTATCACAGCATTACACAACGTTTCAATTGCTTCTATTTACCGATCACTTCAGGGGAGCATGACAGTATCAACTAATAGGTAAATGTTTAACGAGATCCGTTCATGCTATTTTCATATCGATGGGTTTTTTATTTTTTCCCAAATCTAAAAGATTGTGGTCAAAATCAATATACTTGTTTGCCTTGCTGCATGCACCAGTGCAAAAGTCATGCATGGTCATGGATAGTTCCATCCATCCACCACCAAGAAAACAAGAAGTGAATTGGAAATTTAGGTGGGAAAGGATTCAAACTCCAGAGTTAACATCATATTATAACTGTTTAAAAAAAATAGGTGTCTTGTATTTCATCTACTAGAAGAGAACTTTTCAAGTATCAAATTATGAGATTTAGAAGTCCTAGATAAAATGGAAGCAGTTCACCTTTACATAAGTACTTAATGGTGCGCTTGGAATCCAACTTTTCAAAACAACCATAAACCACAGCACTTCAAGTTGAAAGCAAGTACATTCTTTTTTTTTTTTTTTTGAGTGAAAGCAAGTACATTCAAAATCACATAAAGATGTAAATGAATTACCATCCAGTGAAAGATGGATGACTTTATAATTTATTTTAATATTTTTCTCCTAAAATAGTTTATTTATGAATAAAAACATTTGGTTTTATTCATAGAGTTCCAATTAATTTATATTTCACCAATTACAGTGTGTTATATCTACCCAAAAACAAAAATATTCATTTATTTTTAAATAATTAATTACCTAACAAATGGGAGAAAAAAAGGACATAACAGTATATCACAATATATGGTATAAATGGTGGAGCATAAACTGGAATATTAAGAGTGGAACCGAAAATTTTTATTCCTTATTTATCATTAAACCTTTTTTAAATCATAGATAGAGATGCTTTATTGAACATATATAGCCCTTAGTAAGGTTTCTGGCCAACGTAGTTGCCAGGAGGATCATAGTTGCAACCAATGAATGTCCCACCATTGTTGCACCTCACTTTAGCACATCCAAGACGAACCGAGTTGCGCCAAACCACCTGAGTATAGTGGCCACACTGCCCTCCAACACAAGAGTTAGAGTTGTAGTCATAGTTGGCTTTCTCGTCGACCCACATCTTCACTGCATCTGTGCCTGAGAGGTCAGCGCTGCCCCATGCAATGTTTTCACCATATTTTCCACCGGAGTGCACAAGATTGCAATCTCCAATACGCTGATTAGCATAGTTCTGTGCATATGCCGCTACAGTGTCATCCCAAGTCAGAGATGGAACTCCCACGTCTGCACGGGCTGCATTGTGGGCATTAAGTTAGTCTTCTTTGGAGTCTTGGGCAAGGGTGAGATGGACTAGGGTTAAGCCCATGAGAAAAACAAAAGCTAGTGAAATCTTACACAACCCCATTTTAGTGCAAAGCAAAAATCTTAAGTGATTGGTGGAGAAATAAGGTTTGTGCATGTGGTATATATAGGGAATTAGAAGCAATGGTTGAATGTTCAAAAGCACAATGTGTAAAACGTTAGAGGAACTAGAAGGACCAAAACAACCCTTGAATAGTATTTGCTAATGACGGAATAACTATAATTCGTTTGTTATCCAAATTACTTTCAGTTAAAATATTTCATTTGAAGAAAGCATAATTTTTATTTATTTATTTTTTTTTTTTTTTTTTGAGAAGGAGAACGAAAGCATAATGACTTCTATGTAGATAATGAATTTCCATTCGATTTTCAGTCTTGACTCTTGACTTTGACTATAAACAAGAATATACTTTGGGCTGCCCGGTTCTCTAGAGAGTTGAAACAAATGGTGGTAGCAAACATTTTAATTTTCAAATTGAAATAACATAGCATCACGTAAAGTCATAAGATATTATTCCTAAAAGGCAACTGATTATGTATTTAATGTATTACTTCCATTATTTTTTTTAAAATACTTTTGCTACATTTTCAAGACCAACAATAAGCAAAATCATTTACAGTCTAAGTTTATCAAAAAACTCTCAACTTGTTTTTTTTTTTTTTTGGATACGTTAATAGTTGAAATTAGGGGAATTTCAATCTTAAATATTTCTATTGAATATAACAAAAGATGTGACTAGTTGAACTAAAAAACTTTTGACAAAAAACTCTCTAACTCCAAAGGATATTGATTAATGTTTGTCAAGGTATATGATTTTAAAATGAGCGTTAAAGTATATGTTTTGTGATATATTGGAGCAAAATCAATGCATTTACCGGTTATTACCTCGTAGAGTCATAGCTAGTCATACTTTTTGACCTGCATAAAATCTTACCTAGGAAGTCTGTCTAATAGTTACAAGAAAATAACAGCGCATTTTGTTGCAGAAAATGAGCCGAGTCTGCTGTAAACAAATTCTACTAGATAGGGAAAAGATAACCTCCGGTGATTAGGGATTTTGACAAAGCTTCAAAGATACTCTCCTATGATTAGGAGTGGATTTCATTTAACTTAATCGGTAAAGTTATTTGTTGATGAATAAGAGATTCAGAGTTTAATATTCGCCTACACAAAAAACAATTAGTGTATTGGTCTTATGATAGTAAACAATCATAATAATGGAGCCAGTGGAAGCTCTAGGAATTTTTTCGAGAGCGTCAGTAAGAAGATGTATTTTGGGCAGAGGATAAACCTTATGGTCGACGTGATTTTCATATTACAAATTTGTCCATAATACTAACAAAAGAATAACAAATAAACTATAAATTTGATTGCCATATTGTTTATTAATACAATGAGCATACTAACTATTGTTGGTGAGATTAAATTTTGAAAATCATCTATTGTTTCTAAATACAATAAACATATTAATTATTGTGTTAAGTGAATTTTAATTATTACTGTTTAGAATACTTTTATTTATTAGCTTCTACACTCTTTTACAATTACTTTATTTAACAATTCAACTCAACTTTGATAAGATTCTCAAATATATATATATATATATATATATATATATATATATATATATATGTAGGGACCGGTTTCGAGCGCTCTCCGCAGATTGAGAGAGTGGACCCAAACCCAGCTAACCCCGCAATGAATTTATAGAGTATGGGTTCAAGAGCTAGGCCCTAGTAAGGAATGCAACGGCCATGCATGGTTGTACGTGAATGCTGATAACTTAAACGTGGGTTAGAATGCACAATAAGGCTCCTCGGACGGGTCTTACAAAGCTTGAAGTTCTTATTATCTCTTTTCAGAAAGGTTACAAGGTTAGAGAGAATATAAACTGCTACAGTATTTCTTTTCTCTGGTTTTCCGTCCGTTCCCCTACAAGAGAGAATTCTTACATTATATACCTCTCTCTCAGTTGATCCTAGCCCTACATTTGTTGGTCAGTCAGGTCTCCACTTGAGAGCCTGTCCCATCAGCCACATTCCCATCCTCCCTGTGGGTTGCAGCGCCCAAGACGGCACTGTTCAGAGGTCATATCCTCATTAATGCGGCCAGGGCGTTAGTTGAGGGTATTTAATGTGGAGGTGACAGTTCATCTGGGACTTGCTCCTCCACCATACTTCCATGTCCGGTGCTTGGTACTTGTTATTTGCTCCTTGGATGCTCAGGGAGATTCCCCTTGAGGGTGTGCTGCTTGCTCACTTTCTGATCTCGGTCTTCCGAGGATGTAATCATCCTCGGCAATGCTTCTTGGGCACTGGGCTCTACACTTTCGTCCTCGGACCTTGGACGCATCCTCGGCATGGGCCTTTGGGCCTGATTCGAAGTGGGCCGGGGTTGCCTGACTCTTTCTGGCCCCACAATATATATAAAACTATTAGTCTTTGTAATTGTATTAGGAAAATTTTTGTTATAAATGTGAACATTTGCTTTTTTTCTTCACTCAATCACTCGCCTGTCCCATATCTCTTGTCGAAGTTTGTTTTTAGAATCACCCTCTATCTAATTGACTTTTTTCATTTTTCTTTTTTTTTTTTTTTTTTGAGAATGTCTCTATCTAATTGTTTAATTGTCTTTTAGTGTTAATATTTGCTACCCACGAACTGAATGGCCCACGCCCCTAGTCCCCACTTAACAAATAACACATTAAAAGCACATTCAGATTCAGCCACTCCACTTATATATTCGTTCAAAAGTATAAATTTAATTGAGAAGTGTTATGTCCCAACATTTTCACAAGTGTGGTGTCCATAGGATTTTCACAACAAATCTTAGAGGGTAAGTTGTTATTGATTCTAATTTGAAACCTCTACTAAATTTTTTTTTTCTCAACAACAATAGCTAATAACAACTTGCCAATTAAGATTTGTTATGAAAGTGTTGTAAAAATGTTGTAGACATAACATTACTTATAACTTTATTTGTAATGACAGATTGTTAAGAAAGTCATATTCAAGCTTATATAAGTTGGGCTTAAAAAAATTATAATCAGATATTAAAAATTTTATTTTAGAGGGTTTAAATGAAAAATAAATACTCCCTCCGTCCCATTTTTTTTGTCCTGTTTGAAAAGTCAAACTTTTTAAGGGAATATCATTTATTGTCTTGTCTATCTTTTAAAAATATATAAGTTTCCAAAACTATCCTTAAAAAAATTAATCAAAAAATTGAATTAGTAAATTAATAGGGGTATAATAAGAACATTAGTAAATTAATGACTTTTATTTTTAGAAACAGGACAATATTTTGGGACATTTCAAAATGGAATAAAAGACAAAAAAAAATAGGACGGAGGTAGTAATATATATATATATATATATATATATATTACTGTGTTAGGCAGGTTATAAATTAATAAGGAATATTCAATTTCCAGTAAATTAACCATGACCACCGGGACAACTTATTTGGTGGGAGGTATATATATAATTATATATCCTCCTCTCTAGTGGTTCCTGCCAAACTTGGAGCATTTTTTGTTTGAGAAACTTCATCATAGGCAGTAACCTTGGACTCTTCCACCAATAAAATCGTAATGGTTATGCAGCCGTAAATAACTTCTTATGCTAATAAAGTAATACTTGGGATATCTTCGTTGTCGTTTTGTATTTGAGTCAATTCCAGTGCTTTTAATTTTAAATTTATCTACTAATAATAATCATTTGTTTTACTTTTCTATTTTGAACAATATAAGGTTCATCTAGAAAAGCACATGCTTTTCTGTTAGCTAGGCAGTTATCCAAGGTAACCACCAATCACGAGAAACACAATGATCATGATTTTAGGACCCAGCCATGTGGATGTGGTGACATCAAACGATTAAAAATAGATTTTATTATCCTCGACATTCAATTTCATAATTTGCTGACTTGTATCACTTTTCGTTGATTTCTCATAATTGCACAAATCAACATATAAATCATCAAATTAAGTGTGAGAATGATTATGTCCCACGAGAAAGTTAAAGTAAATTCACTGCTTGTGAAAAAAATATCACTTTTTTTTACTCTTCTTTTCAGTAGGAAACAACAAATATAACTTTCTAAGAACCTTATGATACGCGCCATGTTAAAAAAAATAAAATAAAATGCATCGTAGGTATATATATATATATTCCTTATTTACAGAATTACAGTTGAAAAAGTGTACTAAGTTTTCAATAAACTATCACTACAAGTTATGGAATCAAATCATAGTCACATGTAAAGTTTGTGATTTATTTATTTTATTTTATAGATATAATAGAATTCATTCATATCATTCACATTTGTTCCACGTTTAAGCAAACAATTTTACCAATTAACTTACGTGAAACCTATAAAATTTGTGATATTATAATAACTTCTATGCTCCAATTGTTTTGGCGTCAAAAACATTTTTAGGCATTAATTTGCCAATTACAAAAAATTAAAAATTTTCTTATATTTTTATATAGATACTAAAAATTAACTTTAATTCTTTGCTTTAAAATATTATTATGCAATAACTAAACTCAACTTGAGAAATAAGCATAATTCCAATAAAATCAATGAAAGTTACACAAATAAGCAAAATCAAAATAAGAGTGTAACAAAACGAAAAATATTAAAACAATTAGTATAAACTATCAACTAAACTTACAACAAATTTTAAGAAAATACTCAACTTAAAGAAGAAAAACACAGAAGGCATCATTCTTGAATAAAAAACTTCTTGCACTAGTTTAATCAGATACTATTTAGTTGATTATAGATAGATTTTTTTTAGATAGAATATTATAGCTAATTAACTTTTCAATTCCAAATTGGTTTATGAAAGAGAAATGTTATGTCCACAATATTTTTAGAATATTTTCACAAAAAAATCTTAAGTAACAAGTAGTTATTTGTTATGCGGGTGGGCAAAAAAGCAATTTAAGTATTGAATTTAAATTAAAACTAATAATAATTTACCACCTATTATTTGTTGTGAAAATGTTATGCACATAGCACTTCTCCTTATTAATTGACTCCGTTTAAAATTAGAAAGACTATCCAGTAGAACCCTTATTAGCAATGCTAAGAATGGAAGGCCTTAAAAAAGCCTAGCCATAGAATGAAATACTTTCTTTAAAATTTGAAAACTAACCAAAATGCTTTGTTTTCCTCCATGATCTCTCACTTGATTCATACTCGTTGTTTCTGCGTTGCCCTTCTTTGTTTTCCACCATTCGGACTTTTCTAAGTCAAAATAGAATTTAACCTAACACCTCTTACAATCCATGCCTAGGGACATTTCACTAGAAAGTGCCATGTCGTAAAAGAAGTCTAACTGCGAATAAGCTTAAAGATATTCTCACTAACAGACTTTCTCACTTTAAAAAACTAGTCTCTAACTCTCACACATAACAAAGATACACCATGAAATTGGTGTTGAATTTTTTTCCTTCAAGATAATAGGATTTTTATACTTTGTCTCAGTGTCATACCAATTGTTACTTGCTATTGCGTCAAGATGCATGTGTTTCAACTACAAAAGATTTTAATTAATAACATCAATCTGGTTAGGAAATTGTTAACACTTCTAACTGGTGCTCGTAAGTCATTGAGCCAAGGTACTAAAGCATTGGTGTTTTGTATCCATTGAGCAAAGACAGGTTGTAATTGTATAGCAGTAAATATATCTTGGGGACACCGATCAAGACTAGTAAACCCGTAAGTCCACACAATTGTCCCTGTACCAGTTGAAGATTTAGTAGCTTCTACAACACTTACTTCCTCGATTGGAACTCCAGGTTGAGAAGTTACTCTAAAGGTTGCCAAGATATCAATATCTTTGGTTGAGAAAGTAATTCAAATACAAAATATTTTGATTGGAAAAATCTCAATTATTGTCTTCGAACTTAGATCGATGTTAAGGCCTAGGTTGATATTGATAACATCACCAACAGTAATAAAAATACCAAGACGGGGCTAGTAATTATCAAATAATCTATAAAATTAATAAGAAATGCATTTTTTTTTTATCTCAAGATTCTTTAAGACCCATCTAATCATTGTTCAAAGCGTTTACATAATCGAGAATTTCCAAATTTACGCTTATTTTCAACTCTCCAATACGGTTTGTCCTACGCCCTTCCTAGTCTCTAGTGCCCAGGTCATTCATATAAGTTAATCAATCTTTAGCAATAGTTTATATGACCTTGTTCAGGGAGACAGGGACAGAACTACCTTGTCCCATGAGGAGGAATAGATTTTCCTTTTTCTTTTTTTTTTTTTTTCCTTGCCGTCCACAACTTTGAGAGCTTCTTCTTTTGCCTTTTCAAATAAGCCAAATTATAATATGCAAACAGGCTTCTTATAAATTTTTGTTAAAATTTTTATACGTGTAGTCTCTCATCCACTTTTTAAGAACTGTGGTTCAAACCTTAATGCAATTTGCTGCTGAAACAATCAAGCTATATATATATATATATGTATTCTAAAAAATTAAGTTAAACAACTGTACTCCCTGTGGCGTTTATAGGATAAGGTAATTGATTGAGAGCTAACTATATACAAGTCTATAACTGATTGTTTAAACAACTGTACTTCTTCTTCTTCTTTTTTCTTTTTTTTCTTTTTTTTTTCTTTTTTACATAGCCTTATAAGAATTTGGGCTCACCTAACAAACTCTAGCAACGACAGTACCATGGGATAAGAAGCAAGTCAAAGCTAAGGCAATGCTCGTCAAACGAAAAGTTTATAGGCTGTGCATTATATTCCAATTCAAAACCTTGGACGAATCACATATCAAGCAGGAAATTGAGCTTGAATTGATTTTCTTAGTACGTTTAAGGTTAATTGAAAGGCTAGCCTAACCTAGTCTTCGACTATACCACATTTATATTAGACGAACTCTCACATATTTGCGATTGCTAATGTGATTCAAATCCGACCACACAAAAATAATAATAATAATAATAATAATAAAAAGATGGTTTTGATGCACATATTTGACTTGTGGTGGGTTGGGAAAATATACAAATACAAATCACAACTTACCCCGTGTTTGATTTTGATTTTTTTTTTTTTTTTTTTCATTTTAAACTTTAGTTATTTTATAAGAAAATTCAACATAAATATATAATAAGTTATGATTTGTGAAACATAAAAAGAAACACAAAAAAGTGAAATAAATTATTTGTATTGTGAACAATTATATATGTACTCGCAGTAGTGCTGAATCTGCCGATCAACCGTGATCAAAGAAATGGCTCCATAAAATTCTACCATATTGGACAGCGGCTGACTGAACCAATCGCAAACTTCGTATAGAAAGAATAAGACATACGTTGTCGTAAATGGCAAGATTTGCCAAGAACAGGTGCTCTTAGAAATGGAATTAATGATTACCATATCTCCTTATATTCCTACTATCTTAATATTGTCATCATTGAGGACATTAACGTGATCAAGAACATAATGCATTTTTTTTAATCTTAGATTTTCCTATCTTCTTTTCATGCCACAAAAGAAAAGCTGAGCCATGCATAAACCCATACAGTCATACATATGGTATCCAGTATTTAAAAGTGTTATATGCTAGTTATATTTTCAAACTTCAAAGTCAAAAGGAAGAGTGCATTTGTACAATCCAATTACATATATAGTAGTTAATTAATTTCTTGTTCCAGCATATTGACTTTTATTTTTATCTTTCATGTGCTTAAATATTCTTGATTTTTTTGTTAAAAAAAAAGGCTAAGTCGAGTGACGTGTGTAATTTTTCTACTTGAGCGTAACAGCGTCTAACTGTTCCTGAACTAAGACCTCATTTTAATTAAATATAAGGAGCACTCACACGTCGCTAGTGGGGGAGGGATGACTCGAACCCAAAACACTCCGCATAGTAGAATCTTGTTGGCTCGAGATCCAACATTTAATTCTCATATTCTTTTGTACCCTTCCTACATATCTACCGTTTCCTGATTTAGTTCCTTATTCGAAAACTGACTTATTACCTTGGCATGGCCCCCATGGTACGTAAGTGGAGAAAACAAATTTCTTCTTCATGATAATAAAAGTGACTTCATTTTCATTATATATATCAATCAAAAGAGTACACATATATTTGGTTACTACTGAACAAACTCTTGATCAAGAACAACATACTCAAATATAAGTAATCAATAAATTAACCACTAATTATAATTAGTAAGGAAATTCACCTCATAATTACCCGGAGGATCATAGCTACAAATGATAAACATCCACCCATTATGGCACTTGACTTTGGCACACCCAAGATGAATAGAATCATGCCACACAATCTGAGTATAGTGCAAGCACTCACCACTGATACATTTGTTGGACTTGTGGTTATAGTTAGGATTCTCAGCTGAAAGTTCAATATGTGTATAAAACACCCTTGAACGTTTAGACCCCAAATTATAAAATATCAATTCAAGCTTATAATCAAACAATTAATGTGCGGAACATGAACATAAGCCAATCACAGAATTGATAACTAATCTAAGCCAAATATAAACACATCCACAGCAGTAAATATAAGGCAAAGATAAAGGAAAAGAAGATGCAAACACACGGACAATACACGATGTGTTATTGAAAAGGAAACCGAAGTCCTTGGCATAAAACCTCTCCGCTGCCCTCCAAGCGGTAAATAATCCACTAAAGAATGTAGTTGGGATACATGAACAGCAGAAGACCCTCCAAGCCTAATCTACCCAAGCACCTAAGCCCTCCAAGCTTCTTGCTCCAACGAGATTACGTCGAACCTATTTCTTCTTTAGCTTCCTGGATTCCGCTACTATACCATAACATCAACCAATGTATATTGGTTCATTCCAAACTGCTTCCCAACAGCACCAAATAAACCTTCTCACAGACGTGGGTGTGGTGAGATAAGGATTTGGCTAAAGGCCTCTCAAGAATGTAACAATGGAGAGGAAGAGAGTAGAAGAATTTGTAGAGTCTCTAAGGTAAAGATTGGGGATGAGGCAATCTTGTTTTTCTCTAGGGTTTCTCTCACAAAATTCTCTCTGGAAGCTCTCTCAATTTAGTGGGTATAAGGGTCTATATATAGTGGTGTGTGTTTGGAATACGAAGAGACAGTTTTTGCCAAACAGGGCTGGTTGGCGGCTTGACCTCGCGGCTTGTCCAAGTCGCGACATAACGGCCTGGCCAACCTGGGACTTTTGTCCTGTAGTGCGACAGCTGGCGTGACCCTTCAGCTCCCCTGTGTGCATCTCACGTGCCAGCATTTGGCGGCTTGCCAGTCGCGAGTCAACCGCGAGTCCTAGCCGCGAAACTCTGCCTTCTTGCACATACTTGAGTTTTTCTTCACATTTTCTCACACACTACCCTTACAATGATCCCACCTAAATACAGGGTTACTAAGTGCTTAAATTACAAGCAAATTGGCACGGAATAAAGCCAACAAGATGATTGATAAATTTCAACCTTACATCAGCTACCTACAAATTCACTGCTTCTACTCCGCTAAAGGTATCATAACCTACAACAAGATTTTCTCCATAGGGCCCTTGTGAATGTTCCAATTTGCAACCTCCTATCTTCGTATTAACATATTCTGAGCATAGGCTGCAATTGTGTTGTTCCATCTAGTTAGACCAACACCAACTTTGGCGTGCATGAGCTACATTGTGTGCATGGACAAAGTCAAAGTGGGAGTTTTGGGCTAGGGAGACATGAATTAGGGCTAACACCACGAAGCATATCGCCAGCAAAACCTTACAAAACCCAATTTTTATCTCTATGAAAGGTAGAGCGAGCTTTTTCGTTTTCTAGTTTTTAATGAAAATGCAATATACTATTGAGTATTGATTTATTTATTTAAAGGCAAGAGAGCGGTGGTCTTTATGGATCAAGTGGGATCTATACATACATGAGCATCGTTATTAGGTTTCCTAATTTAGGATAAGATCCCCAAATTAGGGATAAAAGCCCAAAAATAGTACTCCCATATTAGACTTCCTATTAGTTCTCTGTTGTAGTAAAATGCTACAATATTGCTTTAAAAGGAAATGTTATGTGTACACCACATTTTGACAACAAATCCTTAGTGATACATTGTTATTGGTAGGTAAAAAAATCATTTCAATGGCGAATTCAAGTTAGAACCAGTAACAATTTACTACTAGAATTTGTTATGAAAATATCATAAAAAATATTATGAATGTAGCACTTCTCATATCTAAATGAAATAAAGTTTAAAATAGATAATCTAATATGAGTTTTCTGAAAAGTCATTAACTAAAAATATGAAAAATAAGTTATTGTCCTCCAATAACTAGAAAACATTATGGAATCTATATCAATAACATAACCTTCATGGTCCTTATCCCAAAATAAATAAATAATGACAAAAAATAAATTATTAATAAATAATACACAAAATTTTTATAATAATAATAATAATAATAATACACAAAAAATGGCATATTGGTGTATGTTTTGAATTAAAAACGTAATTTACATGCTAAACGTAATTAATTATCCAAATTGGTCTATTACTTAGACCAATTTGGATAATTAATTAGAATTTAAAAGATGTAATTGACACAATATCTCAAAAAGAAAAAGGAAAAAAAAAAATAGTATTTGGTAATATGGTATGGTCAAACCCATTCAAACCTAATGGTACCTGTTAACTTAGACAGTCTCTTAAAAGCAAGCCATCTGTAATTTTTTATTTAATCCCAATCATTATGCTTGGAACATGCATCTATATATATACATATTTATATATATATATATATATATATGAGTAATGCTACAGCTACAAACTATTTTACAACATTTTTACAAAATGTTGATGTGATCAACCTCTTATTGGTTTTCATTTATGTCCACCATTAATATCATTTTATCATCTACCAATAATCACTCACCACATCAGCAGTATGTAAAAAAATTTGTAAAATAATTTGTATCTCCTGCCTGGAGGGAATCATTCCTTGTGGGGAGCAGCCAGAGCAAGAGTCATACTCCTATCAGGGAATCAAAACAGCTTTAGAGACTTTAGCAGGGAATCTAAAGCTTTAGTGCAGTTTTAGCAGGAGAATTATTTTAGCAATTTTGGCTACTTGTGTTGATAGTTTTAATTCTCTCCTAATTCTGGAATGAAGGCTTCATCACGGCCAAATAATTTCTTATTGTAGGGGTAATAAAGATTAGTATTAGCAACAGAGGCTTCTGAGGATGCCCCTGATTTATATCCAACAATAATTTGATGGAACTGTTAAAATAAGTTTTGATGATAACAAACCTCTTATGATTAAAAAAGGAAGACATTCTTTTCCTGGATCTACTATTTCTGAAAACATTTCAGAAAGAGATCAAGATCTCAGTGATATCTTATGAAAGAATTTTGAAAAAACTGATTTAAAGCTAAAAGGAGTTGCAAGTGACAACTCCCAAGTAAGCACTGCTTATTATTCCACAAAAATGAAGCATCCTTCAAAACATGGCAAGCATGTCATTGAAGAAGAAGAAGAAGAGACCGAATCCGGGTCTCCAACTGCTTCTGATTTTCAAGCTTCTACTGACCCCGATATTCAAACCCCCATTATTCATAGCCAACTAAGAGTTTTAAACAAAACTTTTGTTATTGATATGGTAGCTGTAATTGGTGAGTTTAAATCTGCAAAAAAACAAAAAAAAAAAAAAAAAAAAAAAAAAAAAAAAAAACAAAAAAAAACAAAAAACAAAAAACAAAACAAAACAAAACAAAAACAAAACAAAACAAAAAAAAAAAAAAAAAAAAACAAACAAACAAACAAAAAAGAAAATCCTATCATGCTACTTTTGAACTGAAAGAAAAAGACCGTATTAAAAGAAAATAGAAAGAAAAAATGCACTAATTACAAAAACATATATATATATATATATATATATATATTAGAAACGGTTTTCAAGAAATAGATTGGGCCAAAATGGCCAAGTACCATTATTTGGCAAAATATGTATAAATCTACCAATGTTTACGAAATAATTAATGATTTACCACTTTTTTAAAACTCAAGTTTGCGAAACTCGAGTTTATCGTGGAACTCGAGTTACATGGAAAATGTTTTATGAAACTCGAGTTCCATAAAAAATGGCACGGCAAATTTAAAAGCTATTTTTTCAAAGGCTATTTTGACCAAATAGATTGACCACATAATCAACCATCAATGGTAGAAAAAGAGTTCACTAACTGCTTTCAAATGTCCATGGATTTGAAATTCTCTACAAAAGTAACGTATCGTAGTGTTTTTCAAATTTTAATTATTCGTACATCATTTTTTAAGACATATATTAAGATAAGTAGTCATTGTTAAATCATTGGTTTAAATAATGTTACATCGCACAATAACTTGTTATTGAATTTATATTTTGAAAATCTTACCGTTGGATTACATGTTCTATATGTTTTTAACATACATGCCAATTTTTATATCAATTAGATGTTATTTACTATTCCATCCATAAACTCATATTTTATGCAATATTTTAAATTACAAAAACTTGTATTTGAACAATTGATTGATGACATGGCTATTGATCTTTGATTACCTTGAATTTTACAAACATGGAGAATATATAAAGATAATGTAATTCAACGGTTGATTAGTCGTATCCAATTAAAAAATATCGAGTGATATAACATTACTTAGAGTTATACCTAGTGTAACTGGAACTCAACACACACACATATATATATATATATATATATATATATATATATATGTAGAGAGAGAGAGAGAGAGAGAGAGAGAAATAAGCACATAGACACAAATAACACACACTATATATAGGCTACGCAGACTCATACTCACATCACACAACATACACTATGGCCCAACTACTCATTCTTTTTATTATAGTTTTTGAATTAGTGACCCAGCAGCTCTTCATGGTGTCCATATTGTAAAATATGCGTATCTTGTGTTGGCATCAATTGTTAAGATATGTGCCCTTTAAATCTTATTGTATGGTGTTATGTATGACATTACGCTATGATTAATAAAGTTGTTATATTATTATTTAAAATAATGGTAACATGAATATTAGGACATTATCCTATAGTCCATGAGATGTATAATATGTGATTTATGTGATTTAGTCACAGAAGATATAAATCTCAAGTTCTTTGTAAATTCAGAATTTTAGGTTGTAGTCGGTGATGAAATTGGGCATTTCATCTGCGAAGACTATAACAAATCAACTATGATGATTTGTCTTGATCATGGAAGTGGAGACTTCTAGTTGATATATTGATATGTTTTAAAAGTTAAGACATATTGAACTGGATCGCTGTGAGATTTATTATTCTACTAACGACTATCAAATGAATAATAAATCTCACGACTTCTATTTACATCAATTTTTAATTTTGAGAGAATAGTAAATCTGATCATGAAGTGTAGGTTACTTTGATATATCAGGAGTGAGATCTAAAGTCTCGATCAAAACCTCAGTGTGTTGGGCAGCCACATTTAGTGTTTAAGGAACATATATTCTCAAGATGGAATTCATAATCTTTTAACGGAGATATAAAATATTCTCTTGAGATAAGTTTAATGGGTTTCATTATTCAGAGTGTTAGGCCTAACTACTTTAATAAGGAGTTACTAAAGTAATATTTATGAAATTGGATTTCAAAAATATATGATGAATAACTTAAAGGATTAAACCGGGTACTCAAGGATTAAGAGGTAGCAATCTTTAAAGTGGTAGTCAATACTCATGACTTTGTATTACTACGTTTTAATAAAAGGGTTGTATATATAATAAAGTCTTGGGATATAATTTATTAATAAGGCCTAGAGTGCAATTATATTTATATAGTGGCATTAAATATAATTAATGGTAATTTTGGGCTTGTCAAGAGTTGGCAGAAATGCCCAAAATCCATTGGAGCTAGTGTCTTATTTATTCCCTTTTGATCCCACTCCAAGACACATACTAAACCCCAATTGGAATGGCCCAAAAGCCTATTAGATAATCAATTATATTTAAGGAGAGAAACATACAAAATTTTATGAGAGAATGAAATGGTGTGTATGTGAGTGTAAGCCACTCTCTTATTCTCCCTTGAACACATACATATAAACTGATTAAGAGACCACACTTCTTAGGCATAAGTGGAATTAGAGTGAAGATTAAAAGTGTTCTCAAGTACTTCTAATATTTAGTTTTGAATTTCATTGCACCAAGGTACACTTTCTTGTTCTTAAAATTTGAAATTTACATAGTACACGTTATCAATTGCAAATGAAGTAGATTAATTAATTTTTCACTGCGTATGTTTTGTATGCGATACAGACCATGTTTTTTCTAACAAGTGGTATCAGAGCGGTCTTCAATTTAGAATTTGTATAACATGTTTTATGAGTTTTGGAATTAAAGATAGTAATTTCATGATGTTAGAAGGTTCTACAATAATTTTCTACATGGTTGTTGAAATTACTGTTTGATAAAAATTGATATTGTTGTTATGATATTGTTTAAGTTTGATATTAAGTATGTTAAATTGAACTTTAAGGCTATAGCATCAATGAAATTCATTTTTGATCTCAATCTCATTCTGATGTGATCAAGAAACTATGTTTTGTTTAAGTGAAACGTCAAAAAAACGGTTACCAGAAAAATTTGAAAAATTCAGTTTCACGAGTTTCGATCGATCGAGAATCACCTTCGATCGATCAAATGTTCTTTTTAGATCGATCGAATGGTGATCGAGAATCGATCAAGTCAACCCTAGACTTTGTGATGGATTTCTTCAATTTTTCAACCACTCGAGAATTCCCTTCAATCGATCGAATGTTCCTTTTCGATCGGTCAAATAGGAATCGAGAGTCGATCAATTCATTCAAAAACTTCGAAATAAATTTGTTGAAGATTTCGATCGATCGAGAAATACCTTCGATCAATCGAATAAACTGTTTTTTGAATTTTCACTAAGTGTTAAAACATAGATAAAGTGCAAGGCTATGTGTGATGAGTTTACACATGTTTTCTAATTAAAAACCTTTTCCTTTAAAATATCTAGTGGGAGAGAGATACAAGGGTTGGATCTCACAGCCTCCATTATCGGTTCATAGTAGTATAGGTAAGCACTTCGTCTTGGCATATATGTCTCGCGATCCCAAAGGAGGGTGTTTACTGCATAGTACTACAAGATTGAACTTACATGTTTAAAGTAGTGTGAACAAGCACCTCTTCTTAGCATATATGACTTGCGATCCCAAAGGAGGGTGTTTTGTTTCATGGTACTATAAGTTTAAACACTATAAGGGAGATGGAATATGGCTACACATGATTCTAGATAATAGTGTACACTAGACTAAATGTAATGTTAACCTCTCAAAGAAGCTATGTCATTATTTACTTAGAGGCTAAAGTTAATACGACATATTATTAGTGTTTAATAAGAGTTATCATGATAGCACTAATAATGAGAATAATTCTCAATCAATCATGATGTTTATAATATACTTGCTACCAAGGAATTATAGACATGGATTGGGTTGTCGTTGCATATATTATATTATGATTTTATTAAGGTTTCATACTATATGCTTATATGCTAAATTGATAATGTCCAATTTACTTATTATATTCATGTTTATTGTTTTCAAATTTAATCATGGCATCATTTAGCCCACTTGTTGCTATTCTTAATCAAAACAAACTAACTGGATCCAACTATGTTGACTGGAAAAGAAACTTGGACATTGTTCTCACTGCTGAAGAGCGCAAGTATGTGCTTAGTCAACCTTCTCCTAACTTTCCATCATTAGATGCTCCTCCTAAGGAAAAACAGCGATATGATCGTTAGCAGAAATCTAATGAGATGGCTAAGTGCTATATTCTAGCATCTATCTCAAATGTTCTACAGCATCAAATGCAGGATGTAGAACTAGCTTCGAACATAATGCTAAGTCTAAATGAGATGTTTGGTGAGCAAGGCCGTTCTGCTAGGCAAGAAACTATGAGGCAGATTTATAATACCAAAATGGCTTAAGGTACTTCAGTAAGGTAGCATTGTCTTAGGATGATCTCTTATCTAAATACACTGGAGGTTTTAGGTGCCGATATTGATAGAGAATCCTAAGCGGATATGATACTCTAGTCACTATCAGAATCATTTAAGGAATTCAGACTTAATTATAACATGAACAAAAACATTTATACATTGTCTAAATTAATGGATGAATTGGTGGCGGCGGAAGGCATTCTTGGTACATCCAGTGTTGATGCTAATACGGCTGAAGCTTCTACTTCTCAACCTAAGTCGAAAAGCAAGGGTAAAAAGAAGAAGACGGACTTCACCAAGCAAGATAGTAAACAAATTGCCTTAGGAGTTGCCAACTAGGGAAAGAAGATGGAATACACCAAAGGAAAGTGTTTCCATTGTGAAAAGTGTTTCCGTTGTGGCAAGAAAGGTCATTGGAAGGGGAATTGTCCAAAATTCAAAGCTGTCAATAATAAGGGTATGAAAATTTCATTCCTTCTTGAAATATGTTTAGTACAAAATCCCATGGATTCTAGGTGTGTGGATTCAAGTTGTACTAATCATATTTGCAATACTTTGCAGGGGTTCCAGGAGACCAGAAAGTTGACTGAAAGGGAATTGTTTCTTACTTTGGCTAATGGGAGCAGAATTTCAATTGTAGCTGTTGGAGTGTTAAATTTGTGCTTTAGTTCTAGAGTTTTAATATTGAAAGACTGTATGTATGTACCTAATGTTCGTAGGAATTTAATTTCTGCAACTTATTTAGGTAAACATGATATTGTGTTATCCTAAAAGATAATGTTGTAATAAAGAAGGATAAAATGTTTATCTGTTGTGGCAATATTGTTGATGGTCTTTATATTTTAACTCCTGATAAGCATAAATTATACAATTTTGAATTAGATAATAATTCTCTTGTAAAATCATTAAAGAGAAAATTTCCTTCTACTAATAATGGATATCTTTGGCACTTGTGTTTGGGTCATATTAATTCAAACAGAATTCAAAGACTGATCAAAGATGGACTCTTATAGCCATTGGACTTTGATGGATTTCCAGTTTGTGAATCTTGTTTGGAAGGCAAAATGACCAAACGACCTCTTAATGCATATGGTAGAAGAGCCCAAGAGTTGCTTGAATTAGTTCATACAGATGTATGTGGTCCTATGTCAACCCAAGCAAAAGGAGGTTATGAGTACTTCATCACTTTTACGGGATGATTACTCAAGATATGTTTATGTGTACCTAATGAGACGGAAGTTCGAAGTCTTTGAAAAGTTCAAAGACTTTAGGCCTAAAGTTGAGAATCAATTAGGTAAACGCATAAGGGTCGTTCGATCTGATCGAGGTGGTGAATACCTTCTTAGGAATTTCAAGGATTACTTAACTCAAAATGGGATTGTATCCCAATTGGCTGCACCTGGAACTCCCCAACAAAATGGTATAGTAGACAGAAGGAACATGACTCTTTTAGAAATGGTTAGGTCCATAATGAGTTTTTCAACTTTACTAATTTCCTTTTAGGGTATGCACTAAAAACTACATTGCATATTTTAAATTTAGTTCCATTAAAATTAGTTCCCAACACACCTAAAGAATTGTGGAGTGGGCGCAAGCCTAGTATGAAATATCTCCATATTTGGGAATGTCCAGCACATGTGTTGAAAGGGAAGCATGATAAGTTCGAAGCAAAAACATAAGTCTGCATGTTTTTAGGGTATTCAAAGGAAACTAAGGGATATTTATTCTATAATCATAAAGATAACAAAGTGTTTATTAGCACCAATGCCAAAAATTTTGGAAGATGATTATGTGAATAATTTTAATCCTAGAAGTAAAGTTGTCTTGGTTGAAATAGATGTGTTAGGTTCTAAGACTTTATGGACTAATGTATTAGAACTTCAATTTGTCTTATGTTGGCAAACCATGATCAAAACCTAGAGTCTAGAATTAGCCTGCTCAAAGTGTGTTTATATGTAAAGTTGGAATCGAGTGTACTACAGGATTTATTGTGTAAATCTGCAAGGCTGGCTCAATCAAAAATTAGACTTGATCGATCGAAGCTCGTGTAGATTGTTTTTCTGCAGATTTTACAACTCAGCCCATGCCCGTATGACGTGTAGGGTTTTATGTTTTGTCTTAAGTATAAAAGGAAAAACCCTAACCACGTTTTAGTGTTGTTGTTTATGCTATGTGTATGAATCTCTTGTGAGATCTAAAGGTGTTTGCCTTCATACATACTTAGGGTTTCCAATTTCAAGATTCATGTCGAGAGCTTGGTGATCGTTTCAATTGTTACTTAAAGAATTTAAAGAATATCACAAGTGGGAGAACTTATGGCTACAGAAGATCAAGAAAGAAGTAGTCTGTGGACTCGGAGCTGTCACATGGTCGTGGTAGTAAGTTTCCTACTCAAGGTAGCATTAGGATGTTAGTGGTCTAAGTTGCTATTGTGTAAACTTCAATTCTTTCATAGTGAATCTGTTTTACCTTGAGAATGGCTAGGTTAAATCTTCCCTAGGTTTTTTATTGGTTTGGTTTTCCTGGGTTATTATATCGTTGTGTTATTCATTTTTCACACTGTTTCAATGATATGATTTATCTGTGTTAACTTAGATCTGAATAATTTACTTAAGTTAATCACTTGGCTAAATAACTAAGTTAATTTGTGTGTTTAAGGGGTCTAAAAACGTACAAGATGAACCTGTAATTAAACAACCAATGGATGAAACTAGGGATAATGTGGTTGTATTAGATACACCACAAAATTCTACTCATGAGATGACTAGTGCACAGGTGCCTCGTCGTAGTGGGAGGATTATAAGGCCACCTGTAAGATTTATAGGTCTGGAAAAAACTTATGAAGCTATCTCAAAAGAGGCTGATTTTTATCTTTATACTTATGAAGAGGCAATGAAAGATATAGATGCATATCATTGGGTAAAAGCTATGAAATCTGAATTAGATTCAATGTATTCCAATCAAGTTTGGGATCTTGTAAATGCGTCTAACGGCATTAAACCAGTAGGTTGCAAATGGGTTTATGAGAGGAAAAGATGGATAGATAGAAAGGTTGAAACCTTTAAAGCAAGGCTAGTGGCGAAAGAGTATATAGAAAAAGAAGGTATTGATTATGAAGAAACCATTTCACTAGTAGCAATGCTTAAATCTATCAGAATTCTCTTAGCCATTGCTGCTCATTATGATTATGAGATCTGGCAAGTGAATGTCAAGACTGCATTTCTTAATGACAATCTTGAAAAAGAAATCTATATAATGCAACCAGAAGGTTTCATAGCAAAAAACCACGAGCATATAGTATGTAAGTTGAAAGGGTCCATTTATGGACTTAAGCAAGCATCTAGATCATGGAACATCATATTTGATCAAGCAATCAAGTCATTTGGTTTTGAACAAAATATTGATGAACCATGTGTGTACAAAAGACATCGCGATAAAGTAGTAATGTTCCTAGTGCTTTATGTTGATGATATTCTACTCATTGAAAACGATGTGGGGGTAATGTCATCAGTAAAGATTTGGTTGTCAAGCCAATTTGATATGAAGGACTTGGGCGAAGCTAACTTTATTCTAGGTATCAAGCTTTGGCGAGATCGCAAGAATAGAATGTTAGGCTTGTCACAAGCAGGATATATAAGTAAGGTTCTAGAATGGTTTAGCATGCAAAACTCCAAGATATAATTACTTCCTTTCAGACATGGAGTTCCTCTATTTGATGACCAAAGGCCTAAGACTCTTAAGGAAGAAAATATGATGAGACAAATTCCCTATGCTTCTGTAGTGGGAAGTCTCATGTATGCCATGCTTTGTACTAGACCAAATATCTGTTATTCATTTGGCATAGAAAAACATCGGATGATCACAGAACCCGTTGAAAAGCTCGAAAAGATGCCCCTCAACAACTCCAGGAATGATCGAATAGCAAGGACTGGTACCCTCGCCAGCCCGATGGTTCGCCAAGCATTGACAACTTTCCTCAGGGATAACCTGGACGTGTTTGCTTGAAGTCATGAAGACATGCCGGGGATAGACCCCTTCATTATGGTGCACAGACTGAACGTGTCGCCTACCTTTACACTCGTCCATCAGAAAAAGCGAGTGTTCGGCCTAGAAGGAGACCAAACTATAGCAGAAGAAGTTCGCAAGCTGCAGGAGGCGAACTTCATTTGGGAGGTCTACTACCTCGACTGGCTGGCAAACATGGTAATAGTCAAGAAAGTCAGCGGGAAATGGAGGATGTGCGTAGATTTCACCGACTTGAATAAGGCATGCCCCAAAGATAGTTACCCCCTCCTGTGAGTCGACGTTCTAGTGGACTCTACGGCTCAACACCAATTGTTAAGCTTCATGGATGCTTTTTCGTGTTACAACCAAATCAGAATGGATGAAATAGATCAAGAGAAGACTTTGTTCATCACTAGCCAAGACCTCTTCTGCGATAAAGTGATGCCATTTGGCCTAAAAAATGCAAGCGCAACGTACCAGAAATTTATGAACAAGTTTTTCGCACAGCAAATCAAGAGAAATGTCCAGGTCTATATTGACGACATGCTGGTAAAAAGCCGAAGGGAGGAAGACCACTTGGAAGATCTCAAAGAAACATTCAACATCCTTCATTCCTATAACATGAAGCTCAATCCGAGCAAATGCGCCTTCGGAGTTACGGTGGGAAAGTTCTTGGGATTCATGGTATCCCAAAAGGGTATCAAGGCCAACCCAGACAAGATCCGAACCATAATAGAGATGGCACCCCCAAGAAGTGTGAAAGAAGTACAAAGCCTCAACGGCAAAATAGCAGCGCTGAATAGGTTCGTGTCAAGAGCAACGACTAATGTCTACCTTTCTTCCGTACATTGAAGAAATCTTTTGAATGGGTGGCCGAATGCCAACAGGCATTCGAGGACCTAAAGACCTACCTCTCGTCTCCTCCATTACTGAGCCTTTCCCAGCCAAGGGAGGAATTGTTCCTCTACTTAGCGGTATCCTCAGCGACCGTTAGCATAGCATTAGCCAGGGAAGAAGATAGGATATAGAAGCCCGTGTACTATATGAGTCGTGCGCTCTGAGGTGTAAAGGAAAGGTATCCACCAATGGAAAAGCTCGCATTCGCTTTGGTAACGGCAGCTCGCAAACTCAAACCATACTTTCAAGCCCACACGGTGATTGTCCTGACCAACAAGCCCTTGCGACGAGCAATTAGCAACCCCGATGCTGCTGGGCAATTAGCACTATGGGCGATAGAGTTGAGCGAATTTTACATTTAGTACCGCCCACATATTGCCATCAAGGGACAGGTTGTCGCGGACTTCATAGCGGAGTTCACGAACGAGGAAGACAATGGGGCAGATGAGTGTGCTCAATGGAGTATACATACAAACGAATCCCCCAACAGACAAGCTAGTGGAGTAGGTGTCATGCTTCTTTCCCCTGAAGGAGACAAGATTGAATGTATGGTTCGCCTTGAATTTCCTACCACCAACGATGAAGCATAGTACGAAGCTCTGATGGCAGGACTTGATCTTGCCAAAGTGGCAGGAGCCACAAACGTGGTTCTTCATTACGACTCTTAGATCGTCACCGGGGATTATGAATGCAAGGGCGAAAGGATGAAGAAATACCTGAAGCAAGCAAGGAGAAGGGTGGACAACCTGCAGGCCAAGATCATCCAAATCCCCAGTGGAGAAATGAGCAAGCCGACCACCTTGCCAAAGTCGCTTCAACAGAACATATGATCGCCCTTGATAATGTACTCTCTTTTGTTTAGTTTTCTCCACTAATAGATTCCATCGATGTGCAAGAGATAGGATCTGAAAATGACTAGACCACACCATTGGTCTCCTACTTGAAAAATGGCGTCTTACCAGACAGGAATGAGGCTGCAAGAAAGCTGAAGGTCCAAGCAGCGATTCATTTTAATGAAGGATGTCTTGTACAAGAGAGGCTTCTCCTGCCCATACCTAAGGTGTCTAGGTTTGGAGGAAGCGGACTACATAATGAGAGAAGTCCACGAAGGGATCTACAAGAACTACTCAAGGTCATGGTCATTGGTACACAAACTAATTCAAGCGAGGTACTACTGGCCCACCATGCAAAAGGATGCCCAGACTTATGTCAAAGCCTGTGACAAGTGTCAAAGATTCAATAATGTCATCAGACAGTCGCCTGAAGAGTTGACCCCAAAGACAGCCCCGTGGCCGTTTACTCAGTAGGGATTAGACATCATAAGACCATTCCCAATAGCGGAGCGATAGCTGAAGTTCCTTATAGTAGGCATAGACTACTTCACAAAATGGGTAGAAGCCGAAGCTTTGGCCACCATCACGGAGAAAAACGTACGAAGCTTTGTCTGGAGGCACATCATATGCAAATATGGGATCCCTAGAGTCTTAGTCTCAGAAAACGGAAAACAATTTGACAACGACTCCTTTCACGATTTTTGCTCGTAATTGGGGATAAGAAATCACTACTCCTCCCCCGCCCACCCTCAAGCTAATGGAAAAATTGAAGCCACAAACCGATCCTTGCTCAAAATTATCAAGATTTGGTTCGAAGGGGCAAAGGGCATATGGCCTGAAGAGCTACCAAGCATACTATGGATGTACAGGACAACAATAAGGACATCTACAGGAGAGACACCGTTTCGGCTAACATACGGGAGCAAGGTAGTCATTCTAGCCAAGGTCAGACTCACAAGCTACAGGGTGGACAATCATGATGAAAGCAAGAATGACGAGGCTGTGCATCTACAGCTCGATCTAATTGACGAAGTCAGGGCGACAGCCGAACAAAGACTCGCACGGTACCAGGACCGCATGGCTAAGCACTACAATTCCCGAGTTAAATACAGAGACATTCAGGTTGGAGACTCGTTTTAAGGAAGGTTATGGGTGCTGCTAGAGACCCTGCCCACGAGAAGCTTGGCTCTAACTAGGAAGGACCTTACAAAATCATGTCATCACAGAGGAAAGGCACCTACCACCTGAAGACACAAGACGGATGGAAGTTACACCATCCATGGAATGCCGAACACTTGAGGAACTACTACCAGTAGAGATGACGGCATGAAGATCAACACCCTTTCATTTTTTAGTTTTGTTTTAGTTAAATTTTAACTACACTCCTCAGTTTTCCTATTTTCCTTTGTTGATTTTTGCTAGAATACCTTTTAAGCCCAAAGGGCGGGTCTTTTTCTTCTAGAGAACTACTTTTTCTACGAATGCATGTTTTATCATAATAAGAGGAGTTTGTTCAGAGATGATAATCATATTCGGCTTCGTTATTTGTGGTCGAGAATCCCAATCTTAATGATTTCTCAATGGTGATTTTCTCGAGTGAGACCATAACTAGCCCCACTCTAGACCCTTTCTGATTCGCTGCCCCATCAACATATACTTTCCAAGATAATGGACCTTGCTGGGATATCATGAAAACCGATTTTCCATCCATGTTTTGATTCTCTGTTTCTACTTCCAACAGGGATTCAACAAACTCAGCTATCGGATCCACGAGGACTTGACCCTTGACAGAGGTGCGAGGTATGTATTGATGTCAAAAGCCCCTAGGATCGTGACCCATTTAGCGATCCTCCCAGTATAATTAGCACTTCAGAGCAGAGCTCAAAGCAGGAGCTGAGTTAGGACAACTACCGTGTGTGCTTAGAAGTAATGGGAGAGTTTACGTGTAGCATGTACTACCACCAAAATGGCCTTCTCCAGTGGCAGATAGCGGATCTCGGCCTTATGTAGTGATTTGCTCACATAATAAACTGGCCTTTATATGCCGCTATCAACTCGTATCAAGACCAAGCTTACAGTATAAGGGGCCACAACAATATAGGCAAACAAAACCTTATCCATTACAGGATTGGACATGATAGGTGGCCGAGAGAGATAATCCTTAAGCTGTTGGAAGGCCAAGGCACACTCCTCGGTCCACTCAAACCCCTTCCACTTATTCATCAGTAGAAAGAAGGGTTTGCACCTGTCTGCTGACCGAGAGACAAACCAGTTCTAGGCAGTAGTAATTCCGGTCAATTTTCTGAACTTCCTTGGGATTCTGAGGTGGCTGTAAACTGTTGGTTACCTAAATCTGATCGGGGTTAACTTTAATTCCACGATGAGTAACCATGTAGCCTAGAAATTTATCTAACCCTACACCAAAAGAGCACTTGGAAGCGTTAAGGCGCAACTTGTGCTTCCTCAGAATTTTAAAAATGTCCCCAAGATCTTCCATATGCTCAGACACTACCTTACTTTTCACCACCATGTCGTCTATATAGACCTCGATGTTCTTGCCTAACTATGGTTCAAACATTCTAGTCATCATCCTTTGATAGGTAGATCCTGCATTTTTCAAACCAAAGGGCATCACCTTGTAGTGATAGTTTCCAATGGGAGTGACAAAAGTTGTTTTTTCCTAATCATCCAGGGCTAACGGTATTTGGTGGTACCCTTGAAAGGCATCTAAGAAGCTCATCTGAGGTTGGCCTACAGCTGCATCCACCAGCTGGTCAATCCTAGGCATAGGGAAGGGATCTTTTGGGCAAGCCTTATTTAGATTTGTGAATTCTACACACACTCACCATTTGCTACTCTTCTTTTTCACCACCACGGTATTGGTCAGCCATTTAGGGTAGAACACCTCCTTGATAGCTCCTGTCTGTTTTAGTTTCATCACCTCGTCTTTGACAGCATCAGAGTGATCCTTGGATGAGCGCCGAGGTGGTTGTTTTTAGGGGTGACGGAGGGATTAACGTTTAAATGATGATAGATGAAGCTTGGATCCACCCCTGGGGCCTCGTAAGCATTCCATGCGAACATGTCAACATTTCTTCTAAGAAACTCTATCAGCTCTTCCTTCTCTAGAGGAGGTAGCTGAGTCCCGATCTGAAAGAACTTCTCTGTATCATCACCAACAACAACCGTTTCCAAATCCTAACATTTCGCCTCTATGGCCGATCCGTTAACAGGTAACACCAAAGCTCTTAATTGCTATAAGCCCTCTTCAGTAGAGGCTGATGACTCAGCTTCAGGCTGATGTAAGATGGTAGTCACCAAGCACTGCCTGGCCGTGGATTGACTTCCTAGGATCCCTTAACCTAGCCCTCGGACGGATATTTCACCTTCTGATGTAGAGTAGAAGAAACGGCTCCTAGGGTATGAAGCTAGGGTCTGGCAATAATGGTTGTGTAGGGTGAATAAGCGTCCACCACGATGAAATCCACCTCCACCACTTTTAAACCAGTCTGTACAGGTAGCCTAATCTGGCCCTTCAGAATGATGACCTTCCCATCAAAACTTACGAAGGGTGAATTATAGGCTGTTAGGTCCTCGGGTCTCAAATTTAGCCCATTGTACAAATCAGAGTATATAATCTCAGCACCACTGCCCTGGTCCACCAACACTCTCTTCACATCATACCCCCCAATTCTGAGTGTGACCACCAAAGCATCATAATGGGGTTGGATGGTTCCGATCTTATCCTCATCCGAGAAGCCCAGAACCGGTTGGATTTCTACTCTAGCTTTCTTTGGCTCTGGATTAGCACCCTCGATGGATAGCCGAGCCACAGACATCACTCTAGAAGGGCAGAAACCGGTCCTCCCTGGAGCATCGAAGATGACATTTATCATTCTCAAGGGCGGTCTTGAAGAATCGTCTTTCCAAGATTCTGAGTTTGTTTGGCCCCCCTGGCCATTGGAGTGATGCAAGAGTTACTTTAACTTTCCTTCACGAATAAGCTGGTTCAAATAGTCCCACAAATTTCTACAATCTTCTGTGGTGTGCCCATGGTCTTGGTGGTATTGGCAATAAAGGTTTTGATTACGCCTTGTGGGGTTTCCCGCCATCTTATTTGGCCATTTGAAGAATGGCTCATTCTTAATCTTCTCCAAAACCTGATGCACTGGTTCCCGAAACACAACATTGATCGCTTGAGTGCTAGCAGATCCTGACTACCCAGCAAAATCTCTCCGTGAACGGTTGTTATTGTATCGGTCCGACCTGAAAGCCCTCCTCTCCTAAGGGATAACCTTATCATTTCCTTTCCCCTGTTGCTGGTCTTCTTCAACCTTTTTATACTTATCAATCCGGTTTATGAGTTGGCGCACACTGGTGATAGGTTTGCCGGTCAGAGATTTCCTCAAATCGTGCTCAGTTGGGAGGCCGACCTTAAAAGTACTGATGGCCACATCGTCAAAGTCACCATCTATCTCGTTGAACATCTCCCAGTATCTATCTGAGTACGTTTTCAGGGTTTCTCCCTCTTGCATGCTTAAGAACAGTAGGGAAGCCAAGGGCCAAGGAACCCTACTATAGATGATGAATCAAGAACCGAACGCCTGGGTGAGCTCCTTAAAGGAACTTATGGAATATGCCCTTAGGCTGTCGAACCATCTCATCGCAACGGGTCTTAGAGTAGATGGAAAAGCCTTGCACATCAAGGCTTCGTCCTTAGAATGGACAGCCATTCTCTGATTGAAGTAGCTCACATGTTCCACAGGGTCTGTTCTACCATTGTACATGGTGAAAGCGGGCTAGGTGAATTGTCGACGAAGTTTCACCCCCTTGATTTTGCGAGTGAAGGGCGACTTGGAGATTTGGTTCAAGGCCCTGCTTATAGCATCGTTTCCCACGCCTTTACGAGGCGGGCTTCTAACCATCCATTCACGATGGTGATCCTCCTCGTAGGAGAAAGATTCGCTAGGTGGGGTTCGAGACCTTCGCCTGTAATTGACGTCCTTTTCGTCATCAAAAGAAACATTAGAGTTGAAGGGGGTTCACATTCGCCGTGCATGATGCAATTTCCTCTTTAACTGGTCAATCTCCAGTTGCATGCCCTTGTTACTCTTTGCATGGGAGATATGGCTTTCACCTCGAGGTTGACTCCTATCAATATGTGTGGTATGCACACTTGCTTCATAGTCACCCCTCCGCTTAAGGTTGACAAAAGGGTCACCATGCTAGGATCCCAAAGACTCTGCTTGGTGTGAACCATATCCTACCATAGTTAGGCATTGCACTCACTCACTATCGCACCAGCTCTTCCCACAAATGGTGCCAATTGTAGGGACACATTTTGCAGTCTAAGCCCAAGATGTATGAGATCTTGGCCTAGTGAGCCTAATACAATAAATTTGTAGAGAGTTGGTTTGAGAACTAGGCCCTAATGAATTTGACAATGGCTAGTATGGATTTAAAAGATGATCAAGCAAGAACAAGGAAAATAGAGCTAAATGAATTCGCTATCCGAGAAGGTATATAAATCAATAACAGTTGGGTACAAGTACAATTTTGATTGTTATAGTATTCTTTCTCTATTTTTTCGATCCCTTTTTCTCCAAGGGCCCCTTGCATTATATACCCCTCTTTTCACGATCTTGGCCCTCTAATAGTTGATCATCCAGGCCGCTACTTAAGTGCTTATCCCATTGGACACCCTCTCTGGCCTTCTGTGAGTTGGGATAGCCTAAGCAATACTGTTCATGAGTCTTCTCCACATAAATGTGGACAGAAAAGTAGTTGCAGTGCATTTAATGCGGTGGTAGCAGTCTTTCCCTTAGATATCTTTGGGTCCCCTTCCTTCATATGGGTTCTTGAGGCATGTCCCTATCACTGGAGCTTCTTGGAATGTCACTTTGATCTATGAGATCTACATTTGAATTGTGTTTAACTTATTTGAGGAGGTATTCCTCCTCAGACCACCATCCCATTCACATCCAGCTCCTTAAGTCCTAAGTCTGAACCATTCATTTCTATTCATTTTTCCTTGGACTACTCATGCCTTCAGCTAAGGTCTAAAGCCCAATATATGATTTAGGCTCTTAACCCTACAACTACGTTTAGGGTGTGTTTGTTTGGAGGTGAAATAAGGTGGATGGAAAATTTTGGAGAAAAAATGAGAAGAAAAACTTTTTTAGAGTGTGTTTGATTGGGTAGGAGGAAGGAAAATAAATTTTGGGGCCCAGGTGTTTTCTCCCTAGCCCCACCAAAATGTTTTCTCTCCAAAATAGAAAGAAAATTGAGGAAAGAAAATGTGGCTGCTTAATGGACAAAAATGTTCTTATGCACTTGCACATGAGCTTTGTCCGTACATTGCTCTTCTTCACTTTTTTTTCTCTCTCTCCTGGACGTTGCCTCCTTTTTTTCTTTTTTCTTTGTCCTTCCTTGGACATTGCCTTTTTTTTTTCCTCTCCCTCCTGGACGTGCCTCCTCTTCTTCTTCTTCCTTTTTCTCTTCCCTCGTTGCACCTTCTTTCCTTTTTTTTTTTTTTTTTTTTTAGTTATTTGTCACTTTTTTGTTTTAATTAGGCATCATTTTTAATAAGCATACATGAGTAAATTTATACAAATTCACTTTTTCCATGCCTCTACTTTTTCACTCCCAACCAAACAAAAATTAGGGAAATTAAAATCTTTTCTATTCTCCTACTTTTCCATCATCTCACCATTTTTTATCCTCTCACTTTTTCACTCCTCCAACTAAACGGACCCTTAAGGTCAACTGAAAGGCTAGCCTAATCAATTATACCACATTTATATTAGATGTACTCACAATATATTTGCATAGCTGGTGTGATTCAAATTCGACCACCAAAAGGGAAACAGAGGATAGTTTTGATGCACATGTGTGATTTATGGTGGGTTGGGAACAATAACATATGGGAGGAAAAAAATACACTTTTAGTCCCTATATTTTGAGCATATTCTCATTTTGGACCCTAATTTGATTTTGCGCCTATCTTAGTTCCTGAAATCAGAAAATCATTTCCGTTTTGGTCCCTGTCGTCATCTCAGAAATGGAAAAAGTGTACGTGGCAAACAGAATGCACTGTCGGCATAGTAAATGCTAATAAAACAATAATAACAAATTATATTTAGCATTTTTTAAATGCTACATTAGTATTTAAATTAATAAAAAAAAGCCAGCTCAGAAAATTTAAACCAAAAAATAAATTAAATTAAAAAAAAAAAAAAACCTTAAATCTAATTTAGTTATTATTATTATTATTATTCTTTTTTACTTTCATTATTTTTTCCATAAGAACATGTTCTTCCCAAATCCAAGAAATAAACCCCGCAACCATACCAATCTCTGGCAAACCCCAAATCCAAATCCAGCAACCAAAATCTAATCTCCACCAAATCTAGAAAAACAAGAAATAAATGAAAGAAACCAAAAAAAAATCATAAGTAAACCGAATAAATAAACCCATAACACAGTAACCAACTCAATCTCCAACAAATATACCCAGAATTTTTCTTGGGAAACAAACACACAAAAAATACATAAAAACAAACAACTCCACGTTCTCTCCAAAAACCAAAAACACAAACAAACCTAGAACAAGAGTAAGGATACCCAGCACACTTCACGTTCTCACAATCGAACCCACCACCACCATCAATTAAGAGCAAGTCGAACCTAGCACAAACAAACCTAGAACAAGAGCAAATCCAGGGACTAAAATAGAATAGATCAAAGTCAGACCAACAATCTGAAACCCATATGAATAGATTAGACCACCAATCACCACCATTGCCACAGATCAGTCACCAATGGACACATCAAGCCACTACAACCCACGCTAACAACAAACCCAACCAACGATCCACCCCCACCACCACCGGACCGACTACCACTTCATAACCACTACACCGATTTGAGCCCATCTCTTTCTCTAAACCCAGATCAAAGCCAGATCCCAAAGAAAAAGCTGAAAGAGAGAGATCTTGTCCAAGAAAACGAAGATCGGTCAGACCGTTTGGATCTTTGGTTCCGTTAATGAGTTTAGAAAATTGGTCACCATAGCTCCCAGTATAGTTTTTTATCCTAGAGGTTTTGTGAATGGGTTTATTATTTGGATGTGAGAACCAAGTTTATTGGCCAAAATTGGGAATTAACCCTGTTTGCCAAACAATATAATTAGCAGGCACTATTTTGAAAGTATATTTCATACTAACATCTCGAGTCTAAAAGACTCGATTTAGGGCCTATAAATTGAGTCTCAAAGACTCAGTTTTCATATTCTGATTAGATATGAGCTGACACTTTTCCACGTGGCATCCACCTAGAAATTGAGCCTTAGAGACTCGATTTATATTTGTAAAACATTTACAGTGAAAATATTTTCAAGTGTTTGGAGTACAAAACACAGATCAGCCACCATCAACCACCACCAAATACAAGCACTGACCAGCCATTATCAACCCACAAATCCGAGCATTAATCCAACAATTCATCACAAATCCAATCAAATTCACCCCCAACAACCACCTAAAATCCAGATTAAAAAAATAAAAACCCCAAAACCCACGACTAGTTTGGCTTGTTGATCGGGGTTCTCTATAAGAAAATCCAAAAACCCACAACCCTAAAAGTCGGATTGGAACCTTGCCGTGAGCGGTGGAGGATGAGGAAGAGAAGCAGCAGACAAAGATGGGGCCGAGTGCGAGTGGTGGTGGTGGTGAGAAACCTTGCTATGAGCGTAGTTGCTGAGGGTGGCACCGGTGTTCTTGAGATACGTGGCGTAAGAAGAGTGCGCGGTGGCAAAGGCATTGCACGCAGACACTGCCTCTTTCATGTAGAGCTTTCAATCTTTGCATCGAGACAGGGCTTCTTCGTTCTCGATCTTTGAATGACTACAACCCATGTTTCTCTCTCTCTCTCTCTCTCTGATAAGGTGGGGTGGGGTGGGGTGGGGTGAGGGGAATGGTTTGTACATGAGAGAGCTGAACATGTGTGTAAGGAGGTTGAAGATGCAGGCTTAAAACATTTTACTTGTTTTGTAAAGGGTCAGCTAATAAATCGAGTCTTAGAGACTCGATTTCCAAGTGGACGCCACGTGGAAAAAACGCCAAATCAGACATGATCAGAACACTGAAACCGAGTTTTTGAGACTCGATTTATAAGCCCTAAATCGAGTATTTTAAACTCAAGATGTTAGTAAAAAATATAGTTTTGTAACAGTGCCTACTAATTATATTGTTTGACAAATAGGGTTAATTTCCAATTTTTGCCCAAGTTTATTTGATGCTAGAGTTTTTGTTAATGAGTTTTGTGCACAACTTGTTATCTTCAGATTTCAAAGTTTTTTTTTTAATAATATATTTTATTTTAATTAAATTATTTTTAATTAGATTAATGATTATTTTAATTTAATTTTCAGAATTTTTTATTTATTTATTAATTTAAATGTTGATGGGCATTTAAAAAATGCCAAATATAATTTTTTTATTATTATTTTATTAGTCATGTCAATATTTACTGTGTCAACAATGCATTCCCTTTGCCACATATGCTTTTTTATTATTGAGATGACGACAAGGACCAAAACAAAAATGATTTTCTGATTTCAGGGACTGAGGTAGGCGTGAAATCAAATTAGAGAACAAAATGAGAATAGACCCAAAATGTAGGGACTAAAAGTGTATTTTTGCCTATATGAAAATGCTAAACCCACAATTTTTTTTTTTTTTTGGCAAATTACTAATGTAATAAGTAATTATTGGTAAGTAAAAAAATTATTTAAGTAATTGACCTAGATAAAAATCAGTAAAAATTTACCATCTCAATGATATGTAAAAAAAAAAATTGAAAAAAAAGAAAGAAAAGAAGGGTTGTTGTCGCATTACTCCAATAATATATGTACTAGTAGCGGTGCTGATCACTCCTGAACATACACATGGCACCATAAAATTCTATTATATTAGACAGCGGCTGATATAATCACATGGCAAAGTTTGTATAGAATAAGACATGCGTTGTCCTAAATGGCAAGAAGCACCCGTCTTGACATGATTTGCCGAGAACAGATGCCCTTAGAAATGATTAAGTACCCTACTCCTATGCTTTTTTTCCTATCTTTAATGTAATTATTGACGTTCACGTGATAAAAAAAACATAATGCTTTTTTTTTTTTTTCCCCCTTAGATTATCCTATCTTCTTTTCATACCATAAAAGAAAAGCTCAGCCATAAACCTATACAGTCATATATGGTATCCAGTATTCACAAACGGGTTATGTGCTAATTATGTTTTCAAAGTCAAAAGGAAGGCAATCAAATTACATGTATCAGTTAATTTCTTGTTCAATATATTGACTTTATTCTTATCTTTTATGTGCTTAAATATTCTTGATTTAATTCCATATGCTCTTATATATCTACCATTTTGTGATTTACATTTCCTTATTAGAAAATGGACTTATTACCTTCGCATGGCCCCCCATGGTAAGTTGTTTCAGGGAATTGACTTATTTGTCTCTCCCTCTGGACCCTCCCATGTTAAATGAGTGGGAAAGTCTAACATGTGTCAGAGAAACTTATTCCAGTGACAGAAACGTCATAGCAGTGATCAATTCCATTGCATGAACGAAAATTAACAAAGTGAAAACAAATTTCTTCTTCATGATAATAAAAGTGACTTCATTTTCATTATATCCTTCAGAAGGTATGTATATATATTTGGTTACTACCGCATACACTCCTGATAAGGAAGAACATAATCATAATTAGTAACTAATGAAACCACTTAATAAGGACGTTCGCCTTCATAATTACCCGGAGGATCATAGCTGCAAATGACGAACATCCACCCATTGTGGCACTTGACTCTAGCACACCCAAGATGAACCGAATCACGCCAAACAACCTGAGTATAGTGCAGGCACTCACCACCGGCACATTGGTTGGACTTGTGGTTATAGTAAGGCTTCTCTGCTATCCACAAATTCACTGCATCCACTCCGTTTAAGTTATCATAACCTTCAGCAAGATTTTCTCCATAGGGCCCTTCTGAATGTTCCAAGTTGCAGTCTCCCGATCTCTTATTAGCATAATTTTGAGCATAGGCTGCAATTGTGTAGTTCCATCTAAGTGGACCAACACCAACTTTGGCACGAGCTGCATTGTGTGCATTGACAAAGTCTTGGTGGGAGCTTTGGGCTAGGGAGACATGAAGTAGAGCCAACCCCAAGAAGCATATGGCCAGCAAATACTTGATAAAACCCATTTTTTTATCTCTGTGCAAGGGAGAGCTAGTTTTTAGTCTTCTGGTTCTGAATGAAGATGGGATATGTGATTGAGGTATTTATAGGCAAGAGCGGTAATCAATACGTTATGGCTCAAGTGAGGTGCCTAATAAACACACAAGCATTTGGGCCAGGTTTCTTATTTGGGTAAAAAATAGTTCACCACACATATTATAAATACTTTTACACACAACTACAAGTAAATGGTGAGAGAGCGTGCATAATAAACACTAAAATGTTTTCCTATATTTAGGCAAATACCATTCGTTCCCAAACTATTATTTTATTATTTTTGTGTCATTGTAACTAAAATAAAAAAGAAAAATGTTATGTCTGCAACGATTTCATAATACTTTCACAACAAATTAAATTATATGTGGCAGGTATTTACAAGTTATTATTAGTGGGTAAAAAAGTTATTTCATTTATAGATTTAAATTTGAATCAATGATAACTTATCGCTTATAATTTATTGTGAACGTAACACTTTTTAATAAAAAAAAGTGTTTTGGAAATAATGAAATAAAAAAAAGAAATAATATTTAAATAATTATAATAATGTCTAGAATAGAAAATTTGATATGAGTTTCAAAAAGAGACTAAGTAGTAGATTATTATTCTAAAATATGGAGAAAAATAGGAATTTGATGTGAATGCTCTCTGTAATTATTATTCAAAAATAAATATATAAATAATAACGAGAGGTCAAAAGTAAATTATCAATAAAAAATACACAGAAGCTTTAATACATAAATAAATAATACACAAAAATCATAGTTATTAAATCTGGATTGGCCGTGATCCATTACCTAAACCGTTTTGAATCATCAATTATTTAAAAAAAAAAAAAAGTTTTTTTTATGGTATATATTATAATTGTCAAACCCAATCAAACCATATGGTACCCCCATTTCTTTCTCTCTTTTTTTCTTTCTTTTGGGAACCATCCGCATTTTCTATATACTAAAAGATGCTATATTAAAGAAGAGATCCCCGAATACAATTTCCGTTATTCAATGAATATTATTTCTATAAAAGCATCTCTTAATTTATATAAAGTGGAGTACCAAAAAACCTATAAATTTTCAAAATGATTTAATTTTATTTAATTTAATGTTTTTACTTTTTTTATATATAATTTTCTTTGAATGAATTATTTCTACTTCTATGTGTATTAACATTCCCCATATGTGTCTATTTTTTGCACTTCAAATTTTAATTATATATTTTATTAGTAAGATAATTACATATTTATGACTTATCATTTAAATATTTATTTGGATATTTAATCTATATATTTACATAAAAACTTAAAGATCTGATCATTTAATTTTTTTTATATAAAAAAATAAGATTGCATTAAGTATGAAATTACGTACTTAATCTTTAATTTCTCTTATATATTTTTTAAAATTTATCTATCAAATTTTAAGGCTTTAAGAGTTTTTGTTTTTTAGAAAATATTATTAATTTCTGTTCAATTTTAATTGAATATAAAATTCCGTCAATAACCCTCTCATTAAACAGGTGGGTAAATTATATACCAAATCAAGTGCTAAAGCTGTTTGATAATTATGTTGTGTAGTATCCAACAATCCAAATCTGTTTGATAATTATGTTGTGGAGTATCCAACAATCCAAATCTATTTGATAATTACGTTGTGGAATCTCCAACAATCCATTTATGCAAATGAAACATGTGTGTGGTCTGCCATGCATGCATCTATGCAAATGAAACAATAAATGGTTTACCACATTATCAAACATTTCTCTGCAATATAGATCCTTTTATATATATATATATATATATATAACACTTTGCAATCTATATCAGTTGATACTAGGACAGAGCCAGAACTTGGACTTAGGGGTGGTTCTACTACTAGCTGCGTGTAGCGACTCCAGCCTCCAACTCTATTGCTTAATAATTGCAGTTTTTTTTTTTTTTTTTTTGGTTGCGTGCAAGATAGATAAGGAAAAAAATATAATTTTGTTTAAAAAATTTTAAAGAGCTTGATTGTTTATTTTGGATAAAATAGATTGGTTGGGCATAATTTATTTTATTTTATTTTTTAACTTTACTATTGGTAATTTTTTTTTTGGGCTTGTATATTTTGTTTTAGATTTAAATCTATTAATTTTTTATGCCCTTTGAAATGAGGAAAATGTTAGAGTTACAAACTTTTTTACAAATTGCTTATGTGGTAAATGATTATTGGTTAGTAAAAATGTGATGTAAGTGATGGGCCGAAATCCGAACTAATAAGAGTTTGCTAGCTCAACAGTTAGTTAAATTATTGTATAAAAGTTTGTGACTATAACATTACTCTTAAAAGAAACTATGATCTTGTTAAGGGAAGAGTGTAATTTTATAGAAAAACAAATTGCTTAAATTAATACCTTTATATACTAATATTAAAAAAAAAAATTGTGGGTGCCATTGCCCCAAAGTCCATATCTAAATCCGTCCGTGCTTGGTACCAGCAAGAACTTCTCATGTGATGAGAAGGGCCAGTATCGATCGGTTCACAAAATGGAAAGCTATAGTGGCTTTCTATATGGAACATGATTTGTTCTTGTCGAATAAATTATACGAGCGAAAATCAATATTCATTCTAAATTTTTTTAAGATGGAAGAAAATTTATATACTTGGCGAAAAAAATTTCATTATATATAGATTTTCTTTTTTAATGGTCAAGATTCCCGCCTCTATATTCTATAATTTCTAGTTCAACTAGCATGAGAATCTCGTTGCAATGATTAAGTTACTTTATTTTTCATCAATCTATATATAGTCCATTTGGAGAGAGCTCAATCATCGCCACAAGTAAACCCAACATCAAAGTTTCAAATTGAAGTAATCTCTTTGAATAATATATGACAAGGTTAGTCCCAACTTCTTTTAATATCATAATATTTTGCTAGGTCAGTTCTAACTTCTAAACTTCAAAATTCAGAGAGAAAGAGAAGTCAGCAATTTCAGCTGCGCAACCTAAGGTCATTCTCCTAACAGTAGTCTCGTGAATATCAATACATGCATATTCCCCTATCATGTAATATTTAATTAAAACAAATTAACATTGATAAGCTATATTAATTTATTATTGAGGGCGCCAACATTTCACGGATTATTATCACCATGACTTTAGGCACCATGTTACTATCTTATATTAGCCTTACATTCTTTATCAGAAAGTTATGAAATTTGGAAACAAATGCTTGGAACATGCCCTCTTTTTCATGATAGATCATTCACATTAGGAAGGAATAACCTAAGACTCTAGAAACATGCCTCTTTTTCATGCTTGATTTCCAAGCATAAAGTTGTTTTGATAGACCAATCAGATTAGGGAGGAATGACCCAATAATATATATATTTGAGTACCTGGGCATTGAGCGGTCCAAAGTTCAAACGACCTAGCTTTTTAAGTTTTAAGTTTTAACCATTATTTGTTGAAACTTGTGTTAGGACTTTGAGTGACATGTAGGAACTCACAGGATCCGCATCAGCGGAAGGTTTTCAGGAAATAGATTGACCGCAAAATCAGCCATCGATGGTAGGAAAGGAGTTCTACCATCTCAACGTCTCTTTCCATTGCTTTCAAAATGTCTATGGATTTGAAATCCTCTACAAAAGTATCTTATCATAGCGTTTTTAAAATTTTAACTATTCATTTATAGTTGAGAATTTTGTTACAATTAAGGGTTTTATAGCTGAATTGGTATCTCCTCGTACACAAAGTGATTGGAGGTTTAGGAAAAAGAAAAGGGTTTGAGCTAGGATTGGCAACGTATTGTAATTATCTTTTAAAAAAATAATTTGCTACATTGTTAAAACATGGTACTAAGTTTGACATAATTAATCATTGTTGAATGGACGGTTTAAATTTTTACAATGTCAATGTTTAAACAAAATATAAACAGATTTCAATTTTAAATTTATTTTATTTTAAAATTCTTGAAACTTTTTGAAATATAATTTTAGTTGAAAAAATTTGCAATTTCTTGAAACATAGCTAATAGAGTTTTATCTAAACTAAACTATAATTGGAGTATAATTTAAAATTTCTAGAAATATGACTAATAGGATTTTCTTTTATTAAAAAAAAAAAAACTAAAGGTATGTTTGGTAACTATTTTTTCCCTTTATTTTTTTATTTCCAAAAGCAATTTTCTATTTTTGAAACTAAAAAACTTCTTTGACAATCCAAAATGGACAGAAAACAAAAACAGATCTCAAAACTCAATTTATAAAGGAAATTGAAAACGTACAAAAAACTGTTTTCAGTTTTTAATTTTCAAAAGTCAATGAAAATACGCATTTAATTTAATAAATCTATCTCATTTAATAAATTAGCATTAGAGTTCAAATCCTAGTAACAACATATTTTAGTATTTTCTATTTTTTTTCTTCAAAAAACTATCTTTTTTAATTTCAACTTACTAAACATGTTTTTTACTTCAAAAATACAAGAAAATTGCTCTTTCTTTGTATTCTCAAAAATAAGTTTTTGAAAATAGAAAACAAAAACTGTTACTAAACATAACCTAATAGGCTTTTACCTAAAGTAAACTATAATAATTAATGATAATTTAACCATTTGTCATAGACAAAAGATAGCCATTTGGCACAACTACGATTTATAGGCCAACTTCTATTATACAGTAAATAATTTGTGATTATTTTCATAAGTGCATCTTTTAATTTATATAAATTTTTTTTTTTTTTTTGATATGATAATTTATATAAAGTTATTGTGAAGAACCGTGTAAACTTTCAAAAAATATAGTTTAAATTATTTCCATTTCATAGTAAAAAAAAAAAAAAGAATTATTTCCATTTCAAAATTTTAAATATTTCTCATAATAGTTTTATTTAAATGAATTATCTCTATAAGATAATTCCATACTTTTTTGGCTAGATTCCATATTTTTTAGGGATTATTATTCAGGTATTTATTTAAATATTTATTTTATATCGTATCGTAGCATATGGTATTATATAAAAATTTGGACTTATAACTCATGGCGACGTCAAGTGGCTATCTTCTTCTTGTGACAAATGTTACATTCTCATTAATTAAGATGATTTACAAATAAAAGTCTATTACCTAAGTTTTAAGAAATTTAAAATTCTACTTCAACAAAATTATATTTTAAAAATTTTGAAAATTTTTTAAATAAAATTTTAAATATATTTTAGTTATTTTGAACCTTTGATCGTATATTATAATAATTTTGTATTTCAATATAATGAAATTTGCACGTTAAATGTTTTCCTTACGCCATGTAGGTCAAAATATATTTGTATTTCAATAGTTTAATCTAAATGAAAATCTACAAAATTTTTAATAATATTTTTAAAATATATATTTCTTTTATATGGAGTTTTTAATTAATTCATGTGTTTCACAAGCATACTACTATTATTTATATTTAAAAACTTAAAGCTTTGATCATTGAAATTTTTTGTTTGCAAAAATATTTGTTGAGCGGGTTATGTTTACCGCATACAAAGAATGCATAATAATTACAAAGAGCCTTATAGATCATGCTAGCCAACACCTGATGTTTCTAATGAAAACATTTAGGTTTTGAATTCTTCATCCCCTAACTATTAAATTGTCAAAAAGAAATCTCAATAAGTAATACTTTTTTCTTTTTCTTTTTTTTTGCGGAATATCTCAATAATTAATATTTGTATTAAGTATGTTATTATATTCTATCAATTTTTAACTCTTTAGGTTTTTTTTTTTTTTTTTTTTTTTAAATTAAGTTTTGATTAAAGATAAAATTATGTTGCGGAGTATCCATTAATTTCTAGAGTATCCGTCCCGTCTATAAACGGCCATGCATGCATCTATATATGCAATTAAAACAATAAACACGTTACCATATTATAAATAGAGATTAAATTCTATAAGGGCGTGGTGTAAAACTCATGTTTTACTCCTCCAATCCCAACATGCCACATCATCTTATCACATATTTAAGAATAAACACAATCACACTCAATCAATTCTAATACCCATATATAAATCCAACCAAATTGGGAATCTATCGAGATGTTATAAGTCCAACCAAACTGAAACAACCACAATATGCACCACTTCCAATTGAAAAACAAATTCTAGTCATTTATGCAGCTGTCAATGGATTCTGTGATCGAATGCCATTAGACAGAATTTCTCAATATGAGAGAGCCATTCCAAGTCAAATAAAACCAGAATTACTACAATCCCTTTTAGAAAAAGGTGGGTTAACTAACGAAAGAAAGATGGAACCAGATGCATTCTTAAAAGAAAGCGCTTTGCCTTACCTATGATTCTCCTTTGGACTCTCATTCTCATTTTTGTTTTGGTATTATGGATCTTCGTTACCATGGCAGTTAGACTATTAGAAAAAAAGAAAGGACTTCTAAGAGATTCTATGTGAGACAAAGAAGGGGTAAGCATCGATTTTAGGCTTCTGTTCTAGTTCCAGGAGGGCTTTAGGACTTGACTAATATTAGTCAAGGGTGTCTACGAGAAGGCGGATCTTAGAGATTTCCTCGTTCATGATCTCTAATCCTTTAAGTAGATTGGGCAGGGGTAAGACTATGTATGGTCTCTTCACTAAGCTTTGATCTACGCGCACTAGTTTCCTCGGCGATTAATGTCCTTCTGCTGGTCTTTCGTCCATTGTCTATGGTCTCCGGTAAGTAGTCTATAGTTCACTTTTGTCTATGGCTTGTCCCGCTCTCTTTTTAAGTTAGTTATTAGTACTTCGGAGTGGTGCAGACTCTCCGGCTTGGCTATTGAATGTGTTAGGTTCTAAATGTTTAGAACAATTGGCAAATCGTGAACACAAACTTGTCTAGATATTGATCTTAGAGTCTATAGGTTTTATTAGACAATGCTCAAGGTGATTCAAGTCAAGATTCAAGAACATACAAGCTGCAGGAAGAAGACTTCGTATTCTGCCTGGTTCGATCGATCGAAGAACAGGCTCGATCGATCGAAAATCGTATCTGCAGAATTTTAAGTCGGCCCAAACAGCAGCTTAAGCCCATTAAGGATTAGGGTTTCAGATCTACTTCTCCCACTATATAAAGGAAACCCTAAGCCACGTTTTTGAGACTTTTTTGATGAGAGATTAGAGTGCCTCTTGTGCCTCCTTTTATTGGAGTTTTGTATCCAAACCTCTCTAAGTCTTTGTTGCTCATATTTGCGGTTTATGTGAATCTCTTGTGAGATCTTTGAGGAGCTTTCCTTCACATAAACTTAGGGTTGCCAATATCTTGATGATCAACAAGGTTGCTGTCATTTGAACTTAAAAGAAAAGCAAGCGGGGAGCTTGTAGCTGATTGAGGAATTCAAGAAAGAAGTAGTCCGTGGATTCGGAGCCTGCGCGTGGTCGTGTCAGGAAGTTCGTACTGGTGGGTAGCATTAGGAAGTCGAGCGGGGAGCTTGTAGTCCTTTTGTAAGAACTTCAATTCTTTCATAGTGAATTCTGTTATGCCTTGAGGATCGGTAGGTCAAATCCTCCCCAGGTTTTTACCGTGTGGTTTCCTGGGTGATCATATCTTGTGTTATTTATTTTCCGCTGCTTTATATTCTTGATATGATTGTTTGGATTGTTTTAACCTAGAATTGCTTAATTTGACTAAGTAACAACTTGGCTAATTAACTAGGCTACGCAATCTGGTTGTTTTTGGGGTCTAAATAACCCTACATGTGGTATCAGAGCAGGTAGCTCTTCTGTTGTAGATCTTTTGATCTAAGAGCTGATCCTTGACCCCTACTGTCATGGATAATTTGAAGTGTCTTTCTGATCATGTTTCTGCTGATTTTATTGATGCCTGTGATGTTTTGAATAAAAAGGATACTATTGTTTCTGCTGATTTTTTTGATGCCTTTGAAACTCTTCGTAAGGAATTATCTAAATCTTTGAAAATTGCTAAGAAATTCAAAGAAGAGTTAAAATTGAATAATCTTGAAAAAGAGGAATTGCTTGTTAGATTAGATGAGTCTAATAAAAAGAATGAATTTTTGAGACATAAAATTTCCTCTCAAGATGAGAAGATGAAAAGTTTGGAACAAAAATTAGCTGAGGCTGAAGCTAAATTGGAAAATTTGTCTAATACCAAACTTGCTGATGATAACAGAAGTGTTTCTGTTTCTCTTAAGCCTAAAACTGAGAAAGTTTATATCCCTCCTTTTAAGAGGAATAATAAAGAAAAGACTTATTTTGCTAGGTTAGACAAAGGTAAAAGTTCTGATGTTAACGCTGAAGTTTCTAAACCTATGTCTAATCCTACTGTTAGGGAGCATAATAAATTTGTTTTTGTGCCTACTTGTCACCTTTGTGGTGTTGTTGGTCATATTAGACCAAATTGTTCTTTGTTGAGGCAAAAACCAAAATCTGAGACTAGATTTGCTGTTAGGAATACTGATGTTCCTAAATTTGTTCCTGTTTGCCACTTTTGTGGTGTTCGTGGTCACATTCGTCCTAATTGTCATAAATTGAAATTTAAGCATTCTGTATGTCAATCTAGGATATGTGATGATATTTCTACTGCCATAAGTCCAAATAAATTGTTTCATATGCTTTTGAAAAATTTGAGCTTGTTGGCTTGTGAAAGGAATTTGCAGGATTTTAGTCTTTCTCAGAAGATTGGTGTAGTCCCTCAAATACACTCCACTTCTCATGGATTTTCACCTACAAAGCCGAAGAATCGTGCTATATGGGTGAGAAAAGATTCTCCAAGGTGAGTGTTGCTAACCTGTCCTTGATTTAATTCTTTCAATTAATTGTGGACATGTTTTGTTTTTGTTTTTGGTTGTTTTGTTTTTTTTAGGTTGTTTTTTATTTTTAAAAAAAATCCAAAAACATTGAAAAATTTCAAAAAGACAAAAATATTTTATTTTGTGTCTTGTTTTATTTTTCTTGAGGATTACATGAATTATGATATCTCTCTTGATTTAGAATATGCTTGACATTGTGGAGAAACTTGAATAGTTTGTGCTAAGCTATTTTTGATTTTGTGTGAGTATGTACTAGTTTGTACATGTACTCAAGGGTTAATTAAGAAATTGATATTTCTTGTTTGTGTACCCTCTATAGCTTAGTTTTTGCACTATCATGCATTGCTTTTGCATTGTTCATTTAGCATAATATGTGCTTTTTGTTTTTGGTCATAAAGTTTGTTAAAAACCAAAAAGATTTTTGTGATTTGTATTTCACATCTTGGATTTATAATCAAGGATTGGCCACCTTATATTTACATAACAAGTTTATGTACCTTGTTTAGCTTTGATGAACTTATTTATTGCACTTGACTAGTTGAAACTTTGTAGTGCATGTTGTGTGGGAAAGATGTTTATGGTGTTTATCACTTTGTCTTGATCTTGAAGTCACATGTTATTTGACTGTCGGACTTGATCCTTTTGAGAAAGGCATAAATAACCATCTCACCACTGTTCACTAGCCAATCATGAACACCTTAGTGCATATCATAAGATTTTGTGCTCGAGAAAGTGTAGCACATGCACAAAAAGAACATAAGGTGAAGCCTCAATTAAAATAAAACTGGTGTGTACTATTAGGCTTGATGCCAATTCACTTAATTCAAACCGGTGTGTACTATTAGGCTTGATGCCATTTCACATAATATATTTCATATTCTAATGGGGCAAAAATACAAGAAACTTACATGATTGCAAGCTTTTGTTCTAGGAGATGTGGGAGTTATATGATGTAACTCTTTAGGTGATAGTCTCTTTTAAATTCTATGTGATGAATTTTGTAGACTTTGTGATTGATTGCTATTCACATATCACCTCACATGTATCTCAAGCTTTTGCTAGTTGCACACACTACACAAGTTACTCTTTGCTAAACTTGGTACATTTTATTGTGTGTGATCTTGTTGTGGCCATCCAAGATTAAAAGTTTCTTGATTTTAATGCAAAATGTGTTTCAAGTTTGAAAATTTTGAAAATATCTTGAGATTTGTGCAGAACATATTTGTTGCTTAAGAAAATTTCAATGGGAGAATGATTGAAACTTGTTTTTGAGAAAATTGGGTTTAAAATTTGGGGTTTTGAAAAAGCATTCCATCTCATACTCATGCATTTTGCTTTCATTGTTTAATGCTTTGAGGAGTTGTTTTTCAAAATTAGGTTTGTGTCTTTCAAAACTGTGTTTTTTCTCAAAATTTAGTGAGCCTCTGCCCAGTTCGATCGATCCAGTCTGATTTTCGATCGATCGAAAAAGTGCTTTAATTTGTTTAAAAATGACTGTTTCATTCGATCGATCGAATGTATTTTTCGATCAATCGAAAGTCGCGAATCAGGTTTTTAAAAAGGATTTGTTCTTGATCTGAATTGGGGCTTTTGTGAAATTGAGTTGAATTTGATGAAATTGGCTTGTTGTTTGGATGTAATTAAGCATTATACTCTGTGAGTTGTGTTATGTGATGCTCAATTCATCAATTTGTTTAAAAATTCAACAAGTGGTTTTCAAATTTTTTGGGGTTTTTGTTAGAAACTCTATGCTCAAACCAATTTTGTCAATTTAATCTCAATTGAACTTAATTGCTCACTGCATTAGTACATGCATCATTTGTGTTTAGGATTCACATGCATTACATTGATTTCTGTATCCATCTTGCAGTTTTGCAGTCATATCTCTCTTTGTTTTCACACATAACATGCATACACTTTGCTACATTGGGTACTCAACTTGATTTAAAAATTGATTGATTAATTTTTGAGTTTTGTACATTCTAGTATATGCTATTTCTTATGTGTGAACTGTAGAAAATATTTTTCTTAAGAGATATGATGGATAATCAATGTGCAAATATTTTCTCTACTTATGCAACTGTTTATAGGTCACATAATGCCATGTTTGCATTTTATTGAAAGAGAGAATATTTTTTCTTCATGTGTATCCTCACCTTAGTTTTTAACTTTGGATTATGTGTTTTTAACTTTGATCCTGTTGGTGATGCTGCTGATCCCCCCCTTCTATTTTTCCCCAAAACTGTTTTTCCCAAAACTTGTTTTGTTTTTCCTATTTTTATAGGGGGAGAAAAGTTTTTTTTAACCTGTGTTGTTCATAGGGGGAGCTGTCTCTATTTTCTATAGAGTTGGATTGTTTTGTATTCCCCTTGATTCTCTATTTTCTCTTATCCTTTATTGCGTATGTTGACTGTTTACTCTTTGTATGAGTTGTCTTTGTCAATGCGTGACAAAAAGGGGGAGAAATTATTGATTCATTGGGAATCATGTTTGTCTTGTTTAGGGGGAGTTGAAATTATTTTTGAATGAGAAGAAAATAAAAACTTTTTGTTGTATCTAACTTAGGGGGAGAGTTAGGTTACTTATGTTTTTATTTATGTTTCTTGTTTCACTTCTTATTGATTTATACTTATGAGTTCTTCATTGGTATATGTCTTTATTTTGTGCTATGTGAAATCAAGAATTTATTTTTGTTGATTTACTGTTTTTCTGTCACACATGCGTTTATGCGTTTGTTGAGTGTTTCAGGATTATACAGGTTGATTCAATTGAGCTGCTGTCTACACTTGCAACTGATGGATAGTAGTTAGGTTGAATTTGTTGTAATGAGCATTTTATTGTATTGGGTTGTTCTTGTATTTGAGCATTTCATTCTGTATGAAAGTTTTGTCACGAATTGCCAAAGGGGGAGATTGTTAGGTTCTAAATGTTTAGAACAATTGGCAAATCGTGAACACAAACTTGTCTAGATATAGATCTTAGAGTCTATAGGTTTTATTAGACAATGCTCAAGGTGATTCAAGTCAAGATTCAAGAACATACAAGCTGCAGGAAGAAGACTTCATATTCTGCCTGGTTCGATCGATCGAAGAACAGGCTCGATCGATCGAAAATCGTATCTGCAGAATTTTAAGTCGGCCCAAACAGCAGCTTAAGCCCATTAAGGATTAGGGTTTCAGATCTACTTCTCCCACTATATAAAGGAAACCCTAAGCCACGTTTTTGAGACTTTTTGGATGAGAGATTAGAGTGCCTTTTGTGCCTCCTTCTATTAGGGTTTTGTATCCAAACCTCTCTAAGTCTTTGTTGCTCATATTTGCTGTTTATGTGAATCTCTTGTGAGATCTTTGAGGAGCTTTCCTTCACATAAACTTAGGGTTGTCAATATCTTGATGATCAACAAGGTTGCTGCCATTTGAACTTAAAAGAAAAGCAAGCGGGGAGCTTGTAGCTGATTGAGGAATTCAAGAAAGAAGTAGTCCGTGGATTCGGAGCCTGCGCGTGGTCGTGTCAGGAAGTTCGTACTGGTGGGTAGCATTAGGAAGTCGAGCGGGGAGCTTGTAGTCCTTCTGTAAGAACTTCAATTCTTTCATAGTGAATTCTGTTATGCCTTGAGGATCGGTGGGTCAAATCCTCCCCAGGTTTTTACCGTGTGGTTTCCTGGGTGATCATATCTTGTGTTATTTATTTTCCGCTGCTTTATATTCTTGATATGATTGTTTGGATTGTTTTAACCTAGAATTGCTTAATTTGACTAAGTAACAACTTGGCTAATTAATCTAGGCTACGCAATCTGGTTGTTTTTGGGGTCTAAATAACCCTACAGAATGAATAATCTTATGCTTGTCAGGTCCACTCCTGGGTCTTCTCTTGTCTATCGTCCACTTCGGTGACTCCAACCCCGGAAACATGATCTCTTCTACTAACCTCTTCACATGAACTTTCGGAGTCCCTATCTAATAGTCACCCCCCTTCCTTACTGACTAAGGTTAAGGTAGTGTCAACCAAAGGCGCAAGAAGTTCTCACATGAATAGACGTTTGAATATTCGCCCCATACTTGAACCTTCGATCACTCGGATTCGTCGTTCACCTTCTTAAATCGACGAAGCCTACTCGAACTTCGTATTCCCTGCCACCATACGAAACTAATAGCTAGAAAAAAAAAGCTATTCCATTTAAGGCATAAGATGAACCAAGGAATCCAACCAAATAAAAATGAATAGGCATGTGAGAACAGCATTGCTTGCATTGATTCAATTGATTTGAAGCGGCGGTTATACTATATATACAGACATAGTTTTCACTAGGGGTTTTTATCGAATTGGTCACAAGCCCGTCAAAAGCAACCTCAGTAGAAAGCCACTCTTCCAGAGTCTCGTCCATCGTCTGCTTAGGCGACTATTTAATAGCCTTTATATCTGCCTGTGAGTTAGGCCGAATACTCCACTATACTATATAGGCTAGGCTCCTTCCTTTGTTCTTTTTAATATACACTAAACCGAAAGTCTTGGTTTCAATGACTCCCCAAGCCATGACCTATTTGATCCTTCAGAACCAACTTCAGCATTGAGTAAAGAAAAGAAGAATTCACTATTTGATCCTTCAGCCGGGTGGACATCAAAATCTTCACTTTCATGAGCAGGAGCTGGAGTTTAGGAATCAGGTATAGATGCTAGCCATTCTATAGACGAGAGACCCGCTGACCCACTAGTGGTTTTATAAGGGGAGTTGATAAAAGACAACAGGTTTAAGACAAAGGTATGGCACGGGGGATGGAGCGAAAGCACAAGGCCGGTTCTCATCAACTGAGAGCTCCACTCCAAGAGAGGGAAAGCAGCACAAGGTGAATTCCATGAGACCTATGAATGCTTTGAATGAGATCTATTAGGTTAGGAGACCCTTTGACCATTTTAAATCCATGTAGAACAGTAGAATAGAACGTCCAAGAGAAAAGGCCTTTTAAGGATATGGGAATCAAGGTGAGAGCCGTGGCCGGGTACGAATGATGGGGCGTCGGGTTCCAGAAGTCTCATGTTCAGAACGTGGGAGAGCTCGACTTGGGGCCTAAGATATGAATATAAGCTTGGATTAACCAACAAACACGTAGCATGCGCTGGAAGGATGGAGAGGAAGCTACTGTAAAAGAAGGCAGTTGTTGATCATTGGTGGTGTGTTTTGTACACTTTGCCCCGTGAGTGCTTATTCATGCATCTTACATGCACACTAGATGCACAGTAGCTGCACCTTGCTGCACACACTCTAAGACTTGACATGTTTTTGATTTCACCCATCCTAGTTATGTCCTTTTAGACCTTTTAGCACATATAACATATTCTTGTGTCCATGTCATGTCTAGGTTTACATCATGTTTCATCATCCTTAGCATGTCATGTTCTTTATGCTTTGTAGCATTGTTTTAAAATGTTTTTGTCTTATGTTTGAGTTTCATTTTCTCATTCATCTTGCATCCCTCATGCATCATCTTCATATTTTTTTTTCTTTCTTTCCCTCCTTCCTCTTGCTTCATTTGTCTATTCGTGACAAAAAGGGGGAGAATATACCGGAGAGTATACCGGCGTGTTTCGTCATTTTTATATGACTCATGTGCACATTCTTAGGGGGAGAAATTCTACCTCGTGCACATTCGTTGAGGGAGAAAGCCATAGGGGAGATGCATATACCAAGGGAGAGAAGACATTGTTTTTGAGGAAACCTTGATTTACTTTATGCTTGTTTTCTCGTTGCTTTATGGTGTTGTGTGTTACTTTTAGTATCTATGCTTTGCATCATGTGTATGTATTGGAACATTTTTGTACCCATGTTGCTTTTGTAAGCTTTAAAGGTTTGTTTCATTGCATGTTTGTAGGCTTTTATGGTTTGTGCCATGCATATGCAGTACCTTGTTTATGCAATCTTTATGTTTGTGTATTTGATGTTAAATGTCATACAACACTCTTGTGCCCTAGTAGGATTGTTCCTAGATGCAAATACTTCATGTATTTCGCATTGTATAAGTGATTGCGTGTTTGATCTAGCCATGGTCTATTGCTTTATTCCATTTTGCTTGATCGCATTTTACTTGTTTCATTATACTTGTCTTTTTATCACCTAATTTACCTTGAGGGTCTAATGTGTTTTGTGCAAGTGTTTCGGGTTACATGTATACATGTTCCAAGTTCATCACAGCTTCTAGATTTAGGTGTGAGTGAGTTTTGCCATTGTTCCCAAACTCATGTTTAAGTTTAGAGTCTGTTATAGGGTGTTTTGTCACGGAATAGCCAAATGGGGAGATTGTAAAGTTGTGATTTACAACTATGTTTTATATTGGCTTTATTCCATGACAAAATGTGTTGTAATTACTTTATTTCATTTCCTTGTATTTTGTGGGATTTAATTGTATTGTGTTTAGTATCAAGTTGGTGAAGACTCAAGCTTTATTGAAGATCAGTGGATCTCGCGGGTGTGTCGCTGGAAGCTAAGCCGCGAAAGAGCCATGTGAGAAGCACATGACTGGAAGCTGAAGAGTCATGCCAGGCTGTCGTTTTCGCAATTGTCTCGCGGGTAAGGCCTTCCCGCGAGATAGTTGCGAAACATTCTGCCTGGAGGATTTTAATGAGTGACTTTTTTACCCTTCACCCATACTATATACACCCTCATTACCCACAAATGTTATAGAGGCCATTCAGAGAGAAAAACCCTAGATAGGTTTTCTACAACACACACGCCCATCTTTTGAGAGAGAGCTACTCCTCCTTAGCGAGAATTCATTGTAGCCTCTTCTCCATCCCTCTCCCATTATCATACCTTGAGAGGAGATTTGTACCCAAACACAACCCACACCTATTCAGAGTGTAAAGAGTGTTTTGGAGTTGCTGGGAAGCATTGGAAGAAGCCAAGGATGGCAAATGCAACATGGAGCTTGTTGCGGGATCCGGAGAACTAGGACAAGACACGGTTCCGAGAAGCCTTGTTGGAGTAGGAGCTTAGAGGGCTTAGGTACATCGGATAGATTAGGCTTGGAGGGTCTCTTGCTAACCCATGTATCCCAACTGATTGTCTAGTGGATCGATTTCCGCTTGGAGGGCGGCGGAGAGGTTTTTCACCGAGTTCTTTGGTTTCCTCTTCGAAAACATGTCTCGGTGTTTTCTGTGTTTGCATCCTTCTTCCCTACTCTTTTATATTCCATTATTCTGCTGTGTTGCTTAGTTTATGGATTAGAGTAGTTGTCTTGTTTATACGCTTGTGTTTACACTATTCCGCACTTAGTTTTAAGTTAGTGTAAACTCAACCAAGCCGTAATTTTAATTTGGGTGTCTAAATTGCTCGTGTGTTTTCAACACTTTTTTGAGCTTTCAGGAGAGATGGACTAGGGTTAAGCTCAAGAGGAAAACAAAAGCTAGTGAGATCTTACACAACTCCATTTTAGTGCAAAGCAAAAACTTCAGTGATTGGTGGAGAAATAAGGTATGTGCATGAGGTATATATTGGGAATTAGGGATATACGCAGCGTGAAAAATGGTGTGATGAACATTGGAAGTAATGGTTGAATGTTCAAAAGCACAATGTGGAAAACGTTAAGAGGAAATAGAATAGTATTTGCTAATGAAGGAATAACTATAATTCGTTTGTTATCCAAATTACTTTCAGTTAAAACATTTCATTTGAAGAAAGCTTTTTTTTTTTTTTTTTTTAAGAAGAAGAACGAAAGCATGATGACTTCTACGTGGATAATGAAATACCATTCGAATTTCGGTCTTGATTCTTGACCTTGACTATAAACAAGAATATACTTTGGGCTGCCCAATTCTCTAGAGACTAGAAACAAACGGTGGTAGCAAACATTTTAATTTTCAAATTGAAATAACATAGCATCTCGTAAAGTCATAAGATATTATTCTTAAAAGGCAACTGATTATGTATTTAATATATTACTTCCATTATTTTTTTAAATACTTTTGCTACATTTTCAAGACCATCAAAAAAACAAAATTATTTACAGTCAAAGTTTACCAAAAAAACTTACTCGTTTTTTTTTATAATATATTACTCTTTTTTTCTTTTTTCTTTTTTTCATACCTTGATGGTTGGAATTAGGGGAATTTCAATCTTAAATATTTCTATTGAATATAACAAAAGATGTAACTAGTTGAACTAAAAAACTTTTGACAAAAAGCTCTCAACTCCAAAAGATATTGATTAATGTTCGTCAAGGTATATGATTTTTAAAATGAGCGTTAAAATATATGTTTTGTGATATATTGGAGCAAAATCAATGCATTTACTGGTTATTACCTCATAGAGTCATAGCTTATCATACTTTTTGACATGCATAAAATCTTACCTAGGAAGTCTGTCTAATAATTACAAGGAAATAACAGCGCATTTTGTTGCAGAAAATGAGCCGAGTCTGCTGTAAACAAATTCTCAGTACTTGGTTCAGGTTTTATAACATGGCTTGGTACTAGTCTACTAGATAGGGAAAACATACCCTCCCATGATTAGGAGTGGATTTCAATTATAACTTAGTCGGTAAAGTCATTTGTCGTTGAATAAGAGATTTAAAGTTTAATATTCGCCTATACAAAAAAAAAATTAGTATATTGGTCTTATGATAATAAAAAATCATAATAATGGAGCCAGTGGTGGCTCTAGGAATTTTTTCTAGGAGGTTAGTAAAATAGTGTATTTTGGGCAGAAGATAAATCTTACGGTCTAAGTGATTTTCATATTACAAATTTGTCCATAATACTAACAAAAGAATAATAGATAAACTATAAATTCGGTTGCCATATTGTTTATTAATTCAATGAACATACTAATTATTGTTACTGAGAATAAATTTTGAAAATCATCAATTATTTCTAAATACAATAAACATATTAATTATTGTTAAGTGAATTTTAATTATTACTGTTTCGAATACTTTATTTATCAGTTTCTACACTCTTTTACAATTATTTTATTTAACAATTTAAATCAACTTTGATAAGATTATCCAAAAAAAAAAAAACAAAACAAAACAAAAATGATAACTATTAGACTTTGTAATTGTAATAGGAAATTTTTGTTGTGTATGTTAACATTTACTTTTTTCTTCACTTAGTCATGTCCCATGCCCCTTGTCTTATTATTATTATTTTTTTATTTTTAAAATCACCCTCTATCTAATTATTTAATTGTCTTTTAGTGTTAATATTTGCTACCCACAGACTGAATGGCACGTGCCCCCAGTCCCCACTTAACAAATAACAAATTAAAAGTACATTCAGATTCAGCCACTTCACTTATATATTTGTTCAAAAGTATAAATTAATTGAGAAGTGTTATGTCCCAACATTTTCACAAGTGTCATGTCTACAGGATTTTCACATTATTTTCACAACAGATTTTAGATGGTAAATAGTTATTGATTTTAATTTGAAACCACTACTGAAATTTTCCTAATACAATTAGCCAATAATAACTTGCTAATTAAGATTTGTTATGAAAGCGTTGTAAAAATGTTGTAGACATAACATTTTTCAAATTAATTATAATTTATTTGTAATGACAGGTTATTAAGAAAGTCATATTCAAGCTTATATAAGTTGGGCTTAAAAAGATTATAATTAGATATTCAAATTTGTAGTTCAGAGGGTTTAAACGAAAAATAAATTTTATATATATATATATATATATATATATATTATGCTGTGTGTGTGTATTACTGTGTTAGGCAGGTCATAAATTAATAAGGAATATTCAATTAGTAAATTAACCATGACCACCGGGACAACTTATTTGGCGGGAGGTATATATATATATCCTCCTCTCTAGTGGTTCCTGTCAAACTTGGAGCATTTTTTGTTTGAGAAACTTCATCATAGGCAGTAACCTTGGACTCTTCCACCAATAAAATCGTAATGGTTATGCGGCCATAAATAACTTCTTATGCTAATAAAGTAATACTTGGGATATCTTCGTTGTCGTTTTGTATTTGGGTCAATCTCAATGCTTTTAATTTTAAATTTATCTACTAATAATAATCATTTGTTTTACTTTTCTATTTTGAACTATATAAGGTTCATCTAGAAAGCACATGCTTTTCCGTTAGGTCGTTATCCAAGCTAACCACCAATCACGGGAAGCACAATGACCATGATCTTATGATGTGGTGACATCAAATGATTAAAAATGAATTTTATTTTCTTGTTATTCAATTTCATAATTGTTTCTCAAAAAAAAAAAAAAAATCATAATTTGTTGATTGTACCACTTTCCGTTGATTTCTCATAATTGTACAAATCAACATATAAATCATCAAATTAGGTGTGGGAATGATTATGTCCCATGAGAGAAGTTAAAGTAAATTCACTGCTTGCAGAAAATTTCTTTTCTATTTTTCTTTTTTTTTCAGTAGGAAACAACAAATATCACGTCCTAAGGGCCTTACGATACACCCCATGTAAAAAATAATATTAATAATAAAAAAATAAAAAAATAAAAAAAAAGTTATTGTAGGTAATGCATGATTGATAGCAAACCTTTTATTTATATATTTTTCTTATTTACAGAATTACAGTTGAAAAAGTTTACTAATTTTTCCATAAACTGTCGCTACAAGTTATGGTATCAAATCATAGCCACATGTAAAGTTTATGATTTTATTTATTTATTTTATAGATATAATAGAATTCATTCATATCATTCACATTTGTTCCAGGTTTAAGCAAACAATTTTAAAAATATTTTATTTTTGTGTATACAGATATATTCCTGAAAACATTTTTAGGCATTAATTTGCCAATTACGAAAATTTAAAAAATTTCTTATATTTTTATATAGATACTAAAAATTAACTTTAATTCTTTGCTTTAAAATATTATTATGGAATAACTCTACTCAACTTGAGAAATAAGCATAATTACAATAAAATCAATGAAAGTTACACAAATAAGCAAAACCAATCAATAAACACTGTTCCAATCAATAATATATATTCTATCTTCGGTCTCCAAAAAAAAAAAAAAAGAGTTAAAGAGATTTTGGTTTTTTGAGGAGTATATTTTTTTCCCCCCATTTTATAAGTTCCCACGATATTTTTGTCATTTTAGGGATTGGGAGGAAGGTGTTTGTCATTTTAGAATTTAAAGGGTATTTTGATCATTTTGATGGTTCCAAGGGTTATATTTGAAGGTATTTATGTCATTTAATAAATCATTTAGGGGGCATTTTAGTCATTTCAAATGGTTTAGGGGGACATTTTGCTCATTTTCAATTTTGTAAGGGTATTTTGGTTATTTTCAAGATATTATTAGTATTCTATCATTTTGGAGGTTTACATAGTATTTTTTCCATTTTGGAGCTTTCAAAGGAAAGTGGAGCATAATGTTTAATTTGATGCAAAGCGAATAACCTTACCATGACTTGACATGCTGTGAATCCTCTAGAAATTAAGAGAGGGATTTTGATGGTTTTTTTTTTTTTTTTTTGGGAGTTTTGCAATTTTTGTTAAAAGGGAAATGAATAGAAAATTCTCATATACACATTACACAGTAGCCTTAGGCAGATTTAAGTCATATCACGATGAATTTGGAAAATTTTATTTCAAAAATCAATAAAAACACAGAAGGCATCATTCTTGAATAAAAAACTTCTTGCACTAGTTTAGTCAGATACTATTTAGTTTATTATAGATAGATTTTTTTTTTTTTTAGATATAATATTAGAGCTAAATAACTTTTCAATCCCAAATTGGTTTATTAAAGAGAAATGTTATGTCTACAATATTTTTATAATATATTTGCAATAAATCTTAAGTAGCAAGTAGTTATACAGGTGGACAAAAAAATAATTTAAGTGGTGAATTCAAATTATAACTAATAATAATATACAATCTATTATTTGTTGCAAAAGTATTATGAAAATGTTGTCTATGTAGCATTTTTCCTTATTAAAAGACTCCGTGTAACTAAAATGGGAAAGACTATCTACTTGAACCCTTATTAGCAATGCTAAGAATGGAAGGCCTTAAAAAAGCCTAGCCATAGAATGAAATACTTTCTTTAAAATTTGAAAACTAGCCAAAATGCTTTGTTTCCCTCCATGATCTCTCGCTTGATTCATACTCGTTGTTTCTACATTGCCCTTTTCTGTGTGTTACCCTTAATCGACCATTCGGACTTTTCTAAGCCAAAAATAGAATTTAACCTACCACCTCTTTTACAATCCATGCCTAGGGATATTTCACAAGTAAGTGACATGTCGTAAAAGATGTCTAACTCCGAATAAGCTTAAAGGTATTCTCACTAACAGACTTTCTCACTTTAAAAAACTAGTCTTTTTCTGACTCTCACACGTAACAAAGATAACCACGAAATTAGTGATGAATTTTTTTCCTTCAAGATAATAGGATTTTTATACTTTGTCTCGGTGTCATATCAACAGTAACTTACTATTGCGTCAAGATGCATGTGTTTCAACTACCAAAGATTTTAATTAATAACATCAATCTGGTTAGGAAATGTTAAATACTTCTAACTAGTGCTTGTAAGTCGTTGCGCCAAGGTACTAAAGCATAGGTGATTTGTATCCATTGAGCAAATACGGGTTCTAATTGTATAGCAATAAATATATCTTGGGGAAACCGATCAAGACTAGTAAGCCCATAAGCCCATAGTTCAAAGGGTTCACATAATCGAGAATCATCAGATTTACGCTTATTTTCAACTCTCCAAAACGGTTTGTCATTTACTACGCCCTTCCTAGCTAGTCTCTAATGCCGAGGTCATTCATATAAGTTAATCAATCTTTAGCAACAGTTTATATGACCTTGTTCAGGTAGAGGGATAGAACTACCTTGTCCCAATAGGAGTAGATTTTTTTTTTTTTTTTTTTTTTTTTTGGGAGAGGAGGGGGATTCCTCGCCGTCCACAACTTTGAGAACTTCTTCTTTTACCTGTCCACATAAGCCATATTATAATATCCAAACAGGCTTCTTATAAATTTTTGTTAAAATTTTTATACGTGTAGTCTCTCATCCACTTTTTAAGAACTGTGGTTCAAACCTTAATGCAATTTGCTGCTGAAACAATCAAGCTATATATATATATATATATATATATTCTAAAAAATTAAGTTAAACAACTGTACTCCCTGTGGCGTTTATAGGATAAGGTAATTGCTCAAAGAAATAATTTCTAGTATATCACTTTGCTTGATTGAGAGCTAACTAAATATAAGTCTATTACTGATTGTTTAACCGATTTTCTCTGCCCTCTAAATCTAAAAATTAAAAGTACTCTGTTGTCCCGTCTTCCCCCACTCTTCAAAGGTTCAATGTAACCCCCCCTTTTCTTTTCTTTCTTAACATTGCCTTAAGAATTTGGGCTAACCTAATAAACTCTAGCAACGACATTACCATAGGATAAGAAGCAAGTCAAAGCTAAGGCAATGCTCGTCAAACCAAAGTTAATAGGCAGGAGCTTGAGCTTGAGCTTACATTATATTCCAATTCAAATCCTTGGACGAATCATATATCAAGCAGGAGCTTGAGCTTGAATTGATTTTCTTAGTACGTTTAAGGTTAACTGAAAGGCTGGCCTAAACTAGTCTTCGATTATACCACATTTATATTAGACGTACTCTCGCCTATTTGCAATTGCTAATATGATTCAAATCCGACCACCAAAAAAAAAAAAAAAAAAAATGGTTTTTTACTTTTGATGCACTTATAGTGGGTTGGGTAAATATATGAACACAAATCACAACTTACCACGTGTTTGATTTTCATTTTTTCTCTTTTTTTTTTTTTTTTTTGGTATTATAACTTTGGTTATTTTATAAAAAAATTCAATACAAATACAAAACAAATTATGATTGGTAAAACATAAAATAAAACACAAAATGTGAAACAAATTATTTTTTGGTTCATGCTTTGGCCCCTCTAGATTCAAATTCTAGTTCCGTCCGTGAGGGTTAGCATCATATTATAACTGTTTAAAAAAATAAATAGGTGTCCCGTATTTTATCTACTAGAAGAGAACTTTTCAAGTATCAAATTACGAGATTTAAAAGTCCTAGATAAAATGGCAGCAGTTCACCTTTACATAGGTACTTAATGGTGCGCTTGGAATCCAACTTTTAAAAACAACCATAAACCACAGCACTTCAAGTTGAAAGCAAGTACGTTCAAAATCACATAAAGATGTAAATAAATTACCACCCAGTGAAAGATGGATGACTTTATAATTTATTTTAATATTTTTCTCCTAAAATAGTTTATTTATGAATAAAAACATTTGGTTTTATTCATAGAGTTCCAATTAATTTATATTTCACCAATTATAGTATGTTATATCTACCCAAAAAAAAAAAAAAAATTCTATTTATTTTTAAATAATTAATTACCTAACAAAGGGAAGAAAAAAAAAAAAAAAAAAAAAGACATGACAGTATATCACAATATATGGTATAAATGGTAGAGCATAAACTGGAATATTAAGAGTGGAACCGAAAATTTTTATTCCTTATTTATCATTAAACCTTTTTTAAATCATAGATAGAGATGCTTTATTAAACATATATAGCCCTTAGTAAGGTTTCTGGCCAACGTAGTTGCCAGGAGGATCATAGTTGCAACCAATGAATGTCCCACCATTGTTGCACCTCACTTTAGCACATCCAAGACGAACCGAGTTGCGCCAAACCACCTGAGTATAGTGGCCACACTGCCCTCCAACACAAGAGTTAGAGTTGTAGTCATAGTTGGCTTTCTCGTCGACCCACATCTTCACTGCATCTGCGCCTGAGAGGTCAGCGCTGCCCCATGCAATGTTTTCACCATATTTTCCACCGGAGTGCACAAGATTGCAATCTCCAATACGCTGATTAGCATAGTTCTGTGCATATGCCGCTACAGTGTCATCCCAAGTCAGAGATGGAACTCCCACGTCTGCACGGGCTGCATTGTGGGCATTAAGGTAGTCTTCTTTGGAGTCTTGGGCAAGGGTGAGATGGACTAGGGTTAAGCCCATGAGAAAAACAAAAGCTAGTGAAATCTTACACAACCCCATTTTAGTGCAAAGCAAAATCTTAAGTGATTGGTGGAGAAATAAGGCTTGTGCATGAGGTATATATATATAGGGAATTAGGGATATACGTAGTGTGAAAAATGGTGTGATGAACATTGGAAGTAATGGTTGAATGTTCAAAAGCACAATGTGTAAAACGTTAGAGGAACTAGAAGGACCAAAAAACCCTTGAATAGTATTTGCTAATGACGGAATAACTATAATTCGTTTGTTATCCAAATTACTTTCAGTTAAAATATTTCATTTGAAGAAAGCATAATTTTTATTTATTTATTTATTATTATTATTATTATTATTATTATTATTATTTTTGAGAAGGAGAACGAAAGCATAATGACTTCTATGTAGATAATGAACTTCCATTCGATTTTCAGTCTTGACTCTTGACTTTGACTATAAACAAGAATATACTTTGGGCTGCCCGGTTCTCTAGAGAGTAGAAACAAATGGTGGTAGCAAACATTTTAATTTTCAAATTGAAATAACATAGCATCACGTAAAGTCATAAGATATTATTCTTAAAAGGCAACTGATTATCTTCCTCAAAAAAAAAAAAGGCAACTGATTATGTATTTAATATATTACTTCCATTATTTTTTTTAAAATACTTTTGCTACATTTTCAAGACCAACAAGAAGCAAAATTATTTACAGTCTAAGTTCATCTTTTTTTCTTTTTTTTTCTTTTTTGATACGCTGATAGTTGAAATTAGGGGAATTTCAATCTTAAATATTTCTATTGAATATAACAAAAGATGTGACTAGTTGAACTAAAAAACTTTTGACAAAAAACTCTCTAACTCCAAAGGATAGTGGTTAATGTTTGTCAAGGTATATGATTTTTAAAATGAGCGTTAAATATTAAAGTATATGTTTTGTGATATATTGGAGCAAAATCAATGCATTTACCGGTTATTACCTCGTAGAGTCATAGCTAGTCATACTTTTTGACCTGCATAAAATCCTACCTAGGAAGTCTGTCTAATAGTTACAAGAAAATAACAGCGCATTTTGTTGCAGAAAATGAGCCGAGTCTGCTGTAAACAAATTCTACTAGATAGGGAAAAGATAACCTCCGGTGATTAGGGATTTTGACAAAGCTTCAAAGATACTCTCCTATGATTAGGAGTGGATTTCACTTAACTTAATCGGTAAAGTTATTTGTTGTTGAATAAGAGATTTAGAGTTTAATATTCGCCTACACAAAAAACAATTAGTGTATTGGTCTTATGATAGTAAACAATCATAATAATGGAGCCAGTGGAAGCTCTAGAAATTTTTTCAAGGGCGTCAGTAAGAAGATGTATTTTGGGCAGAGGATAAACCTTATGGTCTACGTGATTTTCATATTACAAATTCGTCCATAATACCAACAAAAGAATAACAAATAAACTATAAATTTGATTGCCATATTGTTTATTAATACAATGAGCACACTAACTATTGTTGGTGAGATTAAATTTTGAAAATCATCTGTTGTTTCTAAATACAATAAACATATTAATTATTGTGTTAAGTGAATTTTAATTATTACTGTTTAGAATACTTTTATTTATTAGCTTCTACACTCTTTTACAATTATTTTATTTAACAGTTCAACTCAACTTTGATAAGATTCTCAATATATATATATAACTATTAGTCTTTGTAATTGTATTAGGAAAATTTTTGTTATATATGTGAACATTTGCTTTTTTTCTTCACTCAATCACTCTCCTGTCCCATATCTCTTGTCGAAGTTTGTTTTTAGAATCACCCTCTATCTAATTGGCTTTTTTTTTTTTTTTTTTTGGAGAATGTATAACACATTAAAAGCACATTCAGAATCAGCCACTCCACTTATATATTCGTTCAAAAGTATAAATTTAATTGAGAAGTGTTATGTCCCAACATTTTCACAAGTGTGGTGTCCATAGGATTTTCACAACAAATCTTAGAGGGTAAGTTGTTATTGATTCTAATTTGAAACCATTACTAAAATTATTTTTTTCTCAACAACAATAGCTAATAACAACTTGCCAATTAAGATTTGTTATGAAAGTGTTGTGAAAATGCTGTAGACATAACATTACTTATAACTTTATTTGTAATGACAGATTGTTAAGAAAGCCATATTCAAGCTTATATAAGTTGGGCTTAAAAAAATTATAAATCAGATATTAAAATTTTTATTTTAGAGGGTTTAAATGAAAAATAATATATATATATATATATATTACTGTGTTAGGCAGGTTATAAATTAATAAGGAATATTCAATTTCCAGTAAATTAACCATGACCAGCGGGACAACTTATTTGGTGGGAGGTATATATATAATTATATATCCTCCTCTCTAGTGGTTCCTGCCAAACTTGGAGCATTTTTTGGTTTGAGAAACTTCATCATAGGCAGTAACCTTGGACTCTTCCACCAATAAAATCGTAATGGTTATGCAGCCATAAATAACTTCTTATGCTAATAAAGTAATACTTGGCATATCTTCGTTGTCGTTTTGTATTTGGGTTAATCCCAGTGCTTTTAATTTTAAATTTATCTACTAATAATAATCATTTGTTTTACTTTTCTATTTTGAACAATATAAGGTTCATCTAGAAAAGCACATGCTTTTCCGTTAGGCAGTTATCCAAGGTAACCACCAATCACGGGAAACACAATGACCATGATTTTAGGACCCAGCCATGTGGATGTGGTGACATCAAACGATTAAAAATAGATTTTATTATCCTCGACATTCAATTTCATAATTTGCTGACTTGTACCACTTTCCGTTGATTTCTCATAATTGCACAAATTAACATATAAATCATCAAATTAAGTGTGGGAATCATTATGTCCCACGAGGGAAGTTAAAGTAAATTCACTGCTTGCAAAAAAAATCACTTTTTTTTTTTTTTTTTCACTTCAGTAGGAAACAACAAATATCACTTTCTAAGAGCCTTACGATACATGCCATGTTAAAAAAATTAAAAAGAAGAAGAAGAAGACAAGAATGCATCGTAGGTAATACATGATTGATAGCAAACCTTTTATTTTTATATATATTCTTTATTTACAGAATTACAGTAGAAAAAGTATACTATAGATTCCCAATTTGGTTGGATTTATATATGGGTATTGGAATTGATTGAGTGTGATTGTGTTTATTTTTAAATATGTGATAAGATGATGTGCCATGTTGGGATTAGAGGGGTAAAACATGAGTTTTACTCCACGTCCTTATAGAATTTAATCTCATTTTTCAATAAACTATCACTACAAGTTATGGTATCAAATAATAGCCACATGTGAGGTTTGTGATTTTTTTATTATTTTATAGATATAATAGAACTCATTCATATCATTCACATTTGTTCCAGGTTTAAGCAAACAATTTTACCAATTAACTTACGTGAAACCTATAAATTTTGTGATATTATACTAACTTCTATGCTCCAATTGTTTTGGCGTCAAATCTTTTATTTTTGTGTATACAGATATATTCCTGAAAACATTTTTAGGCATTAATTTGCCAATTACGAAAAATTAAAAAAATTCTTATATTTTTATATAGATACTAAAAATTAACTTTAATTCTTTGCTTTAAAATATTATTATGGAATAACTAAACTCAACTTGAGAAATAAGCATAATTCCAATAAAATCAATGAAAGTTACACAAATAAGCAAAATCAAAATAAGAGTGTAACAAAACGAAAAATATTAAAACAATTAGTATAAACTATCAACTAAAATTACAACAAATTTTAAAGAAAATACTCAACTTAAAGAAGGAAATATATATATATATATATATATATATATATATATAAGTACTTAAAAGATTTTTGTGCAATATTTAAAATTTTGAGAGCAAATCTTGAAATCCTGAGCTATATTTAGCTTTTTTGAAGCTATTTTTGTCATTTAAGTATTTTTGAAGGAATAATTTTGTCATTTTTGTAGTTTAGGGTTATTTCAAACATATTGGATATTTTAAAGAGATTTTGAAGGATATTTTGTATATTTAACAGGTTTGGAGATATTTTTGTCATATTAGAGGTGTATATGGTATTTTGATTAATTTGGTTATTTTAGGAATTTTTTTTTTTTTTTTTTTCATTTTATAAGTACCCAAGATATTTTTGTCATTTTAGGGATTGGGAGGAGGGTGTTTGTCATTTTAGAATTTAAAGGGTTTTTTCGGTCATTTTGAAGGTTTCAAGGGTTATATTTGAGTTTTGTGGGTAATTTGGTTATCTTGAATATTTTGGAGGTATTTATGTCATTTAATAAATCTTTAGGGGGCATTTTGCTCATTTTAAATTTTTAAGGGGGGCATTTTGCTCATTTCCAATTTTGTAAGGGTATTTTGGTGATTTTCAAGATTTTACTAGTATTCTATCATTTTGGAGTTTTCCATAGTATGCTTTCCATTTTGTAGCTTTCAGAGGAAAGTGGAGCATGATGTTTAATTTGATACAAAGCAAATAACCTTACCATGGCTTGACATGCTGTGAATCCTCTAGAAAGAGAGGGATTTTGATGGTTTTTTTTTTTTTTTTGTTATTTTGGAGTTTTTCAATTTTTGTTAAAAGGGAAATGAATAGAAAATTCTCACGTCCACATTACACAATAGCCATAGGCAGATTTTAAGTCATATCACAATGAATTTGGAAAATTTTATTTCAAATCTCAATAAAAACACAGAAGGCATTATTCTTGAATAAAAAACTTCTTGCACTAGTTTAATCAGATACTATTTAGTTGATTATAGATAGATTTTTTTTAGATAGAATATTATAGCTCATGGTGAACTAAAATCAAACCATCTCCAATTCGTCCATAAAAGTCGTCCAGGACCAAAAAAGTTAACCTAACATAAGAAGGTCGTCAACCGTTAGGAGGTGATGGGTATGAAGGTCGTCCATCAGGAAAGCGCCTGGACGACCTCTCAACACTTAGAAAATTTTCAAAATGGATTTATGTACAAAAGCTTATAATTTGGATCACGTTCTACTATTTCAAAATATGAGTAAAATTCTTGTTCATTGTTATAACTTCCCACTCAGCTCTTAACTTCCAATGGCAGCTGTAGAAGATAAGATTGAACATTCTAACTTCTATAGCAATTATGGAAGTTAAGTCTAAACTTTCTAACTTCTATACACGTTGAGGAAGTTACCAAACAAGTAACCACTCCAAATATCACTATATAAGGACTCATCCACATCAAATGAAAGTAAGTTTCCACTACCCCCAAAGTTGGAATTCTTGAGTTCTAGAGAGTAAAACTAACTTAAGCATCAAAGGGTTCTTGGCTGGTTCACCCCAATCACCTTTAATCTTGTTTTTCTTTCTTTTCAAGCCTTCCAAGCAAATCACTAGTCCATTGAAGCCCGAAGCATTCAGCCTACTAATTTTCTTTGCATCATCAGTTGGCATCGTCTGTGGGAAAGATTAAATTTGTGATTTGCAATTTATCTTTCTTAGACAAAAGGTTGTATGGTTCGGACAAGGTCAATGACCACTGGTCTAGGCCATCAAGAGAATAGGAACGCTTCCAGCCACCCCAACCATGCTCACCAGTTAGCACCTACCACACAACCGCCTTCCATCCAACAAACATAGTCTATGGAAGCCACCATGGCAGAATTAACCCGTTAGAATCAAGAGCTGACCCGGGAGATCAACCAAAGGAGGCAACGTCATGAATGATGCGTGGAAGGACAAGCTCAGAGTCAAGAAGTTAAAGGAGAAAATTTTGAGCGTGAGAATCACTCAAGGGGTACCGCTTCATGAAAGGTGCCACACTTGGAGAGGGAGATGGATTCAAATGAAGAGAGTCATGGACGAGATGAGGGAGAATATGCGAAGGACAAATCATGTAGATGATTTAGTTTATCGAACTGATTCCTCTTTCATAGCTTCCATCAATAGTCATCCCCTACCTTCTAAGTTCAAGATGCCTTCCTTGGATTCGTATGATGGAACACGCGATCCGTGTGATCACATAGCAACCTTCAAGACCACAATGCACCTTCAAGGAGTTCCAAATGAGATGATGTGCAGGGCCTTCCCAACTATCCCTAAGGGGCTAGCACAAGTATGGTTTAGCAAGATGCCTCTAAACACTGTTGGTTCTTTTGAAGAGTTGAGTAAGTTATTCGTCAACAAATTTATCAAAGGCCAATGGCACAAACGCTCATCGTCTAGCTTGCTGACTATAGAGCAAAGAGAAAATGAGAGCTTGCGGTATTTCATCACTTACTTCAACAGGGAAGACTTGAGGGTAGACGAGATGGATGACAAGTTATTACTGGTAGCCTTCCATAATAGTGTTAGTTTGGATTTATTTATCCACAAGCTATATGATCAAGAGCCACAGACCATGGCTGAACTCGTCCATTTAGCCCAAAGCTTCATGAATGCAAAAGATGCAATCACTGCCAAGAAGAGGAAGAGAGCAGAGCGAATGGAAGCAGACCTCCCACGCCATCCTGAACAAGGCCCTCGTCCAAAGAAGGCCTGGACAAAAAAGAAGAAAGATAGAGATAACAGGAAGGTAGGATCATCTTCAAGAAGGAGTCAGCACTACACACTCTGAACATGCCACTTGATCAGGTACTTATGCAAATCAAGGATGACCCATCCTTGAAGTGGCCAGAAAAGATGAAGGGAGATCCCAATAAGCACAATAAGAACAAGTAGTGCCACTTCCATAGAGATCATGGGCATGACACGGATGAGTGCTATGACTAAAAGCAGCAGAGAGAGAATCTTATCAGGCAGGGAAAGTTGAGGCATTTTATTGGACAAGATCATAGAGACGAGAAGTTGAAAGGAAAGGTAGAAGAGCCATCACGGCCCCCACTTGGAGAAATAAGAGTTATTGTAGGAGGAACTTTGATAGAGCAATCTTCCAAGTCAAGGAAGATATACCTGAAGGTGGTACAGAATGTCCAACTCTCTAGACAACCACCAAGGATGAGGGGGGCAGACGAACAGGCCATTACTTTTATAGACGAAGACGCTGGAAGGATCCATAACCTACATGACAATGTAATCGTCATCACTTTGCTCATTGCGGATTACACGACTAGAAGAGTGTTGGTAGATAATGGGAGTATAGCAGACATTCTATATTACCCCGCCTTCCAACAAATAACGTTTAAACAAGATCAACTTTGTCCAGTAAATTCACCCTTGGTAGGATTTGGAGGAATGAAAGTGCAACCTGTGGGCACTATTACACTACCTGTTGTGATGGGAGAATATCCACAACAGATAGCCAAGGAAGTAAATTTCCTCATCGTGGATTGTTCATCTTCCTATAACGCTATCATTAAACGACCAACTTTAAATAGTTGGAAGGCAGTAACATCTGCCTACCACCTATCTGTCAAGTTCCAAACAAATTACGAAATAAGGCAAGTACAAGGGGATCAATTAGCTGCTAGAGAATGCTACTTAGCCATGTCGGCTATGGATGAGCATGTGTAGACGATGAACATAGAGGAAATAAGGGTTGTTGCAAAGCTCACTGAAGTACTAGAAGACATCCCTTTGGAAGAGGGTAATCCCAAGAAGTTTATCAGAATTGGAACAAGTATGGAGGAGAAGACAAAGCAAGGCCTCATCCAGTTCTTAAGGAAGAGTATCGACATTTTTGTATGGAGTCATGAAGACATGCTAGAAATTGACCCAAGTTTTATTACTCATCGATTAAATGTGTATCCATCTTCCAAGCCTATTCGTCAAAAGAAGAAGGTCTTTGCTCTTGAGTGGGATAATGCTATCAAAGAAGAGGTCCAAAAGTTAACCACAATAGAATTTATTCTGGAAGTCTATTACCTGAATTGATTAGCTAATGTGGTGATGGTCAATAAGGCAAGTGGCAAGTGGAAGATGTGTGTAGACTTCACTGATTTAAACAAGACTTGCCCCAAGGATAGTTATCCGTTGCCACGTATTGACCAGTTGGTAAACTGAACAGTAGGTCATCAGTTGCTAAGGTTCATGGACGCCTTCTCAAGTTATAACCAGGTAAAGATGGACGAGGTAAATCAAGAGAAGACATCCTTCATTACAAAGTGTCCCCACATGCGATAAGTTCAGCATTAATTAGGGAAGAAGGGAAAGTGCGGAAGCATGTGTATTATACAAGCCAAGCAATAAGGGGAGCAGAAAGACGATATCCGATGATTGAAAAGTTGGCTTTTTCATTAATAACGGATTCCAGGAAGCTGAGGTATTACTTCCAGGTACATGTCATCAATGTCATGACGGATCATCTGCTCAAGAAGGCAATGAACAAGTTGGAAGCCGCAGGACGATTGATCCAATGGCCTATAGAGTTAAGTGAGTTTGATATCAGGTATTAGCCTAGGAATGCAATAAAGGCTCAAGCTCTACCAGATTTCATTGCGGAATTCACTCTAAGTCATGGTAATCTAGACGAAGGGGAAGAGGCTAAGACATGGGTCGTCCATGTAAATGGGTCATCTACACTATATGCAGGAGGAATAAGAGTTGTATTGCAATCCCTAGAAGGAGATAAGTTAAAGTATATGGCTTGTCTATAGTAACAAACAACCAACAATGAAATTGAATATGAAACCATTCTTAAAGGGCTGGAATTGGCTAAATCCTTAGGGGCAGAGTCAATAGTCGTCCATGGAGACTCTCAGTTGATCATGGGCCAAGTAAATGGAATGTGTGAAGCAAAAGAAGAACGGATGAAGAAATACCTTGGTAGGGTGAAATGCCTTATTAAGAAGTTTAAGGAAGATAGTTTCCTTCAAATCCCAAGGGAGGAAAACATGGAAGCAGACGCCTTAGCAAAGGAAGCATCAGCAGATGGATCGGTGGACGAGTTTGATGAAGTCCAATACATGTCTAGCATAGATCTTCCAGAGGTACAACAGATAGAAGGTGAAGAAAATTGGATGACCCCAATAGTCGCTTACCTAAGGTTTTTATCTCCAAATGAAGCAAATTATGTATTGAGAAAAGTTTATGAAGGAGCATGTGGCAATCATTCAGGAGCTAGAGCACTCATTCACAAGGTCGTCTGTCCAGGGTATTATTGGCTGACCATTCAAGCAAATGCTAAGGCTTATGTAACGGTGTGTGATTAATGTCAATGCTTCAGTAACATCCCTAGACAACCATCAGAGTACCTTACCTCGATGATGGCCACATGGCCCTTTGCGCAATGAGGATTGGATATTTTTGGTCCCTTTTCCAATTGGAACAAGACAGATGAAGTTTTTGGTGGTGGGAATTGATTACTTTACTAAGTGGGTGGAAGCTGAACCCTTAGCAAAGATCACATAGCAGAACATCAAGAACTTCGTCTGGAAGAGCATTATATGCAAGTTTGGGGTACCTAGGGTACTAGTGTCAGACAATGGACGACAGTTTGATAATACACCCTTCAGAGATTTCTGCAAGCAACTTGGAATCAAGAATCATTATTCCTCACCCTCCTACCCACAAGAAAATGGACAAGTAGAAGTTGCAAACCAATCCTTGTTGAAGATCATCAAGACTTGGCTTGAGGGGGCAAAGGGAGTACGGCTACCATCTATAGGCTTACAGGATGACTGTAAGGACCCCCACAGGGGAAGCGAAGCAGTTGATAGCCTATGGAGCGAAGCAGTCATACCTGTAGAGGTGCACATGGCTAACCATAGGGTGATGAATTATCAAGATGAGGAGAATGAAGAACAACTTTGTCTTAACCTCGATCTAATTGACAAGGTAAGGATGGATGCGGAGCACAGAACATCTGGGTATAAAAATCTTATGGCTAGGCAATATGATGCAATGGTGAAACCCAGGCCCTTCAACATTAGGGACCTAGTCCTAAAAAGGGTCTCCTTGGCAACCAGAAACCTGGCCCATGGAAAGCTGGGGCCTAATTAAGAAGGACCTTATAGGGTTATCAACTGCAAAAGGTAGGGATTATACTACTTGAAAGCCCTAGATGGATAGAAGCTAGAGCACCCCTGGAATGTTGAGCATCTAAGAAGATACTATTAATGAAGGGTCATCATAGATGAGCATCATCATGGACAAAGTTGAAGCTATGCATTACTTTCTTCATAATTCTTTATATTTATTGCTAATACTACATGTTTTTGATATTTTAGTTCCCTAAAAGTGCATTAGTTTTCAACTTTTGCACTGTCTATGGATGAATTTGTGATGGACGAAGTCATGTACTTAGTCTGTCTATTTGTATATAAGTATTTTTAATTCCCTAAAGACACTAGCTTCTAAGCATGTGCCATGCTTGTAGACGATGTTTATGTTATGTATATATAGTTTGAATTCCTAATGTATATAGTGTTGTATGAATTTCTAATTGTTATGTTGTTTTCATTTAAATTAATCCACAAGAAGGCTAAAGGCCAAAGATGAGTAAAATCTCTGGACGCAGGGATCTAACGTCTATAAGCTTTCCTTAAAATAAGGATAAAGCAAAGAAAAATAAACCTAAGGTATATTTGTCTAATCAATGGACGAGGTAAAACCTAAGGTATATTCGACTAATCAATGGACAAGGTAAAACCTAAGGTATGTTTGTCTAATCAATGGATGAGGAAAAATGTGCACGTAAAAATACTCAAAATCCATGGATGAATCTAACCAACCAAACAGTCCAATCTTTGGACGAGTAAATGCTGGAAACATCTTAAGACGAGAAAAGGATTATCTAGCCTATGGACGAGAAATAATATAAGCTATAAGTCAAATTTATGGACAAATAAAACTAGCAAAAGAAATACCATTCATAGACGAGTTACAATTGTAAAATTTAAAGAATGGTAAGAGTGTTGAACATTAAAAAAAAAAAAAAAAAAAAAAAAAAAAAAAAAAAAAAAAAAAAAATCTTACATGGTCGAGCTAAATGCCTTCATGAGTGGATGGACCACACTTAAAAACCATAAAAATAACATGGACGATGTAAACAAAGGAAATTCATTCATAAAGCACATAACATGTTCAACATTAAATGAAGAATGAAAATTGAAACAAATATTCATTCATAAAATATAAAAAGGGTAGACGACCATCGTCCAAAAACCCTTATATTGTTCAAAGCCATTAAAGGCCATTGTATCTGTTGCACATCCATAAACTTGGACGAATAGATTGTACTTGTATAAATTTTAAAAATAAAAAGCCCAAAACAACGGGCAAATCCAATAAACTGAAATAATAAAATTTTTCTAAAGGAAAAATAAATTTACTGGGATAAACCACTATGGGCATCACCCCTAGACTTTGGGTCATCCTTGCTGGCATTAGTGGCGTCCTGGGCTGTTTCAATTGAAGCATCGTCCACCACGTTGACGTCCTCGGAACTCATTAGAAGCAAGGAACTCTTTGTGGTAGTGGGGATTTCGAAGGAGTCAAAGTCCATTTCAAGGTAGGTCTCCTTGGCATCAGCACGGAAGTCCTCATAGCTAGCAGCATAATGACGATCTAGACAATTCTTGAACACGTCTGACCTCATGAAGGCTGCAATGGCTTCTTTCTAAGCCTTCTCCATGGACGAGGTACGCCCTAAAACCTTCCCCTCAAGGTGAGCAATTCGGGTCTCCTTTTCAATGGAGTCTGCCTTTAGTTCTTCCACTTCATCCTTCAACTTCCTCTCAATTCCCTGTAGACGAGTAAGATCCTCAGTCAGCTTGATCACGTCCCCTTTCTTCAAAAGAACCTCCTTGTTTAGCTCAATACTCTTCTCCTTGGTAGCCTTAGCCTCGTCATAAAGCTCCTTGGCTTAGGTGGACGCAATGTAAAACTTTGATATGGCCTACAGATGGAAGAAAGAGAGTTAGAAATTTTCCTTAAATATTTTAGTAAATAAGACAAAGATAATGAAAACATATAGCTTAAAAAGGTCATGGATGGCAAAACACTCAAAGTCCTTCATTGACATATTATAACATAAGTTCACCTTATTATCAATAATAAGCCCTTTGAACGTCCTTCAGGCATAACCCTCATCCAGCACCAAGTTGGGAGGACGCTTGGTTTTCTCTAAAGGATGAGCCCTGTGAGGAGCTTTGGCTGCAGGAGGAGGAAAGTTCTCAAGCTGGACGGATGGAATGGTCTAGACGGGAACCAATTCCACTACTGAGTCATCCAAGTCTACCGTTGGAGGAGTGAACTTTGGAACCTTGGGAAGAGGAGTCTAGCCAGACTTTTGCTTCTTGGAACCTCGATGACTTGGAAGGTCACCAAGGTCCACAGAACTGGATATGCCCTTCCTTTTCCCAGTCTAGACGACCGTCTTCTGGACGACTGAAGGAGTTGGATCATCTTGGACCTAGACATCCTCTTCACCCTCAGTACCACTAGTAGCAGCCTTCTCCTTGTTTTCTTTCATGGTGGCCAACCCTATGGTGAAGAACACAAAGTTAGTAATAAAAAAAATAAAAAAAAAAGACTAGGTGACCTTGGGCGCATCCAGAGTAGACGCCACCTTAAGGGCACAACTATAAATTATATTTTCTTCCTCCTCTTTGTCTTGAAGAGGACTAGGTGACCTTCTAGATGAGCTAGCCTTAGCCTTAGAAGCCATCCTACATTGTATCTCCTGGAAGTCCTTTAAAGGAAAACTAGGGACCCCAGATGAATAATGCTCATCTAAGGAACTACTATCACTACTATTACTTGTACTACCCTTACCACTCTCATAACTACTACCACCACTTCTAGGGGACATGTCCTGGTACTCATCTATCTCTCTTTCTAGACTACTACTAGACGTAGACATAATTGGAAGAATTAATAAGATAAAAACTTAAGGATGAAAGGAAGGAAGTACCTTATGAGACTGGAAGACGAGGACTAGACGAGGCTCTTGGATGAGATGGCAAAAAAGAAATTATCAAAAAAGTGAAGGGTAAGAGAGAGAATGCACATATTTATAGGGCCCAAAGGTGGGATCAACGAAGCGACGCGAACCAACCAGAAGTTAACACGTGGCATTTTCTTTGAAAAGTTGAATCGACGTGATAAGTTAACTAATGAGATTATGACACGTGGCACAATCTGGAACAATAAAATTCAACCAGAGTAAGGACGACACATGGCACAACATTTGATTATTAAAATGATGACACGTGTCAAAAATCAACAATTATACTACAATGTTCTGGACAACCCTTGGACAAGGAGACAACTAATGGTGAACTAAAATCAAACCATCTCCAATTCGTCCATAGGAGTCGTCCAGGACAAAAAAGGTTAACCCAACATAAAAAAGTCATCCTTCGTGGGTATTAAGGTCATCCATTAGGAAAGCGCCTAGATGACCTCTCTACATTTAGAAAATTTACAGAATGGATTTATGTACAAAAGCTTATAATTCGGACCACTGATAGGCCAAAAATGTATTGACCCCTTGTGATGAATTAACTAATTAATTAGCCGAGTTGATTAATTAATCAGATTAACATACAATATGCTTGGCAACACAAATAAATCACCAATTAAACTAAATATGCAGCGGAAAATAAATTGACGCGGTGATTTGTTTACGAATGGGGAAAACCTACACGGCAAAAACTCCACCGAGTGATTTTAAGGTCACCACTTCCAAGACTCTACTATTATCAAAACAAACGGTTACAAGTAAATGAATCCCAGTACCTTATACCTACTGTAAAGTTGTGATTTACAACTATGTGTTTCGTTGGCTTTTATTCCGTGCCAAATTTGATTGTAATTACTTTCAATTGTTTATACCCTGTATTTGTTGTGGGAATTGATGTAAGGGGTGTGTGATAGAGAGTGTGTGAAGACTCAAGCAAAGTGGAAGCTGATGGAATCTCGCGGGTATGTCGCGACTAAGCTTCCCGCGAAGTGAAGCATGTGCCCTGCACATGCTGGAATGCGAAGAGTCAGGCCAGGTGGAGACAGCTGTCTCTCGCGAGTATCTCGCGGGTAAGGCCTTCCCGCGAGACACCCGCGAGACATGCTGTTCTGCCAACCTGTACTGACTGACTCACACATTCTGCACCTATCCTATATAAACCCCCATTACCCACAAATGTTGAGAAATGCTTTTCAGAGAGAAAACCCTAGCCAAACATATTTGCAATTAGAGATTGTCATCCCCACCTTTCTCTAGACACTTGCTTGTGGTATCTCCTCAACCCTTCCCTCTCCATTTCCACACCATTGAGAGGTTGATAGCCCAAACACTTACCACACCTTTTGAGAGTGTTGAGTGACGTTTTGGTGCTGCTGGGAAGCATTGGAAGAAGCCAAGGATGGCAGATGCAACATGGAGCTTGTTGCGGGATCCGGAGAACTAGACAAGACACGGTTCCGAGAAGCCTTGTTGGAGTAGGAGCTTGGAGGGCTTAGGTGCATCGGGTAGATTAGGCTTGGAGGGTCTTTTGTTCACTCATGTATCCCAACTGATTGTCTAGTGGATCGATTTCCGCTTGGAGGGCGGCGGAGAGGTTTTTCGCCGAGTTCTTCGGTTTCCTCTTCGAAAACACGTCTTGGTGTTTTCTGTGTTTGCATCTTTCTTCCCTACTCTTTTATATTCCATTATACTGCTGTGTTGCTTAGTTTATGGATTAGAGTAGCTTATTGATTATACGCTTGTGTTTACACGTTTCCGCACTTAGTATTAAGTTTGTGTAAAATCAACCAAGCCGTAATTTTAATTGGGGGTCTAAACAGCTCTTGTGTTTTTCAACACATTTTAGAGCTTTCACCTACCTATAGTTGAACCTTTACCCCAATACCTAATTGGACTTGTTCTGTAATGACAATCTCTCATTTTCAATGCACGGCTCCCAGTACGTGACTAACCAATAGATATGCGGATCCCAGTATGCGACTTAATCACCAACTTGAGAAAGATGTTAGCTGCAAATTTCTTCAGTTCATCACACGATGAAGACCAAGAAATTCCTTGGTCACAAAACCCTACGGTTTACAAACACAGCAGCTTCTTCAAGAGAAAGATGAACTAGGAAAAATTCTGTCTCTGGTCACAATTTGCATGAACACAACTTTGCTTCACACTTGCGCAACCTTTGATGGTGCTTAAAATAATCCTTATATATGTTTAGGATTGTGAGAAAAGAAAGCCCAAACATATACACATGGATTGGATGAAAATTAGAGCTAGAAATCTGTTTTTCATAAACCTCGATAGATAGCTTATATATCAAGATAGCTGTAGCGCATTGAGCTTCAGCAGCTTTTAAACCTCGATAGATACTAGCTGTCGAGCTAGCTGTCAAGTTTTAAAATCCAGCACTTCTTCACTTGTTTCTTGGACAGATTTGCATGGCTTTAACACTTAATCTTGAAACCTTGTTCCTTGAAGTATTAAACACATCCTAGATCTACCCAATTACAAGTAAAGTGTATTTTGTCAAAGGATTAGCCAATTACATGAAATTGACATATGAAACTAAAATTATTCACATATGTCCTAACAATCTCCCCCTTTGGCAATCCGTGACAAAACCACAACAAACAAATGAACATATGAGAGAAGTCATAAATCACTCAACTCATACTCACTTGTTGAATACAATAAAATCTATCCTAACACAAACTCTTGAAAAACTTTGCAAGAAGAGAGTTCATGGCAAGAAGACTTTGACAACCTGTATTTCTGAAACACTTTAAACAAAACTCATCAAGGCATCTTAGTGTGAAACAGAAATATAAGATTGCAAACATTAAATAAGAAACATGTGTATAAAGAGATAAAAGAAACAACACATGGAGAGATAAGTGAAATGTGATAACAACATCATCAAATATATATATATATATATATATATATATATATATATATCAGAGATAAGTACAATGTTTGCTATCACCAAAGTGGTCATAAGACCAATGTACAAGAGATAATGTATCTAAAATAGAAAGAAAAGAAAAGATAAAAAAATACTCACTACATCCTTCATAAACACTCCCCCTATCACAAAAATACAAAAATCTCCTATACTAACCCTCTCCCTATAAGTATGACTACTCCCATCTCAAAACTACTCCCTTTTTTTGTCACGAGTGACAAAGGGCAAGTATATCAAGTAGACATCTCATCATCACTGGGTGAGCTAGTACTATCATCCTCATTAGAACCATCGTTGCCAGAGCCATCATCACTCTCATCCTCAGAAGCTGATGGAGATGGAGAAGAAGCAACACTGAAACCACCCATGATAGCTTGTCGTCGTGCAATATGACCAACACAAGTGTTCACCTGACACAACTCATCATTGAGAGTGTCAAGGCGAGCATCCATGCGCACAAGCTGTGCCATGATGGCCTTAATTGTCACTCTACCCACAGAAGATGAAGGAGCGGAGGTGGATGGAGCAGTGGAAGCAGGAGGAGTCGTCGTCTCTGTCCAGGGCCGCCTTGATCTGAGCTATACCTCGCTCCGTCAAACGGTAGCTACATCTATGCACATATCATCGGAAAATGAGGAGACTCGGGAAAAGAGATAGAAAAGTAGCGAAGAAGCCGCATGATAGCTGAAGGAAAAATGAGCTTATCACAGGTCACCGTATCCCTATAGACATCTATAAGGGATAAAATGAAGTGAGAAGGGAAGTCGATAGAGATATCCTCTAAGACGGACAACAAAAATCAAGCACGAGGCTCTGAAATAGTGTTATAGTGAGACAAAGGATGAAGAATGAATGTCATCACCATGTTCAGGAACCTTAGACTTTTGTAAAGGCCGAGCAAGGGGTGTTTTGACGCTCACCCCAAGAAGAAGGTGTCTCATAGAAGAGAGACGAGAGTTCGTCTTCAGACACAGTCCTCAGACGATCACAGCTAGGGTAGTCAGGATGCGCTACCCTAGGAATATGTAGTACCTCAGAGACAATCTTCGGAGTAATTACAATGCACGTATCTTGAACGCAAGAGAAGAAATTAGGTACAGAAGTATCAAATCCGTGCATATTGGAGTAAAACTCATGTATGATCATGGAGGGACAAGTGACCGAGACGCTAGATAGTGACTTCCAACCCCTACTGTAGATGACAGTGGGTAGGTTAATATTGAAAAAGTCCGATAAGATGACTTGGTGTTTCGAATGAATGCCTCGTCTAGAGAAGTTCTCTTAAAACTCCTTTCAAGCTTTATCATTACGGAACCGAACGTGAGAGGCAGTTGGGTTAGAAGAAGAAGTAGATGCCCCAGAACGAAGAAGTTTCTGGGACGGAGTGGATTTGCGTTTAGGTGCCATAGTGCAGACTAACGCAAGAAAGAGAGAGAGAGACAATCAGAAAAGCACCAACAAGAAAATATATATAAGAATATAAAATCTTGAAGGTACGTATGCATGAAAATGCATGAACATGTGACATGCAAACTTAAATACATCATTGGCTCAGTCCAATCCAAACCTAGCAGCACATAAGTTTGCAACAAAGTAAACACACATCTAACATGCATGAAACATTGTTATAATGCAAATTTGATGCAATGCATGATCATTAAGGATCAAATATACAAAACCCATCCCAAAATTTTGCAAAAATCTCTTTGATTTTGAAAATTCCCAAAATTTTCAACAAACCCCAAAAGTTAGGTCACAAAAGATGAAATGCATGAAGAAATGAATGAGAAAGCATCATACTAGATGAAGAAGATGATCTTGAGACTGAAGATTGAGTGAGGAAGAGGTTTGGAGTGATTGAGAGGTGTTTTGGGAGGTGAAGAGACAGAAAGGATTGATAGAGATCAAGAAAAATAAAGCTGAAATCACCTTGACCCTTTAAATAGAAATTCATAATTCTTGATGGATCGAGAGCTATTAAGAATTAAAAACGCGCTTTTTAGCTGTCAAAGATCTATCTACGATCAAACGAGAGGTGTCCACACAAAAGAGTCTCGATGGATCGAGGTAGCTATCAAGAAGCTATTGAGCATCCAAAAAGATTCTCAATGAATCGAAGTAGCTATCGAGAGCTATCAAGAATGCGATAAAAAGTAGCTGAAGGGTCTCGGTAGATAGCCTAACTGTCGAGAGGTATCGAGAAGCTATCGAGATTGCTTAAAAAACAGTTTTTCAAAGAAAAGAAAAACACAGACATGAATGCAATCAAACAAGCTACACAACCAAATATCCAAAAAACATTTTAAGCTCTCAAAAACATCTTTCAACAAGAAAAATGTTAGTTACATAGATCCAAAACACACACACACACACTAAACAAGTCTAACCAATTTTATATTTCAAAAATAAGTTAAGACAGTATAGTGAGCATACATTAACACTGTATCCCTTGTGATATTTAAATCACATTGTACCTGCACATGTATCAAAAGTAGCAAAGAATATTGCGTGTTGTGTGTGAAAAATATCACAAGATTGCATAAGTGTCAACATGTTATGACGATTTGAGATATGAGAAAATCACTTTAACTCACACACAATCATAATTTTTTGATGGGGACTATCACTTTCGAGGTACATCCTATAACTCCCACATCTCCATAATTCATGTTTGCAATCATATATAAAGCATAATTATTCTTTTTGCTTTTATTTTTCTTTGCATATTTTTCTTTTAAGCAAACCATGCATGGGTATATAAGAGATAGAAAAGAAATGTCTAATGATGTTAAGCATTTGACATTCCACTTTTGCTATGCTGAAGTATACAAACGTCATTTCATGATTGGCGGGCAATAATGGTGAGATGGTTATTTATGCCTTTCTCTTAGGATTTTTAGTCTTTCCTATCATAAAAAATGATACGAGTGTTAAGAACAAAAGATTACTTAATCTTACTCATCACAACACGAGCCACAAAGCTCACTTGCTTAGTTATCCATAAAGATGCTCATCTAAGTTACAAAAGATACAAAGTTTAGAAAGCTTTGTTTCAATAGCCATCCAAGGTACACAATTACCAATGTACACAAACACACATTGTTTTTGTATTTTTCTGATTTTTCAATTATTTATTTATTTATTTTATATGAAAAAAAAATAAATCAAAACTAAAATGTAAATAAACAAAAACATGTTAAACAAAGCAATACATAAAACTAGATGCAAATGCATAAGGAAGAAGGAGAAGAAAGAGAGATTAATCCATGGAGATGACACCAATGTTTTGGCGAAGGAATTCAAACCGTTTGCTATCAAGAGGTTTGGTAAACAAATCAGCCTTCTGATCATCATTGTGAATGAATTCAAGAGTAAGAGTACCATTTTCGACAAGCTCCCGAATGAAGTGATGTCGAATCTCTATGTGTTTAGTTCAAGAATGTTGAACTGGATTCTTAAAGAAGTTCATGGCACTGGTATTGTCGTAGTAGATGGTAAGATGCTCTTGACAAATACCATAATAATGAGGAGTTTTTGCATCCATAGAAGTTGGGTGCAACAGCTACCGACAGCGATGTACTCAGCTTCTACAGTGGATAATGAGATTGAATTCTGCTTTTTGCTCATCTAGGATACAAGATTATTACCCCCCGAAGTACTCTTTCTATCATCAGCATTCCTAGCCCAGTCTACGTTAGAATACCCAGATAAAACATTATTTGTGTCCTTGCTGTACCACACAACAAAGTCGGCAGTGGTTTTGACATACATTATGATTCTTTTCAAAACAATCATATGAGACTCTTTGGGATTTTCCTGATATCTAGCACACACTCCCACACTGTAACTAATGTCAGGTCTACTAGCAGTAAGGTAAAGAAGACTACTTATCATGCTTCTATAAAGAGATGGATCTACACTTTTACTTAACAAGTCAATAGTGAGTTTAACATTTGGGCTCATAAGGATTCTAATAGAACTTGTAGATTCTAAACCAAACTTTTTCACAAGATTTTTAGCATATTTAGATTGAGATAGGAAAATACCTGAATCTTGTTGACAAATCTGCAAACCAAGGAAGTGAGTTAGGTCTCCAATCATGCTCATCTTGAACTCTGCCTGCATGAGTTTTGAGAAATTATGAACAAGTTCATCCTTAGTCGACCCTAAGATGATATCATCAACATAGACTTGAGCAACTATCAACTTGCCGTCTTCCCTTTTGACAAAGAGAGTTTGATCTATTTTTTCTCTTGTGAACCCATGTGACACCAAGTATTGTGTGAGCCGATCATACCAAGCTCTAGGGGATTGCTTTGACCCATAAAGTGCCTTCTTGAGGTACAACACATGATCCGAAAAGTGTTGATCAATGAATCTTTTTGGTTGAGCCACATAGACATCTTCTTTGAGGAACCCATTCAAGAAAGCAGTCTTCACGTCCATTTGGTAGAGCTTGAACTTCAAGTGACATGCCAAGGCTAGGAGAACTCTGATAGACTCCATACGGGCTACCGGAGCAAATGTCTCATCATAGTCTACTCCTTCCATTTATGAGTAACCTTGGGCTACAAGACAAGCCTTGTTGTGGACCACATTACCCTCCTCATTAGTTTTATTGCGAAATATCCACTTTGTGCCGATGATATGCTCACCCTCCAGTCTAGATACTAAAGTCTAGACATCATTCCTCTGAAACCGAAGCAGTTCATCATGCAAAGCTTCAACCCAACTTTCATCCTGAAGAGCTTCCTTAACTTTAGTGGGTTCAACCTATGACAAGTAACAAGAATAAGACACAAAGTTAGCAACACATTTGTCAACTATATGCTTTCTTAGTGTAAGTTCATTCATGTTTCCCACAATAACTTCAAGAGGATGATTCAATTTGATCCTGGAGGAAGGTCCTTTCTCTCCATGGGATTCAGAATAAGGTGAAGTAGATATGTCGGTTGAATCTTCTACAACACTTAAAGTATCGAGAGTACTTGGAGATGCAGGCTCTTGTTCAACAATTTCTTGAACTTCCTTAGGCTCATGAGGAAATTTTCTTTGGAGATTTCCTCACTAAATTTACCAGAACCCACTGTTTCCATTACCTTCATGGTTCTTTTGTTGTATACCTGATAAGCCTTGCTTGTAGAGGAATATCCCAAAAATATTCTTTCATTGCTTCGGGAGTCAAAATTTTCCACATTCTCTCTATCCTTGAGAATGAAACAAGTACTTCCAAATATTCTGAAATGCTTAGAGCCCGTTTAGTACATGTGTTTAAAAACTGAAAATTGTTGTTTGAAAATATTTATAGAAATACGTGTGGGTGAAAAAGTGCGTTGAAATGCGTAAAATGTTGTTTAAAAACTAAAAATGATTGTTTGAAAACTATCACCAAACACCCCCTTAACATTTGGCTTCCTTCCCTTCCATAACTCATATGGAGTCTTCTTGGTACCAGGTCTAAAATACAACCTATTAACCGTATGACAAGCAATGTTAATGACTTCTCCCCACAAGTTTCTAGCCACATCCTTGTTGCGCAACATGGCTCTAGCCATATCTTGAATAACCCTGTTCTTTCTTTCTACTACACCATTCTGCTAAGGAGTAATAAAAGTAGAGAATTCTTAAGATATACCTGATCTCGTGCAAAAGGACTCCATATATAAGTTCTCGAATTTTTTACCATGATCACTTCGAATTCGATCAATCTTCAGGCTCTTCTCATTCTGCAATCTTGTGCACAAAGCTTCAATGTGCTCAAGGGCATCAGACTTGGATCGTAGGAGGATGACCCAAGTATACCTAGTGAAGTCATCTACCACAACCATGATGTATCTTTTTCCAATAAGAGACTCAGTTCTGGTTGGACCTATGAGATCCAGATGTAATAGCTCCAATGGTCTAGATGTAGCAGATGTCTGAGTGCCCGGATGTTTAGCTTTTGTCTGTTTTCCAAACTGACATAGTCCACACACCGCATTGTTCATTCTACTGAGCTTTGGTATTCCCAAGACTAACTCATGCTTAGATACAATTAAGAGATGTTTGTAACTAGCATGTTCCATCCTTTGGTTCCATAGGTCTTCATTTGGTAAATGAATGCTATTGCACACAATATCGGCATCAGGAACCAAGCCTTAACAATTGTCTAGAGTGCGAACACCACTTATGAGTTTTTGCCCAGACTTATCCATGACAAGGCATTTCCCTTTAGAGAATAGCACCATGAATTCTTGATCACATATTTGACTTATGCTCAATAGGTTTACTCTCAGACCTTCTACATATAGAACATTTGTAATGTTTGGCAATCCAAGTAGAGAGATGATTCCCTTTCCTTTAATTTGTGATTTGCTCCCATCACCAAAGGTGACATTACCACCTTTCTTGGACTCGAAAATCCTTGAAGAGAGATCGGTCTCCAGTCATGTGTCTTGAGCAGCCACTATCAAGGTACCATAAACACGTGTCCATAAACTTAAATACGGACTTCATCATGAAGCATACTTCGTGCTTAGATGACAAATTAGTGGGAATGGTGTTTTCTCTCATCGGCCTTTTATGGACAAAGCCTTTAACTTTCACTCTTCTCAGACGAACTCCTTTGCACATTTTCATTCTGAGATAGTCTAGTTTCTTCATTGTCAATTTGAGATCTTTTCCAATAGTCATCATAATAGAATTCAAATAACTTTTAGACTTGCATTTTCTAATACACTCAAACAAGTGAAGATTAGAAAAACAATATGTATTTGAAATCAAAGATCTCTTCAAGCTAGTTGCAGCCATGACAACAGGGGTCAATAGATCACACAGCAAAGATACCACTTGATAGGTCAAGAATGTATTGACCCCTTATAATGAATTAACCAATTAATTAGCCGAGTTGATTAATTAATCAGATTAACATACAATATGCGTGGCAGAACAAACAAATCACCAATTAAATTAAATATGCAGCAGAAAATAAATTGACACGGTGATTTGTTTACGAATGGGGAAAACCTACACGGCAAAAAACCCACAGGGTAATTTTAAGGTCACCACCCCCGAGAATCCATCATTATCAAAACAAGTGGTTACAAGTAAAGGAATTTCAGTACCTTATACCAACCTACAGTTGAAACCTTACCCTAATACCCAATTGGACTTGTTCTATAGTGACAATCTCTCCTTTTCAATGCACGGCTCCTAGTACGCGACTAACCAATAGATGCACGGATCTTAGTACGTGACTTAATCACCAACTTAAGAAAGATGTTGGCTACAAAGTTCTTTAGTTCATCACACGATGAAGATCAAGAAGCTTATTGGTCACAAAACCCTACGGGTTCAATATTGACATGTTTTACCTACCAATAACAGACTAACAACTTATTGCATAAAATTTGTTTTGAATTGTTTTTTTTTTATAATGAGTTATGAAATTGTTGTTGTGACTTTATTATTCTCATATCAGCATTTTCAATTTGTACTTTATCTTTTATTATTCTTTTTTTTTTCTTATTCTCTTTGTTAGTACAAAAAAATTGTAATATTTCATGTATTTGAGGTTTTTTTTTTTTTTTTTTTTGGTGGTGATGTTGATATATTCAAATTGTCTATTTATTAAATTTTTATATAATTTAAGTTTCTTAGTAACCATACTAAAAAATATTCTTAGAGCTGCCACTACATATTGGACAGCAGCTGACTAAACCAATGGCAAAGTTCATATAGAAGGAATAAGAAAACGTTGTCGTAAATGGCAAGAAGCAGCCATCTTGATATGATTTGCGGAGAACAGATGCTCTTAGAAATGGAATTAATGATTACCTATCTTTATATTGTCATTCTCTTCCTCTTATCTTAATATTGTCATTATTGACGACGTTCACGTGATCAAGAACATAATGCATTTTTTTTTAATCTTAGATTTTCCTATCTTCTTTTCATACCACAAAAGAAAAGCTCAGCCATGCATAAACCCATACAGTCATATATATGGTATCCAGTAATTACAAGTGTTATATGCTAGTTATATTTTCAAACTTCAAAGTCAAAAGGAAGAGTGCATTTGTACAATCGATTTACATATATAGCAGTTAATTAATTTCTTGTTCTAATATATTGACTTTTATTTTTATCTTTCATTTGCTTAAATATTCTTGATTTAATTCCATATTCTTATTTTTTGTTAAAAAAAATAAGGCAAAGACGAGTGACGAGTGTGATTTTTCTATTTAAGTATCACCTAATTGCTCCTAGACTAAGACCTGATTTTGATTAAATATATGGAGCACTCGCACATCACTAGTGGGGGAGGGATGACTCGAACCCAAAACACTCTACATAGAAGAATCTTGTTGCCTCGAGGACCAAGATTTAATTCCCATATTTTCTTGTACCCTTCCAGCTTATCTACCATTTCCTAATTTAGTTGCTTATTAGAAAGTTAACTTATTACCTTGGCGTGGCCCCCATGGTACGAAAGTGTAAAAAACAAATTTCTTCTTCATGATAATAAAAGTGATTTCATTTTTATTATATATATCAATCAAAAGGGTACACATATATTTGGTTACTACTGAATACACTTCTGATCAGGAACAACACACTCAAATATGAGTAATCAATAAATGAACCACTAATTATAATTAGTAAGGATGCTCACCATAATAATTACCCGGAGGATCATAGCTGCAAATGATAAACATCCACCCATTGTGGCACTTGACTCTGGCACACCCAAGATGAACAGAATCACGCCACACAACCTGAGTATAGTGTAGGCACTCACCACCAATACATTTGTTGGACTTGTGGTTATAGTTAGGCTTCTCAGCTACCCACAAATTCACTGCTTCAACTCCGCTAAAGGTATCGTAACCTACAGCAAGATTTTCTCCATAGGGCCCTTGTGAATGTTCCAATTTGCAGTTTCCTATCTTCGTATTAGCATAATTTTGAGCATAAGCTGCAATTGTGTTGTTCCATCCAATTGAACCAACACCAACTTTGGCACGAGCTACATTGTGTGCCTAGACAAAGTCGGATTGGGAGTTTTGGGCTAGGGAGACATGAATTAGGGCTAACCCCAAGAAGCATATAGCCAGTAAAAACTTACTAAACCCCATTTTTATCTCTATGCAAGGCAGAGCGAGCCTTTTCGATTTCTAGTTCTTAATGAAAATATGATATGCTATTGAGTATTGTTTTATTTATTTATAGGCAAGAGAGTGGTGGTCGTTATGGATCAAGTGGGATGTACATACATAAGCATCGCTATCAGGTTTCCTAATTTAGGATAATATCCCTAATTTAGGTAATATCCCAAAAATAGTATTCCCACATCAGACTTCCTATTAGTTCTCCGTTGTAGGAAGATGCTACAATATTGCTTTAAAAGAAATGTTATGTTAACTACATTTTGACAACAAATCCTTAGTAACACTTTGTTATTGGTGGGTAAAAAAATAGTTGCAGTGGTAGATTCAATTTAAAACCAATAGCAACTAGCAACTTATCATCAGGATTTTAGGACAATAATAATTTCAATTGATATAGATTCCATAATTTTTTCTTCTTATTTTAGGACAATAACTGATTTTTGGAATTTTAGCTAACCACTTTGTAAAACACCCATATTAGAGCATCTCCAGCAACCTCCCCAAATTTTTGTACTATTTGGAGAATCAATAGTTCATTTTACCTTTTCTACCTATGTTTTTTTAAATACACTTTCCAACAGACTCTCTATCTTTTATCTATCCTATTTAAATATTATTTCTTCATTATTTTTTTAATCTTTCTTTGTTTGTTTTTTCAATCTTCCTTCATTCATTTCTAATGGCTATATTTTTTAAATTCCCAACCATATTTTTAAATCTCCCAATGGTAATATTTATAAATTTTTTCTAATGATATTTTTTTTAACAAATCTCGTGAAGCACTTGTGGTAACGATATAGTGAGTTGTTGGTCATCTAATTTTAATTAGAAATGCTACATTCACGATATGTTTAACAACACTTCCACAATAAATCCTATGTGATAAGTTATTGTTGATTCTAATTTAAACTCCCCATTGAAATTATTTTTTTACATACCAATAATAGCCAGTAACAACTTACCACTTAAATTTTATTATGAAAATATTGTGAAAATATTATAGTAACATTTTTCAATTTTAATTTCTTATTTTTTTATTTTATTTTTGCCTTTCTCCCTTTATTTTATTTTTTTCATCCATACGATTTCTTCTTTTCTTTTCTAATTTTTTTTTCATCTCTTTTTTTCTCTTCCACACATGTATCCCCATTCCCCACTCCTCTTGTTTTTAGTTTTCTACCTCTTCTTCTCCAGATTCTCCACAACGTTTGTCCTTTTTGTTTTTGTTTTTGTTTTTCTACCTTCATCTCTATGACCAGCGAAGAACAAAGCCAGAGATCGGCATTCACTTTCTGTCCATCTTTCTTTTTCTTTTTTTCTTTCTTGTTTTGATTTGATTAGTTTTATGTTGTATGAAAAATAGTGTTATCTCTTTGTTTAATTGTGTTTCAGAGAGAGAGAGAGGAGTGGGTTAATTTGTAGCCATTGGTATATAAGTTGAATATTTTAATGTGTTGTGTTAATTTTTTATTTCGTTTTATTCTTTTGCTAATGAACAGTAGGTCATCAGACCAAGAAAGCTAAGGTTCATTAGCAACCAATTTTTTGCTCATGAACAATAATTTAGAGAGGCTGTTGGAGCACCATTTTGTGGGTTTACTTTCTAAATTTTGGGTTTAGAGAATTTGTTCGAGATGCTCTTAGATTATCTATTTTAAACTTTATTTGATTTAAATATTTGAAGTGCTACCTTCACAACATTTTTGTAATATTCAGAACAAATCTAGTGGTAAGTCTATTTTCTTACCACTAGGATTTGTTGTATCGTTACTAAATCCGGATTGGTCATGATCCGTTACTTAGACCAACTTGAACCATTAATTAGAATTTAAAAAAGTAATGACACAATATTTCCAAAAGAAAAAGAAAAAAAATGTAGTATATGATATTAATTTGAATTTAAAAAAGTAAATGACACAATATCTCCAAAGAAAAAGGAAAAAATATATAGTATATTGTATGGTCAAACCCATTATCAAACCTAATGGTACCCGCAATTTTTTATTTATTCCCAATGATTATGCTTAGAACATGCATCTTTCTATGCTTGATTGCTTAGGATGGAATTACTTTAATAGACCAATCAAATTAGGGAGGAAAAAATTAGGCAAAACTATACTATTGGTTCCTCAAGTTTACTCTGTGTGCGTAATTGGTCTTTGAAGTTTTAAGTGAGCGCAATTGGTCCCTTAAGTTTTCAAAATGAGCCATTTAAGTCCTTCTGTTAACTTTCGTTAGTAATATTGCTTACGTAGCTAACAGAATAATGACATGTCATTTTTTTTAATGAGGTGGTATTTTTTTATTAAAAAATTACAAAAATGTATTTACAAGTAAAAAAAATAAAAAAATAAAAAAATTGACATGTTCTAATTCAAGTAAAACCCACGAGAGCGATATTGAACCGTTCCAAACCGGCCATTATCTTTCAAAGCGAAGACAAAGAGCTTGATATCGATCATGGAGGAGATGAAGAAGAGGATGAGAATGACTACAGTGTTCGCAACAACCGAACAACACAGTTGTTTTCGGCGGCCGGAGATAGAGGAGTTTCCTACATGGCGGGGTGGTTAGATCTCACTTCGACTTTCGGCAAAGCCGCGGAGCAGAGGTGTGGTGGTGGTGGTGGTGGCGGCAGTGATTGGATTCTATGCATAGGAATATGGTTCTTGTGCTGTTATGCTTTTCAGAGACTTTTTGAAGATTGTTGGAGTGTCAAAAGGCATATGTATGCGCAAGAGAGAAAGTAGGGGTTTAGATATGGAGGCTGGGACACAAAGAAAATGAAGAGAATAAAAGTTGCACAGAGAAAGAATGTGTTACGTCAGAGGCTATATGTGTCTGTGGCAAAGATCAATGGAAGCTCTTGGTGTCTTTGAGAAGTTGAGAAGTCAGGGTCTTAGGGATAACGATTGTTGAGTTTGATAGGTTCTTTAAAATGGTAAAGGAATATGTTAATTTCTAGTATTGTTTAGATATCTGATTAGCTAAGTTGTTTAGATTGTAAACCAGTTATTTTGGCAATTTCTACCAGTGGTATTGGGGCCATTTTTGCATATAAACTTTAGTAATACCTTGTCTTGTTCTAATTGTATTTAGATGACGAGAGTGTAATTATAGAATTGATTGGAACGGGTCAAATTTTTTTTGTGTAAATTTTTTTTTGTAATTTTTTTAATAAAATGAAATGCCATGTCATTAAAAAAAATGATAGATCATTATTTCATTAGCCATGTAAGCAACATTACTAACGGAAGTTAACAGAAGGACTTATATGGCTCATTTTGAAAACTTAAGGGATCAATTGCGTTCATTTGAAACTTGAGGGACTAATTGTGCACACAGGGTAAACTTGAAGAATCAACAATGTAGTTTTGCCAAAAAAACTAGGAGCATGCCTCTTTTTCATGCTTGAATTTCAAATTATAAATATCTTTTTTATAGACCAATCAGATTATGCAAGAATGACCCAATAATATGTTTGAGTAGATCATCTAGTTTTTCAACCATTATTGGTTGAAACTTGTAACAGGAGTGACATCACGTAATCAGTGGAAGGTTTTTAGGAAATAGATTGATCGCATAATCGGCTATTGATGATAGAAAAATCGAAAATTATTAGGTACTCCCGGAGTACCATAAATGCATTCTTCCTTCTCACATGAATCCCTCTCACATGAATGGTAGGTCCCACTAATTAAATTCATAGTGGGACCCACCATTCATGTGAGAGGAGGGAGTATACATTTATGGTACTCCGAAAATACATAATAATTTCCCTAAAAAAGACCTCACTAATCACTACTATTTTTTTTTTTTTTTTGTGAGAAGAACCTCACCACTATTCTAGCTTTCACTTTTCACTGCTTTCAAATGTCCATAGAATTGAAATTTCCCACAACAGTAACAATTTTAAGGCCACTATAGGCCATGCAGACTCCTACTCACCTCTCACAACACACACTATGGCCCAACTACTCATTCCTTTTATTTTTGTTTTTGAATTTTTTTTTTAATAATATTAGTGTCAATTTTGCCAATAATCAAACAAAAAGAAACATGAAAATTGCTTATGGAAAATAAATATTCACTCCTTAGGAAAAATTTATATGATAACATTCTTAGGTATACTATTTAAGATTCAATTAATTTTTCTATTTTTCCAATCTTTCCCCTTTTTTTTTATAAAGTTTTTTATATCTATATCTATATCTATTTGGCCTTAATAATTAAAAATTATTTACAAATCAAAGAAATATTATTTATAATATGATTAGAATAAAATAAATTTAAAAGTGAACAAAAATAGACCTGATCTATCAAAGGTGCAACTGCACTAAATAATACAATTACATAATAACCTCAACTTTATCCAAGCATGCTGCATAGCTGGATTAAACACAATATTTGATGAGATAATACTTACTAATATTAATTTCATATTGATAATAAAAAAATATCATGGTCCAAACGTAATTGTTAATAAAAATATAAAAGAATTTATTATGTGTTAAAATAAATGAGTTTTACTTTATCTTGGGTAGTGTGATGCATGGTGAAGAAAACCTAAAATCTAACTTTCAATTTTGATAACGGTGTTCACACACACACATACCAAGTGAGAAACGGTTAACAAAAAGTGAAGTCTCAAGCTGTTATGAGAAATTTATTATTAATGATTTTTTAAACATTTTTATAGGTGTTAAGCTATTTTTTGTTAATATATAATATTATTATAATAAGGGTTAGTTGTAGTTAATTCACCTGTGGTTTGGCCTAGGGGTGTTGCAAGCAATGCACGGCGAGGCTTCCTCCACACACACACACACACACATATGTGTGTGTATGTGTGCCTAGTTGAATTCCCTGTATAGTAAGGGACAGCATGCACTGGGTATGAACAAGTAGTGTCATAGCGCCCCATACCAGCAGCTGCTAGTTTCACTCCATTCTACTGACCATTTATTGGATCGTCTAGTTTTGTTTGTTCTTCGTTTTCCATTGATTCAAGAATTTTATATTTCTTCCTCTATCAAGGTCTTGAGGTTCTCTAAAATTTGATGAAAAGAATCTCGCATCCTTACTAAATTTTTGAACAGGAACTTGAGAGACAATAATATTTAGTTAACATTCTTTGACATTTTGTTCAAAATCTCCATTCGTTGTTGATGGTTTATGGTTGCAAAGGCTCGAAAAATTGAGAAACTGAAAAATTCTTGGAAAATATCTGCCACTTCTAGATCAAACCATTTAATAGTACTTGTAATGAATCTGCTTAATGAAATGGTTGTGGTGGTGGTTTTTAAGTTATTGGATATATGAAGTTATTAGATTGATGAAAAATAAAGGGATAAACTGACTTGTTTAAGGAGTCACCCTTCCAAAATGAAGCCAAAATGAAGAAAGGAACTAAAATACTACCTAATCCAAGAATAGTTTCTTTTCGGTATACACATGTGATTGAAGTCCTGTATTGAATAAGAATGATACAAAGGAATAGTAAATATAATGTAATTGAGCCAAAACTCATAAACTTAAAGTTTTTGAATTAACATTCCTATATGTTATATATATATTAGGCTTATTAGCTACTACTAAATTGGAGTCTCCCAACTTGTTCTCTCTCCAACAAATGGTATCATAGCTTCCTTTGTTCCATCACCCATGGATGGCTACTCCCTAAACAGCTAATAACTACTCACACAACTTTAACACTAATTACTAGCTGCTAATTACTGGTATCATTACACAACCTTTTTTTTTTTTTGGCTGAATACACAACTTATCACTTACTAGCTGCTAATCACTGACCACTATGACACTATCAATTTAATGGGATCGTTTATCTTTAATTATACCCCAATTTGCGAAGAAGATGACTTGCCGCCCAATGAAAGATGGGTGACCATTACGTACCAAACTTTTCTAGTGTGCATCAGTGCATGGTTGAGGTTCCATCGACCTAAAGTGTGTCTTTTTACACCTACTAACATGGCTCAGTGTTAGATTGGGATATAAGATCCCCTTCCATAGCTAGGGACCTTGACAAAGCTTCAAAGTACTGCCGTGTTAGGATGATTAAAAATTTTAAAATAAGGATTCATTTACAAGTAAACCATGACCATGCACCAGGACAACTTGGAATATTTATGTCATTACCTCCAAATATTTGTAACGAACTTGGAATATTTCTCGTTTCAGAAATTTCATGCCTTACCTGCTTATAACCTGGACTATTCCACAATACAATCGTAATGCATAATGCAAGTAGCAATTATATATACCTTATTAAGCTAATACAATAATACTTGAGAAATCTTCTTCGTGGTTTTGTATTTGGGTCAACCGTGGCTTATACTTTTAAGGCAAAAGTACTATTTTGGTTCTTATATTTTGTAGTCACGGTTAATTTGGTCCTTATATTTTATTAATAGTCAATTTGGTCCTTACTGTTAAGTATTAACGAAAAATGTCTAGGTGGCAAACGATGTGAATTGTTGGCACATTTAAAGTTGATATAGCTGCTAAAATAATAATAATAATAAATTGCCGAATCAGCATCTGCATTATAAAAAATTAATTTATCAATTCTACAAAAATTAAAAATAATTACTAAAAACCCAAAAAATAAAAAATAAAAAAGAGTTCAGATCTGGAAATTATCCTAAACATGAACGAACATGAACCTAGAAAAATCAAAACCCAAATCAACCTTTGAAACTCATATACCAAAATCTATGTTCAAGATTTCCTAGATCTGAACTCTAATTTATTTTTGGTTTTTAATTAATTAATTTATTTAAAATTAATAAATTAATTTTCTTAAATTCAAATGCTAATGTGGTAATTTTTTATTACTATTTTAGCAGCCACGTTAGTTTTAAGTGTACTAACAATGCACACTGTTTGCCAGCTAGACATTTTTCGTTAATAGTTAACGATATGGACCAAATTGATTTCAATTTGAAAATAATAGGGACCAAATTAACCATTTTATTACTATTTTAGCAGCCACGTTAGTTTTAAGTGTACCAACAATGCACACCATTTGCCACCTAGACATTTTTCGTTAATAGTTAACAATAAGGACCAAATTGATTGTAATTTGAAAATAATAGGGACCAAATTGACCGTGACCCCAAAATGTAAGGATCAAAATAGTATTTTAGCCTACTTTTAAATTAACACTACTACTAATAATAATTTTTTTTAATTTTTTTTTTCTTTGGTGCTAAGCTGCATCTAGAAAGCATATGCTTGTTTGTTAGGTCGTTATCCAAGACTTGGAAAAGGTCAGGTCAATAGCTAATTATCACCAATCACAAGAAAAAAAATATTATCATAAACTTAGGAATCTTTTTTATTTCCTCTCAAAGGAAAAGTAAATTCAATATATACTTCATTACTGTCTTTACTGTATTGCAAGCAAAATGTTGGTGTTGTTATCCGTGATCATATAGGGTGTATAGAGGCTGCGTTAAGTAAGGTTGATGTTACCTCTGGGGCCTTTGGAAATAGAAGCAACGGCATTTGAAGAAGCAGTACCAGAATTTAGAGCTACTCAGTTTTCACATGTGAAGAGACAAGGAAACATACTAGTACACCTTTTGGCACAATTTACAAAGGGAATTGATAATTATATAATTTGAATAAGAAAATTCCAGTATGATTAAATCTGTCTTTACTTTTGATGTATTGAATTTATCTTTTTCTTAATATAAGTTGCCTAATTTTTATCAAAATAATAATAATAATAATAATAATAAGTAAATTCACTGCTGGTGAAACAAACATAACTTCATTTTTTTCTTATTTGCCCAGTGGAAAACAAACATCACTTTCTAAGGGCCTTACGCTACACCACATGTTTAGATTAGAAGATTTTTTTTTTTTTTTTTTTTTTTTTTTTTTTTTTTTTGAGAATCATGTTTAGATTAGAAGATAAGAATGCATCAGAGGTATAATGTTTTTTTTTTTTTTTTTTTTTTAATTCACTTGAAAATGTTAAAGAACACAATTTACAAGAGTGATGGCAGCCCTCATATATATATATATTAGATTTTTTTTTCCTAATTAAAAAACGAAAAACTTTTTAATAAACTGTCGCTACAAGTTAAGGCATCATATCGTAGCCACTTGCAAAGTGTGTGATATTATTGTGGACGACTAAATTTCTCGGTTCGAAATGAGTCGAACAAGTAAAATAGTTTCACAAATGCGATTTTGTATTGATGATATGTGTAGTACAATTCTCTGTGATTACAAAAGAGTGATCCTCTGATTCGATCTCCTTGAAAAATTTGTTGATTGGATTTGTGGTAATGTGATTTTGACTTAAACACAAAGTATCCTTCAATTTGGTTGAGGGATGGATTGAAGATTGTCGAAACGGAATTACAATGAATCTTTGGCTATGAGCTTGTTAGAAATCCTTTGTTCTTCACGTTCTTCGTATGTTCTTCGTGTTCTTGGTGCGTTCTTCGTCTTTGAGGGTTTGTGGTGGAAGTTTTTCGGTGCTTTAGAGGCTTGAATCCGTAGAGCTTCGTTGATTTGTGATTTGTTGATGTTTCCGGACACTTTAGGCTTGATTCCCGCAAACTTTTGGATCTAGGCGGATGATTTGGATGATTTCTCTTCGAATGTTCTTCGTATTCGAAGTTGAAGTTCTTGGAGGCTTTAGAGCTTGGTTTCGACAGAGTTTCTGGACTTCTGAGTGCTTCAGATGGCTTGATGTCCTCCTAAATGTCTTAGGAAGGCTTCTATTTATAGGAGTTTTGGGGTGGATGAGCGACACGTGGCAGAGTCTGATTGGTGACACATGTCACAGTCTGATTGGTCCGCTTATGTCATCGCTTACACGTGCGAGGCTGATTATGTCATTGCTTACACGAGCTGATGCGTGATTGGTTATTGCATGACACTTGACAAATTTCTGTTGGTTTCTGAATAGTGATAGTAAAACCTAGCAGCAATATGTGGCGCTTTGTAATTGGTTGAATTTTGTGGACTTGGTAGTATGATGTGTTAGCTTGTGATAGGTCGGGAATTTTCCCTCTCTACAATTATTATTATTATTATTATTATTATTTATTTTTTGAATTGCTTTTCTTAGTAGGTTTAAGGTTAACTGAAAGGCTAGCCTAACCTAGTCTTCAATTATACCACATTTATATAATTAGTTAATTACATTTGATGTACTCTCACATATTTGCAATTAATGATGTGATTCAAATCTGACCACCCAAAAAAAAAAAAAAAATGATGGCTTTGATGCAGATATTTGATTTGTGTTGGGTCAGAGATAATAAGAATATAAATCACAACTTATTGTTTGTTTTATTTTTTATTTTTATTTTGGTTAATATGTAACAAGTACTGTTGGGTGAACGCTACAACAAACTTGACTTGTTTCAACCCACTTTTATCAAGGGTTGACTAAAAGGTGCCGAAACCATCACTCAGCACATGGCTAAGTTTTATTAGCTTTATTCCGAGGGTCATTAAAATCCTCGAAAGAAACATATACAACCCTCGGAATAATCTATTAAAATTAGGCGGGGCTAGTTTTTACACTCCAGCGCTAATTTTACCTCCAAATTTAAACATTTTTCAACGCATCCTATGACAACCTTTGATAGAAGATATCTCAAAATTTCCAACCCTTGAAATAAAGTCCAAAATTAAAATACAAAAGGGAAAAGTTATTTTTGTTCACGCTCCACACTCAGAAACCGCTCACACAATCAGAAAATTCTTCCAAAATCGGAGCTCATATCAGAAAATTCTCTCAAAATCAATCTAAGCTCATCTCAGAAAACTCAAAGATCGGAGCTCATCTCATCTCTGACGGGCTGATTTGCAGTGGTCAGCTATCTCATCTTTGACAACAAGCGAGCCGTTGATAGACTGAGCACTCTTCGCCACCCCATTTTCCGATTACAGGTCTGTCTCTCTCTGTTTGTTTCCCGAGAAATTATGGAAATTACACTTATATCCAATTCTACTAGTTACAATCTTCTTCGGCTTTTCATTTCATTGCATTTCTATAGATTTACTCAGATTCTGTATTTGGAGAAATTGTTTGAAATGAATAGGCTTTGTTTGAGTTCTTATTTATTTTAACAATTATATTTATTTCAATTGCTTTGAAATTCTAGCTCAATTCATTAGCTTTGTGGTGGAATTTGAGCTTGTTTAGAATCTATTTGGTTGTTGAGAAATCATAGGAAAATAAATGAGTTTGTATTGTATCGGTTTTGTTGAATTTTTTTTTTTTTTTTGGTTGAAAATTTTTAGTTTTTTTTTTAGTTTTTTAAATAATTTTATTGTTGGTGTTGTCAATTGGTAAATTTTCTAGCTCGAATCCCTAATCGTTAACTTGTGCTGAAATTTGTGTTCTATTAAATTTCTTTGATTCATTTGAGAATCTGTTTGGTTGTCTAAAAATTGTAGGAAAAGAATGATGTATTGGAGAGGATTTTGGGATTGATTTGTACATTCTGTTTTGATTTGAGCTTAAATTATTGGTTGATTTTGCTATTTGGATTTTGGATGAAAAATAGTAAGTAAAGCTTGAATTTTTAGGTTCTATGTGGAAAGATTACTGAGAGAGAGAGAGAGAGAAGAGTCACTCACTCTACAACTACAACAGTCCCAATCGAATCGTTCCTCTCAGATTCAAATCAAACCCTATTGATCAGGTACAACCATCAGTCTTGTTATAAACAAAACGTAAAGTGAACTTTTTTATTATTGTTGTTTTTCTACTTCTTAAATAATGAAAAATCCAAATCAAAACAATTTGAGGTTTCTTTCCTAGCAACCAAACAGGACATAATGCTTTTATTTTTTTGGAATGGTTTTGGGTCTTCTTTTGTATGCTCAAAGTGGTTACTAAATTAGTTGACTTTTCATCATGTTTATTATGGTAATATGGTCTATTGTGTTTATTTACTGTTCATCTTATAGTATATACTTTTTTTTTAAGCAGTACAATTGGCATTTCTTTAATTAATCACTGTATCATGTCTATAGAAATATCATATGAATCTATAGAAATGTAAAGTTTGAGTTACTTCTTGCATGAATCTGTAACTGATAGACTGAGAACATTGGATGCCATGTTCTCATGATTACATGCTGCCTGAAATAAACTTCTATGGCTGCAGTTTAATGAAACTTTTACTAGGGAGTGAACAAATTGAGTCCTAAGCTTTTATTTCTCTTTTTTTTTTCTTTTTTTTTTTTTAATTCCTATGCAATTTCTTACCCATTGTTAGTTAGTTAGTTAGTTAGTTTGTTTTTTTTTTTTTTTTTTTTGTTTTTTTGTTTTTTTTTTTTTTTTTTCGGAGTTTAGAATCTTATCTGTATGACTTTTGGGGTTTCTTTTTTCTCAGGAGTAAAATTCTATTATCCACTTCATAATGGAAGGGTTTAAAATTTCAGTACTCTGGTTAGCAATTTTTGTTATTTTGGTTCCATCTTCATATGGAGTATCCATGTCGCGTATGATGGCAAATGACGAAGGTGGCCTTTCTGAACGCTCTGAGTGGGATCTCTCCACTGGATCTCTTCAAAATAAGACTGTGAACTGCCAGTTTGCATGTTCACATTCAAAAAATTTCAGATGTAACACATGAAAAAAAGAGAGAGAGGGTAATAATATAAATTTATAATGAATCCAATAACAGGACACTCAGTAAGGTTTCATATCTTGAAGAAACACTGCTTTAGGAGCATCACATCTCAAACTGACAGAAAACATTAGATGTTTATATTGATGTGGACAAGTTATTGTTTGAAGCTTGACTTGGATGCAGGCAAAAATGGGCTTGGGGAGGGTACAGTTGGTGTTATGGCAGTATTTGATGGTCATATTGGTAAAGATCGTTTCAGGTTTTGAAGGAAATGAAGAGTAGTGGAATAAGGCCTGATGGGCATTTTTACAATGGGATTATTGATACTTTTGGAAAGTACAATTCTCTTGATCATGCTATGTCCACGTTCGAATAGATGTTATCGGAGGGGATTTAGCCCGATACTGTTACACGGATCACACCCATTGATTGTCATTGTAAGTCGGGATGTCATTGTAAGGGTATAAGCCGTGTACTACAACGTATAATATTATGATAAGTTGTTTTGGGGAGCAGCAGAGGTGGAAGGATGTGAAGAGCTTGTTTGGGAGGATGCAGAGTCAAGGGTTATTGCCTAATGTGGTTACATACACAACATTGGTTGATATTTATGGAAAGTCGGGGAGGTTTGATGATGCGATTGAGTGCTTGGATGTTATGAAGTCTACGGGGTTGAAGCCGCCTTCCACAATGTACAATGCCTTGATTAATGCCTATGCACAGAAGGTATGTTGCTTGTTCTCTTGATTAAGCAATTTACTTTGAGTGAATGTATATATACTCTATTGCTTTGGCATGGCTATAATAGGATAAGATTATAGGCATCCTGTGTTATTTGTGTCCTGCATATATCAAAACGTGTTTATATTGTTAACAACATCTTCTATACCTGTACCCTTTTGAGGAAGTGCTAGTAACCTAAGACAAGGCAAACAAGCAGTAGCATTTGAGGTGATCATTGACACTCTTTGCCTTACAGTATTGCGTAAAATATGAGATGGCTTAAACTCTGGACGGGAAGATTTTAATTGCCAATGTTGGTGTCTCAAAGGCCCTTTTATGCACAAAGAAAATCCAGTCTGGTCAGGGTACTGGTTCTCTGATATCTCCTTTTTTTTTTTGGTGTGTGTGTGTGTGTGTTAAGTAGTGATATTGATTATTGACTCTTTAACCAGTTGCATCCAGAAGATAATCCTAATTAATGGGAACAAAGGTTTAGCTGATTTGAGTTGAAATTAGTTGTGTCTACCAGATATGTTCTAAGATGATAAAGAATTCCTTTCTCTTAATGCTTTTACCTGAAATAGGACTTTCCTAAGCATTAGTTTTACATCAAGTAAAGGAGTATAAAAATTCACCTTATTTTAACCTAATAATTGAATATCTGTATGTTAACATGAAAATGACAGGCAACTTGACAGCCAGTCTTTCAGCAACTGAACTAACAAAAGATCATAGTCCAGGTAGAGATGATGAAAGAGCTCGAATTGAAGCAGCTGGTGGTATCATTGTCACTCTTTGGGGTAAGCATTGGGTCAATGCTCAACTTCCTATGTCCCGAGCCATTGATGATGTGTACCAAAAGAGGTGGGTTCCTTAATTTGAATGCAGCTAAATTTTCCCTTATTTTCTCAGTTTGTCATATTTTATTACTTGATTTTCTATTTTTTATTCCATTCAGAAATAAAAAACCAATCTCAAAAGTTTTGAGACTAACTGCTTTGTTATGATTCACTGTCAATTCTGTTATCTATTTCATGTTAACATCTATATAGACTTGCAAGTATAATGGAGCTTGTATTTTCATTCTATTTTGGTCAGATTTTGTGTTATAGCTGAACCTGAAGTGACAGGTTGGCAAACTCTAGATGCCAATGATAGATTTTTGGTGGTTTCTTCTGATGGTATTTTTGAAAGCATGACACCGCAAGATGTATGTGATCTTATACATGATTCAAGTTCATGCTCGCCCTCATCCTCGTTAGCTGAATGCCTAGTAAATACAACATTTGAGAAAGGTAGCGTGGATAATTTGTCAGTTATTGTAGTTCCATTATGATGGTTTTTTCTGTCAACTTGTAGGAAGAAAGATGTTAGAATTACATACTTGGCTTTAGCTAAATTGGTTTTTAATTGCTTTTTTTGTAGCATTGGCTACACACAATCATTTACTCAAAAACAGCATGGTAAAAGATCATAACCTTTTTAATTATAATAATTGGGTACATTCATTAATGTTTTGCCCTTTCTTTTAGGAAAAATTATTACGGCACTCTATGGACTACTGTTTTTTTGAATATATGATGTCTAGCTTGTCTAATTTGAGTAAATGACGTAGACCAAATATTGAGGATATTCATATCACATATAAACGGGATTGGATTCTTTTTTCCTTTTTTTTTTTTTTTTTTTTTGGTAGAAAAGATTGGATTCAATAATAAATAAAATCAGAGTGAAACAAATAAATATTCTTTGTAACTATGAAACAAAGAATGAGCTGATCATAGTCACACAACAATTGTTGCCAAGCCTTAAGTTCAAAACAGAGTGGGTAAGTGTGTGTACTTGTGTGTTAATGAACTATTCATGTCTATAATTTAAATTAATACAGTGATTTATATGCATCATTTATTTGCTTTTTCAGAAATATGTTACATTTTGAAAATCACATGTCAATATGGACTTCATTGTATGACAATTTTTCAATTAAACACCTCAACCATTTAACAAGTGCATGATTAATTGGTTTGTCTATTTCCTTGCAGTTCTTAATACAAGGGAAAGTTGGTGGCTATGCATCAGTCTTTGAGAACTACCAAGAGAAGGCGGAATCATTTATGTGAGACCCTTTAAACATTAGTATATCAGGTTGTTTTGCATTGAAATATAATAATATTAAGATTATGATTTTGATCATGCATGATTCTTGTACTGATTCATTTCTCTTCTTCTTCTTCTTATTCCTTTTTTTTTTTTTTTTCTAGTAAAAATACTAAGTTCCTTTAGTAACTTGGAGAGCTAATTGAATTTTGTTTTGATATTTGTGTTTTGGTATAATATAGATTTTTTAATATGTGGTTCTTTAAAGTCTATGTGCAAAGCTGTAGGTTTTTATTTTTTATTTTTTTTAAGAGAAAATCCTTATTTTGAGGGTCGGGAGACCCTCAAAAAAAGGCCCAATCCTCAAAAAAAGTTATTGTTCTTTTATCCCTTTTAAATTTTTCAAAAGTTACCAATCCTTGATAAAGATAAAACATTTGTTTTGAGGGTCATGTAGGCTGTTGAAATTTCGGTTTCAAGGGTCACAAAGGCTGTAGAAATTTCCATTTCAAGGAAATTTCTTTCAAAAGTCATCAAGAGTTAGTTATACCCTCAAAATAATATCTTTTGAGGGCTTTTAATACTTTTTTCAAGGGTTTTGACTAGGGGTGTGCAAACTATCACCGAAGCCGACAACACCGACCGGCACCAACCCTCCCGCACTGCCATTGGCACCGACCGAAAGAGCCTATGCCGGCGATCGGAGCCCGAACGGAGCTTCGATGCCGGTGCGGTGAAGACATCAGAGATGCAAAGAAAATCACCGATTTCAGCCGAACCGAACCGATACAAACACACAGAAATATTTTCAGTTCAGAGATTAGGGGAACAACGTCGTTTAGGTGTGTATCTTTTAAATTTTTTTAGTAAAACGTCGTCGTATTGGGTTATTATAAATTTTAAAAAAAAACACACACACACAAAACGCATCGTTTTATGTAGGTTTTCAGACTCAAACCTCAGTAACCTCACTATAAATTCATCCTATTCACCTGGGGACCTTTAACTCTCTCTCTCGCTCTCGCCCCAGTTGCCTCGCCTCTAGCCTCTCGCTCGTAGTCTCGCCGGCTTGAGTTGTGCCTTGCAGCAGCAGCAGCTCCCCGCGGCAAACCACGGTAAGCCATCAACTCAACCCCTTTCTTTTGGTTTTAATGGAAACGGAGTGAGAGATATTGTATTTGACTGTTTGTAGTTGTGCGTGTGAGTGTGACTGTGTGAGTTGTTGACTGTTGTTCAATGTTCAGTAGGGAAGTGAGTTAGAGACTTGGAGTTAGAGTTAGAGCTTAGAGATGGAGTTAGTTGTTGACTTAGAGTTAGAGTTAGAGTTAAATAAATAAATAACTAAAAACTGAGTTAGAGTCGTGCCGTGCGTGTGAGTGTGTTGAGTCTGTTGACTCAGTTACTTTATTTATTTAGTTATACTTATTTATGCGTGTGAGTGTGAGTTGTGCGTGTGAGTGTGAGTATGAAATGAAAAATACATTATTTGGCACAGGTTTCTTGAACAGGTTGGATATTGAGCTTGAAAGCCCAATTTTTTTATTATTAAAAAATAGTTTTTTTTTAATATTTCAAACCGACCAAACCGACTAAACCGCACCGCCAAAAACCGCACCGCTATAGATCGAAAAACCGACCTTAGGTGGTGTGCATCGGTTCTAATTATGAAAAAACCGACCTCTATCGGTTCGGTAATAAATTTAGAAAAAAACTGCCATTACCGAACCGCGCACACCCCTAGTTTCGACCCTCCAAAAAAAATCAACTTTGTTGTTATGCACTCGTAGCAATGCGATAACTCATGAACATAGAAATGGCACCATAAAATTCTACCATATTGGACAACAGCTAACTGAACCAAAGGCAATGTTCATATAGAATAAGACAATGTTGTCGTAAATGGCAAAAAGCACCCATGATTTGATGAGATTAACAAAAGCTCTTAGAAATGGAATTAACGATTGCCCTGTCTTTATATTGTCATTCTATTCCTCCTATCTTAATATTGTCATTATTAACGATGTTCATGTGATCAAGAACATAATGCATTTTTTTTTTTTTTAATCTTAGATTTTCGTTTCTTCTTTTCATACCACAAAAGAAAAGATCAGCCATGCATAAACTCATACAGTCATATATATATATGGCATCCAATAATGACAAATGTTATATGCTAGTTATATTTTCAAACTTCAAAGTCAAAAGGAAGAGTGCATTTGTACAATCGAATTACATATATAGCAGTTAATTAATTTCTTGTTCCACTATATTGATTTTTATTCTTATCTTTCATGTGATCAAATATTCTTCATTTAATTCCTTTTTTTTTTTTTTTTTATAAAAAAAAAGGCTAAAACAATGTGATTTTTCTATTCGAGCGTAACTACGTCTAACTGCTCTTAAAGCTAAGATCTCATTTTGATGAAATATAAGAAACACTCACATGTCTCTAGTGGGCTGGGGAAGGGATGACTCAAAACAAAAACACTCCACATTGTAAAATATTGTTGGCTCAAGACCCAAGATTTAATTCCATATTCTCTTTTACCCTTCCTGCTTAACTACCATTTCGTGACTTATTTCCTTACTAGAAAATTGACTTATTGCCTTGGCATGGCCACCATGGTACGTAAGTGTAAAAAACAAATTTCTTCTTCATGATAATAAAAGTGACTTCATTTTTATTTTATATATATATATATATCAATTAGAAGGGTACACATATATTTATTTGGTTACTACTAAACACACTCCTGATCAAGAGCAACATACTCAAATATGAGTAATCAATAAATTAATCGCTAATTATAATTAGTAAGGACGTTCGCCATAATAATTACCCGGAGGATCATAGCTGCAAATGATAAACATCCACCCATTGTGGCACTTGACTCTAGCACACCCAAGATGAACAGAATCACGCCACACAACTTGAGTATAGTGCAAGCACTCACCACCAACACATTTGTTGGAATTGTGGTTATAGTTAGGCTTCTCAGCTACCCACAAATTCACTGCATCTACTCCGCTAAATATATCATAACCTTCAGCAAGATTTTCTCCATAGGGCCCTTCTGAATGTTCCAATTTGCAGTCTCCTATCTTCGTATTAGCATAATTTTGAGCATAAGCTGCAATTGTGTTGTTCCATCTAATTGGACCAACACCAACTTTGGCACGAGCAACATTGTGTGCTTGGACAAAGTCAGATTGGGAGTTTTGGGCTAGGGAGACATGAATTAGGGCTAACCCCAAGAAGTATATAGCCAGCAAAAACTTACTAAGCCCCATTTTTATCTCAATGCAAGACAGAGTGAACTTTTTCAATTTCTAGTTCTTAATGAAAATGTGATATGCTATTGAGTATTGATTTATTTATTTATAGGCAATAGAGCGGTGGTCGTTATGGATCAAGTGGGACGCATACATACATGAGCATCGTTATTAGGTTTCCTAATTTAGGATAATATCCCCAATTTAATTAGGTAATATCCCAAAAATAGTATTCTCACATTAGACTTCCTATTAATTCTCCGTTGTAGGAAGATTTTACTATATTACTTTAAAAGAAATGTTATGTATACCACATTTTGACAACAAATCCTTAGTAACACTTTGTTATTGATAGGTAAAAAAATAATTTCATTAGTAGGTTCAAGTTAGAACCAGTAGCAACTTATCACCGGGATTTTAGGACAATAACAATTTCAGTTGATATTGATTCCATACATTTTTCTTCTTATTTTAGGACAGTAACTTATTTTCCGAATTTTTAGCTAACCACTTCTCAAAACACTTATATTAGATTATCTATTTTAAACTTATTTCATTTAAATATTTGAAGTGGTACATCCACAATATTTTTGTAATATTTTCAGAACAAATCCTAGTGGTAATTTTTTTTTTCTTACCACTAGGATTTGTTGTATAGTTATTAAATCCAGATTGGTCATGATCCGTTACTTAGACCGATTTGAACCATTAATTAGAATTAAAAAAGTAAATGACACTATCTCCAAAAGAAAAGGAAAAAAAAATGTAGTATATGGTATTAATTTGAATTTAAAAAAGTAAACGACACAATATCTGCAAAGAATATATATATATATATATATATATATATATATATATATAGTATATGGTATTGTCAAGCCCATTATCAAACCTAATGGTACCCGCAATTTTTTATTTATTCCCAATGATTATGCTTAGAACATGCATCTTTTCTATGCTTGAATTCTTAGGATAAAATTATTTTAATAGACCAATGAAATTAGGGAGGAAAAAACTAGGAGCATGCCTCTTTTTCATGCTTGATTTTCTAAGTATAAGTATCTTTCTATAGACCAATTAGATTAGCTAGGCAAGAATGACCCAATAATATGTTAGAGTAGATCATCTAGCTTTCTAACCATTATTGGTTGAAACTTGTAACAAGGGGTGCAGGACCAGCCTAAGATAATTTGAGGCCTAAGGTGAAAATTTTAAAAGGGTCTTTTTATATCTTAATATCATTTAAATGATATTTATTTTATTATTTATATTGTAATTATTTTATTTCAAATCTATTATTAATTCTTACTAATTAATAAGACTAATTCATCCAAAGTGAGCTAGTGATACTTACTATATAGGTTTTACAAACTGACAAGTCATCAATAAATTAAAGTTATTTAAAACATTAATTTATTATATTGTTTGATCAGTTTGTAAATTTTTTGTCATAAAATTTCTATTAGTTTTAGCATTTTTCATTCACTTAATGGTGAATTAGTAATTGTGTTGTATTTCTATTAATTCATAATTTTTTTTTTTTTTTGGGAAGAAAATGCTAAAATACTACAAATTTTACTATAAAAAACTTATAAACAGATGTGACATTTCAAGAAAAGAATAAACGAATATTAAATTATTTTATATTGATTGAAAATACCAATTTATAAGACCTGTGTGATAAAAAAAATGTACAAATTACACACTCTTTTTTTAATTAGAAAAAAAAAAAAAAAAAAAAAAAAAAAAAAAAAAACCTTACTAGCCCCATTTTAATTTGGGGTCTTTTTATGTTAGGGGGCCTTAAAGCATCTCCAGCAGATGCTTTATATCTATTTTTTTGGAGAGAAGAGCCCACTGTTCACCTCAAAAACTCACTCCAACAGCTTCTTCATCTCTATTTTTTAGATTAGAGTTGCTACAGTGCTTCTCTACAAATAGAGAACACTGTAGCAATTAATGTGGCACCTCTAAACAATATTCTCCCTTAAAATAATACCCAGTTGAATATTCTTTCTCTCTCATTCCTTTTCTCTTTCATTCTTCACTCTCTCAAGCTTCTCTATCTCAACGGTAATATAACACAATCAAAACAAAAACACAAAACCCAATCGAAAGATTTGAAACACAAAAACAATCTTTCTCATAAGCCTAATAAAATCTGAACAATAAAATAAAACTAATCAAACCAAAACAAAATAAAAAAATAAAAAAATAAAAAAAAATAAAAAACAAACAAACAAACATGTAGAACACTAATCTATGTAGAATGCCGACCTCCACTTATCTGCCGATGATCTATGTGTGTATAAGAGAGAATTTGTTTGTGTGAGATAGAGGAAGAGAGTGTCCTAGAATCAAGTAGAAAAAGTAAAAAAAGAGAGAGCTAGAGAAAGAGGGAGAGAGACAGCTGAAGAAATTATTGGGAATGAACTAGAAAAAGAAAAAGAAGGTAGATAGAGGAAAGGAGTGAAATACGTGAGTGGTGGAAAAAAAACCAAGAAAAAAAAAAGAAAAAGAAAAAGAATCGTATGGATGACAGATGGTATGAAGGGAAAAATAATATAAAAAAAATAAGAAATGACAATTAAGAAATGTTACAAAAATATTTTCACAATAAATCTTAAGTAATAAATTGTTATTAGCTAATACTGGTGAGTAAAAAAATAATTTCAGCGGTGGATTTAAATTAGAATTAGTAACAACTTTCCACATAAGATTTTGAAGTGATTCTTGTAAAAGTATTACGAAAAATGTTATGGATATAACACTTTTTATTGGAAAAATATAATTGTTAGGAATGAATATAGGAAGAATAAATGATGATAAAAAAAAGAATAAAGAATGAATGAAGAAATAATATTTAAATGAGATAGAGAATCTATTGAAAAGTATACTCGAAAAAGTGAATAGCTAAAAGGTAAAAGTCACTGTTCATTCTCCTAACAGTACAAATATTTGGAGAACCTGTTGGAGATGCTCTTAGGCCATGGCCTAGGGCCGACTCTGCAGGGGTGACATCACGTTATAATTAAGTAGAAGGTTTTCAAGAAATGGATTGACTGCATAAGAGCACCACAGCAGTGGAGCTAAAAATTTAGCTATTTGGCACCACATAAAGTTACTTTATCTATTTTACCTACATATATGTTGTAGCAGTAGATCTATTTTAGCTTTCAACACAATAAAATAATATAAACATCACAATAAAATAATATATCCACTACAATAAAATAATATATCATCTACAATAAACATCAACACAACCACACACACAACCACAACCACAACCACCACCACCACCACCACAGCCCATAACAAAGAAAAAAAAAATCAACCAAGCCCACACCCACACAACCCACCAAGCAACACCCACACCACGGCAATCAAATTCACGCAATGCAAAAAAATAGTAAAAAATAATATAAAAAAAACCCAAAGCTTGGATCGACGGAAAACCAAAGCAATGGGCGGAGGAAGGCAGCGGCGGCTTCGAGGATGAAACCCAGAAAAACCCAGAGCTTCGATTGACGATGAAACCCACGAAATCCAAAGAAACCCAAGCTTGGTGGTGTTGGGTGAGCATTGAGATGGAAGACTGGGCGGAGGCGTGGGTCGGAGGCGTGGATCAGCGGCTTGGGGCTTGGGTCGGCTTGGTCTGATCGGCGGCTTGGGACGGTTGGTGGGTCTATGATGTCGAGCTTTGGTGGTGGTGACGTTGAGGATGAGTCGGGCTGGCGGCGGTGAAAGAGTGAGCTTGAGAGAGTGATGTTGAGAGAGTGTGCTTGAGGAGAGAGTTTTGAGAGAGAGCTTTAGACAAATGAGAGTGACTAAAGAGAGAGGCACAGTGTGAGAATAAAAGGATTATTTTAATCCCAAGATGGAATAAAAAAACTATTTTTTTTTTAGCTCTAAGCTACAGTGCACATCTATAGATAGATGTGCATTGTAGCAATGAAGCTAAAAAAAATAGATTTAGCTCCACTGTTGCGTGGCTGTTTTTGGTGTTTTGGTGAAGCTAAAATAGCTATATAGCTATTTAGCTCCACTGTTGCAAGTGCTCTGTAGCATATTAGTAGGAGGTTTTCATCTAGCTTTCATTTTTCAGTGCTTTCAAATGTCCATAGAATTGAGTAACGTATCATAGCCGCATAGTGTTTTAAATTTTTTTACTTGAGTTCAGGCCTCTTTTATATAAGAAACACACACTATGGGCCATCAAACCCACAAACACAAGAAATACACACCATGGGCCATACAGACTCCTACTTACCTCTCACAACACACACTCTATGGCCCAACTACTCATTCTTTTTATTTTTATTTTTTGAATTAGTGGCCCAGCAACTCTTCAAAATGTCCATAATTTTAGAGAAAAGATATGTCTACAATATTTTCACAATATTTTTACAATAAATCCTAAGTGGCAGGTTGTTACTGATTGTTATTGTCGGGGCAAAAAAGTAATCTTAGTGTTAGGTTTAAATTTGAACTAATAACAATTAACCACCTATGATTTTTAATGAAAATGTTGTAAAAATATTGTGCACGTAGCACCTCTCTAATTTTTACCATCTTGTAGTGTAGGTATCATTGCTGCCTCAACACAACAATATCATTGATTCCTAATTTTTTCAACGCCAGCAACGCATGGTACAAATTTGCCAATAATTAAAGGAAAAGCATTATGGAAATTGCTTGAATTTGTTTATAATTTTCTTCTTATACTCTTCATGCTTACAAATTTTCATAATGCTCTGAGATCAATAATTATATCATCTATAAAATGTTTAAATTTCAAATTTTTGTGTGCGTGTGTATGTATATATATATATATATATATATTTTTTTTTTTTAAATTTTAAGAATCTATTTTTTTTTTAAATATTTATTAAAAATGTGTTTATGGATTAAATAGTAAATAATATTTGATTGACATGAATTTTGGCATACATATTTACTATTAGAACATATAGAACATTTAATCTAACGGTGAGATTTGTTTTTCAATAAAAGATTAATTTTTTAGTTCACCAAAAGTTTTTTTTGATCTTGTACAATTTTTTTTTTTTTTTTTTTTTGCTATTCTGTCCTAATTAAATAGGTAACAGTGTCACCCACTTATAAAAACATATAAATAGATAGTATTTATGCCCACTTTTGACAAAAGGCCCAATGGCAAAAAAGCCTAACAATATGAAGAAAATGGGAAGAGAAAATAGTAAAGCAAAGACCAGCAAGCCGAAATGGCAGGAATAATGGTTAGTAGGCCCACAAAAATAATAACTGGCAAAGAAAAAGCAGATGGGCCGACAAAGCCCAAGAAATGAAGTAGTAAACCCATGAGAATAATAAAAGGTAAAGAAGAAGTAAATGGGTCGGGGAAGCCCAAGAAATGAGTTAGTAAACTTATAGGGTTGGAATAAAGGCTAATAAGCCTGAAAGGTAATAAGAGGTAAGGATGTGGTAATTGGGCCGAAGAGACCCAAAGGATTTAGCTTTTCACATGGGAGTAAAAGAGGTAAAAAAGAAGTAAATGGGCTGAGGAAGCCCGAGAAATGAAATGGGCTAGCATAATAGGAATGTGGTCCAATAGAGCCCAAAAGAGATAAGGATGTGGAAAGTGGGCTAGCAGGAGCCTTAGCCCGTAAGCCCATGGGTAACAAAGAAATAAGAGAGAAGTGATAATATAGCAAAAGCAGTGCAGTGGCATGGTAGGGTCACCAGCCAAGAAGCCCAAGTACACAGGAAAGAAAAGGACATGGGCTAGGCAGGAAGGAGAGGGTCTATGCCCAAGTAATGCCTAGGCCAAAGAAGAGATGGAAGGTAGAGAACATAAACGTAAAGGCCCATGTATCTTTCACACCACAACCCAAGAGTCAAACAGCAACCAGAACATACAGTAGAATCAAACAAACGATGAGGCAATGACAAATGCGTGAAGGCCAGAAAAGTAATGGATTCAAGCGGAAATGGAGCATACACATAGGGCTCAGTTGTTCCTGTCGTGAGCATGCTGTATATTTAAGACTCTTGCCAATGCGCATCTACACTAGGAATAGGATGGCCCAACTTGTGCACAAGCTGGCCTGAGGTATGTTTCACTTAGGCCAATCCCAACTCTCCTATCTCAGAATCAAGGGCCGTGGTACAGCAACAGAAATCAAGCCCAAAAACACAAAAGGCCCACCATAGATAGTAACTTAAACTTCAACTTATAATACATTACATAACTTGAGTACAATTACAAAATGGTCTAACCTTTGTAGCTGTAGACTGGGGTTATAACACTAATATTATTATTTTTGTGTAAATTCTAATAAGTATTACTGTTTACTAAAAAAAAAAAAAAGGTGATTTATCTCATATTGGTTGTGTGTGTCTAGTATCCGCTGCTTATAACCTCAGTCTACAACTACAAAGGTTAGACACTTTTGTAGTTATATTCTGCTTATATAATGTATTATAAATTCGGTTTAAAACACTAATATTACTATTTTCATGTTTGTTCTAATAAGTATTATTGTTTACTCAAAAAAAAATTTCTAACTTATTTTTTTACTTTAAACTATACATCTGGGCAAATTATTGTGTGGGTTAGGCATACTCCTGCCCACCTCTAACAAAGGTTGGTGTGCCAAGGAATGGGCTTTGGATTTGAATTTGTTTGATGGAGGGTCACGTTTATGCCAAGGAATGGGCCTGGGTCGAGTAAAAACCGAACCGAAAGAAATGGGGCATGAGCTATACTAATGGTGGGATGGGCTTTGATTCTTTTTCTTTTAAGAATCAAAGCTACGGCACGTGATTGAGATTAAATTTGGTAATTACAATAATCTATTTTTGTAGAAACAAATAATTTTTTTTTTTTTTAATTTATAGAAAAGTGGAAAAACTACGTTAGATACAAGAGTTTGTGCTTCTCTGAAGCTACTGCACCTAGTGCATCTTCAAAAAGATTTACAACATTAATAACTTTATATTAGATTGCAAAGGGCCAATTTTATGCTAGTGGCCTAGCTACTCATCTTTTTTTCTTTTTTTCTTTCTATAGTTTTTTTTGAAATTTTTAATAATATTATTATCAATTTTTGCCAATAATCAAACAAAAAGAATCATAGAGATTGCTTATGGAAAAGAAATATTTACTCCTTAGGAAAACGTTATATGATAACGTGCTTTGGTATGCTATTTGAGATTCAACTAATTTTTCTATTTTTCATATCTTTGCTAAGATATATATTTGACATTTTCTATTTGACCGTAATAATTAAAAATTATTTACAAATCAAAGGAAAATTATTTATATATAAATTTATAATATAATTAGAATAAACTAAATTTTAAAGTTTACAAAAATAGATCTAATTCTGTCAAAGGTGCAACTTTATTTAATAGTACAATCACATAATAACCTCAACTTTATCAAAGCATACTGCCTAGATGGACTAAACACATTATTTGATGAGTTAATACTCACTGATATTAATTTCATATTGATAATAAAATATATCATGGTTCAGATGTAAACGTTAATTAAAATAAATGAGAATTTACTATTAATTTTTTTTTAGAATCCAGACCAATCGGCCAAGTATATATTATTCAATGAAATACTGGAAGAAATTACACATAATCTCGAGTAACAAAAGGAGCTATATTGTGAGGGATGAATTCAATCCAAACCTGAAGCTCACTGCCAGACTTTGAACGTCTGGTTAGAAAGTGGGCAATTAAATTGCCTAAATGCTTAATATGGTTAAAATTACAAAAACGGAACTCTGCAGCTAGAACCAGCACATCATTCAGCACGAGACCAAACTCTGGATGGCTCACATCTTCAGCCAGGAGTGCTTTAGTAATCACCTCAGCATCGCCCTCCAAAATAATCCCAAAGATACTTAACTCTTTGCGAAGATTAGAGCTCTTCAACAGGCTAACGCTTCAACTGTTGCAGCAGAAATAGGCATAGCAATCCGTTCTGATAATGCTCCAATAACACAGCCATATGAGTCACGCATAACCACTCCTAAACCAGCTGCTCCCAATTCATCAAACACGGCTCCATCGAAATTAATTTTATAATGAGCAAAATTAGAGAGCCACCATGCTGTTCTGGTAATATCTGGAGGTAGCCGAGAATGTAGGACTTGGGCTGATTGAAATTCAACTAGTAGACATTCAGCTCTTGCCCGAATCACAGAGACTTGAGTAAAGGGCTCACCTAGCCTATCACAGTTACGCCTACTCCAAATCAGCCAAATAATCATGGCTGGGAGATTAACATTAACCAGGTCCTTTCTCAGCAAAACCAACTCCAAAAAATCAGCAAAGCGATTGAATCTATGCTTGAGACTTTATTATGTGTTAAATAAATGAGTTTTACTTTATCTTGGGTAGTGTTATACATTGTGCAAAAAACCTAAAATCTAACTTTCAATTTTGATAATGGTGTTCACACAAACAGGGAGAGAGAGAGAGAGAGAGAGATGTTAACCATGTGAGAAACGGTTAACAAAAAGTGAAGTCTCAAGCCATTATGAAAAATTCATTTTTAATGATGATTTTAGCCTTTGTAAGTGTTGAGCTATTTTTAATTAATAAATTATTATAATAAGGGATTTTTTTTTTTTTAGAACACTAAGTATTTTTAATACACACAAGGAAAAAGGAAAAAAAGTTTTTTTAAAGAAACTTATAGTTGTGTATATAAGGGTTAGATGTAAGTAATTTGCTAATGGTTTGGCCTAAGGGTGTTACAGACAATGTACGGCGAGGCTATGTGTGTGTGTGTGTGTGTGGGCGCGGGGGGGTGGTTGGATTTCCTGTATACTAAGGGACTACGCGCACTGGGTATGAACGAGTAGTGTCATAGCACTCCATACCAGCAGCTGCTAGTTCCACTCCATCCTAATGACCATTTATTGGATTGTCTAGTTTTGATAGTTCTTCGTTTTCCATTGATTCAAGAATTTTAGATTTCTTCCTCGATCAACGTCTTGAGGATCTCTAAAATTTGATGAAAAGAATCTCGTATCCTTACTAAATTTTAGAATAGGAACTTGAGAGACAATAATATTTAATTAACATTCTTTGACATTATGTTCAGAATTTCCATTTGCGGTTGATTGTTTATGGTTGCAAAGGCTCGAACAATTGAGAAACTGAAAAATTCTTGGAAATAATCAGCCACTTCTAGATCACACCATTTAATAGTACTTGTAATGAATCTGCTTAATGAAATGATGGTGGTGGTGGTGTTTAAGTGTTTGGAGTCCTGGACAAATGAAGTTATTAGAATGATGAAAAATAAAGGGATAAACTGACATATTTAAGGAGTCACCCATCCAAAATGAAGAAAGGAACTAAAATATTGCCTCAACCAAGAATAGTTTTTTTTGGTATACACATGTGACTGAAGTCCTGTGTTAAATGAGAATGACACAAAGGAATGGTTATTATAATGTAATTGAGCCAAAACTCATAAACTTAAGCTTTTCAGTTAAGTGACATCCCTATATGTTATATATATTAGGCTTATTAGCTACTACTAAATTGGAGTCTCCAAACTTGTTCTCTCTCCAACAAATGGTATCATAGCTTCATTTGTCCCATCACCCATGGATGATCCCTAACCAACTAATAACTACTCACACAACTTTAACACTTACTAGCTGCTATAGGTACCTCTCCATCCACGTTTCGAAGGGTCTACAATGAACACGTTAAAAGAAAAAGAAACATTGTAATGGATATAATGAATGTGTTGCAGGAAAAAGAAGCAGGGGTGCCGGTAGAGCGTATTGTGGTATATAACAAAGCATATAGACATAAAGATGGGAGTCGTCTATGTAACTTCTACAGCTGCTCAAAAAATTGTAAGTATTATCTACGTTCATCCTATAGCCAGTTTACAAATAAAAATAAAAAATTGCCTATAGTAACGTTATAAAAACGCCACTATAGGGTAGGGACCTATAGTTACAGGGCAATAGCAATATTTTGTAGTGCTACTATAGAAAATGCCAATATAGCCCAATAGACCTATAACAGCGTTTTTAGGACTTATAGCGACGTTTGCAAAATACCGCTATAGCCCTTGTTTTTTTGTAGTGATATAGCTTATTTATAAATGAACATACTTTGTTCCATTCAAAGTCATGTTCCAACTAATTTATATTCCACCAACATATGTTACACTTATGATTTGTTATCATTTTAATTTTTTATTATAAGAAGAAGAAGAAAAAAAGGAATTGATTACTTTATAATAGAAAAATAAGAAAGGGACTTGTTTAGTAGTGGAGCATAAATTGATACATTAAGGGTCTGTTTGGAATCTGCTTATTTTGCTGAAACTAAAAACTTCTTGTTGAAAGTACTGTAAATAAAGATAAAAGTTAGCTGAAATAATAAAGTGAGACCCATGAATAATACCAAAAGTGCAGTAGGACCCATAAATAGTAGTAAAAATAAGCTGAATAGTAAAATAAATTAGCAAAATTAATTATGCCAAACAAACACTAAGAATGAAACCAAAAACTTTTATTCCTTATTTAAACCTTTTTAGCTCATACATGGAAATTTTTATAGCTGTAGGGTAAATTTTTTTACACACTCATTATTGCACACTTCGTACACGCTCTCTTTGAAATTGTATTTTGAAAACAAGATTTCAATACATTGAAATTTTTGTAGCTGTAGGGTAAATTTTGTTACACACTTACTATTGCACACTCCGTATACACTCTTTTTGAAATTGTATTTTGAAAACAAGATTTCAATTCAAATTGTAATATGATGAAATTTTGTTTTTTAAAACACGATTTCACAATTTTAATTAAAATTGTGTTTGCAAAACACAAATTCAACCCGCATGACAGTGCGTGTACAAAAAGTGTGTCATAGCGAGTGTGTAATGATCATTACCCATAATTACATAAGTATACAAAAACCGTGTAAAGATATAGCTTTTAGTAAGACCTCTGGCCAACGTAGTTGCCAGAAGAATCATAGTTGCGACCAATGAATGTCCCTCCATTGTTGAACCTCACTTTAGCACATCCTACACAAACTGAGTTGTTCCAAGCCACCTGAGTTAGAGTTGTAGTCATAGTTCGCCTTCTCGTCGACCCACATCTTCACTGTTTCCATGCTTGAGAGGTCAGCACTACCCCATGCATGGTTTTCACCATATTCTTGCATACTGGAGTGCACAAGATTACAGTCACCAATACGCCAATTAGCATAGTTTTGTGCATATGCTACTACGGTGTCATCCCAATTCAGAGGTGGAACTCCCCACCTCTGCACGGGCTGCATTGTGGGCATTAAGGTAGTCTTCTTTGGAGTCTTGAGTAAAGGAGGGATCGATTAGGGTTAAGCCCAAGAGGAAAACAAAAGCTAGTGAAATCTTACACAACCCCATTTTAGTGGAAAGCAAAATGTTAACTGAATGGTGGAGAAATAAGGTATGTGCATGAGGAGTATATATAGGTAATTAGGGACGTCCATAGTGTAAAATTGTATGATGGTACAGCCGGCTCTCTAGGAGCCAATGGTGTTAGCTAACATTCTAATTTTGAAATTGAATTAGAATCTCGTAAATTCATAGTCTATATATATATATATATATATATAACCAAAACCTTTGGAATTCCCATAATTTTTTACGTCACCACTATTTTCTTTTTCTTTTTATTTGCAACATCATTTTTTTTTCTTCAATTCCAACTAGAACACGTCTTAATTTCTCTCTTTTCGTAACCCTTCTTTGCCAAAACCCACACTTCATCATTGACTCAAATAAAAGCTACCTCCCTTTACCTCCGAGAAAGCTGCTATGCCTTCCAGAGGCTTTATTCTCTCTCTGGCTACAATCTCTTCAAGTATATAATCCACTATATACATATATATTTTAATGTTTGCAATAGAGACTAAGGTACCAGCACAAGCAAATGATACAATCGTAGAGAAAAGTGAGGCTATGAAAGACATTGCAACAAAGAAGGGAACACAAGTAAAGGACACTATTGTAAGCACAACTAAGACAACTGTGGATTACACAACATCGACCACAAAGAAAGCAAAGTTGCTCAACGTTTATCCATATTGGGTTTTCAATTGTACATCTAATTTTCCTTAGGAGTAGAGTATTCAATTCATGTAGCTACAGAGCTTACAGTCAAGCTGCTAAGGATCCTATTGTAGTGACAGGAGAGAGTGCAAAAGAATAAACAACTAGGAAGAAAGAAGAAGCTGACAAAGAATTGGAGGCTAGAAGATCAGCCGAAAGAAAGGTATGTGTGTACCAAAATATATCTTTCCTATTGCATAGACCTTCAATTATATGACTTTTTGAACATGAAATTCTACATGTTTACCTTCACAACTGCACAACACTAAATTGATGTTTGTAAAAGTAGATCACTAATTTAAAGTTGCCACAAGACCGTACACATTTATTTAGAATTGCCAAAGACTAGGGTAGTATTAACCATGGAAGACGATCTATACCGTACCGGTCGGTATTTATCGCACCAGTGTGCACACCAGTATAGAAACGTAGGTGTTTCATGCTAGTTAAAATACTGGCCATGCCTGACTCGTTTCGGCCGTATTGGGAAATATATCGGGTTTCGGCCGAAAATTAGATACCGGACCGGAACAAAAAGCTATTGATCTAAATGCACATAGTGACCCAAAAACGCTGTCGATCAACGTTCTCATGTGTGAGACTAGAGAGAGAGAGAGGTCTAGAAGCTGGCTAGCAGAGTAGCAGTGACAACGTTCTCTTCATCTTGGCCTCACAGTGGGGACAACGTTCTCTTCATTATTATTATTTGTATATTTCGTAGTATGTTTAAGGTTAACTGAAAGACTAGCCTTACCTAGTCTTCAATTAATTATACCACATTTAAATAATTATATTAGATGTACTCTCACATATTTGCAATTGCTGATATATATGATTCAAATCTGACACCCAAACAAAAGGTTTTGAGCTGATATTTGATTTTTGTTGGGTCGGAGACAAAAAGGATATAAATCACAACTTATCATATGTTTTGATTTTTTTTTTTTTTTTCCTTCTGTTAATTTATAAGGAAACTCAAACAAATATATAACAAGTACTGATTAGTGATTAGTGAAGTATATATTTAGTATTTACTCGTAGCAGTGCGATAACTCGTGAGCATAGAAATGGCACAATAAAATTTTACCATATTGGACAGCAACTGACTGAACCAATGGCAAAGTTCGCATAGAAAGAATAAGAGAACGTTGTCGTAAATGGCAAGGAGCGCCCATCTTGATATGATTTGCGTAGAACAGATGCTCTTAGAAATGGAATTAATGATTACCCTATCTCTCTCTAATCCTCCTATCTTAATATTGTCATTAATGACATGCTTTTTTTTTTTAATCTTAGAATTTCCTATCTTCTTTTCATACCACAAAAGAAAAGCTGAGCCATGCATAAACCCATACAATCATGCATATATATGGTATCCAGTAATTACAAGGGTTATATACTAGTTATATTTTCAAACGTCAAATTTCAAAGTCAAAAGTAAGAGTGCATTAATACAATCGAATTACATATATAGCAGTTAATTAATTTCTTGTTCCAATATATTGATTTTTATTCTTGTCTTTCATGTGCTTAAATACTCTTGATTTAATACAATATTTTTATTTTTAGTAAAAAAAGAAAAGAAAAGAAAAAAAAAAAAAAAAAAAGGCGAAGACAAGTAACGAGTGTGATTTTTTTATCTGAGCATAATAGTATTTAACTGCTCTTAAGCTAAGACGTAATTTAATGAAATATAAGAAACACTCACACGTCTCTTGTGGGGAAGGGATGACCCGAAACAAAAACACTCCACATTGTAAAATATTGTTGGCTTGAGACCCAAGATTTAATTCCATTTTCTCTTATACACTGGATTTATTTCCTTATTAGGAAATTGACTTATTACCTTGGCATGGCCCCCATGGTACGTAAGTGGAAAAAACAAATTTCTTCTCCATGATAATAAAAGTGACTTCTTTTTTATTATATATATCAATCAGAAGGGTACACATATATTTGGTTATTACTGAACACACTCCTGATCAGGAACAACATATTCAAATATGGGTAATCAATAAATTAACCGCTAATTATAATTAGTAAGGACGTTCACCAAGATAATTACCCGGAGGATCATAGTTGCAAGTGATAAATACCCCCCCATTCTGGCACTTGACTCTGGCACATCCAAGACGAACAGAATCACGCCACACAACCTGAGTATAGTGCAGGCACTCACCACCAATACATTTGTTGGAATTGTGGTCATAGTTAGGCTTCTCATCTACCCACAATTTCACTGCTTCTACTCCGCTAAAGGCATCATAACCTTCAGCAATATTTTCTCCATAGGGCCCTTCTGAATGTTCCAATTCGCAGTTTTTTATTTTTGTATTAGCATAATTTTGAGCATAGGCTGCAAGTGTGTTGTTCCATCCAATTGCACCGACACCAACTTTGGCACGAGCTACATTGTGTGCATGGACAAAGTCGAAGTGGGAGTTTTGGGCTAGGGAGACATGAATTAGGGTTAACCCCAAGAAGCATATAGCCAGCAAAAACTTACTAAACCCCATTTTTCTCTCTATGCAAGGCAGAGCGAGCTTTTTCGATATTTCTAGTTCTTAATGAAAATGTGATATACTATTGAGTATTGATTTATTTATTTATAGGCAAGAGAACAGTGGTCGTTACGGATCGAGTGGTATGCATACATACATGAGCCTTGTTATCAGGTTTCCTAATTTAGGATCATATCCCTAATTTAGGACCATATCCCAAAAATAGTATTCCCACGTTAGACTTCCTATTAGTTATCCGTTGTAGGAAGATGCTACAATATTGCTTTAAAATGAAATGTTATGTGTACACCACATTATGACAACAAATTCTTAGTAACACATTGTTATTGGTGGTAGGTAAAAAAATAATTTTAGTGTTGAATTCAAATTAGAATCAGTAACAACTTACCACGAGAATTTGTTGTGAAAATATTATAAAAATGTTGTGGATATAATACTTCTCATATCTAAATGAAATAAAGTTTAAAATAGATAATCTAATATTGGTATTTTGAAAAGCAATTAGCTAAAAATACAAAGAAAAAATTAAGGAATCTTTATCAATAACATAACCTCCATGGTCCTTATCCAAAAATTAATAAATAATGAAAAATAATAATAAATAATACACAATAATAATAATAATAATAATAATAATAATAATAATAATAATAATAATAATAAGGACAAAGCTTAGTTATAAAATTGGTTGCAGTTTTAGGCTATAACCTTATTCAATATTTTTTTATTAGAGTTAAAGTTTGATAATTAACCATTAAATTACACATTCTTCTTATATCCTGCATGTTTGAAAATTTTCTAGAAAATTAAAGATTAATAGCTATGTCATTAATAAATTATTTAAATTGCAAGTTTTTATAATTTAATATTATGCAGAAAATATAAGCTTATAAATTATAAGGTAAATAATATCTGATTGACACAAAATTTTACATGTGTATTAAGAATGTAAAGAATAAGCAATTCAATGATTAAATTTTCAAAATATATAGTAATATTTATTTTGTAACTTATTAAACACATATAAATAGATGGTAACTTAAATTTCAACTCTTTTTGTAACCTCAGCAAGATAGCTCTACCAAATGAAAGATATATTTAGTAATAATTAACACTAGCCAAGAGCCTTGTAATTTAATTTAATTTTTTATTTAAATGACTTATAACTCAAATGGTATCTCTTGATGTTTTGAATAAAGATACCTAAAATTTAAAATCTTTCTACTTCTAACAAAGGTTGGTGTACCGTTGTGTGATACCCGTAATTAGTAAGACTCACAATGAGATGGGGAGGAGTTGGCCTGGTGGATAGATTTATTTCTCTCATAAGCCTTTTGATTTGAATATGTTGATGGTTGATGAAGGGTCACGTTTATGCAAAGTAATGGGCCTGGGTCGTTTAAAAATAGAACCGAAAAAAATTGGCCTCGAGCGATAGTACTAGTTGGATGGGCTTTGATTCTTCGTCTCCAACACAAGGCATCTCTAAAAATATGGTTAATCTTTTTCCTTTTCTTTTCTTTTCTTTATTATTAAAAAATAGTAATACAAATGAAAATGAATCAAAGTTAGCGCCACGAGATTGAGAATTTGAGATAATTGAATTTGGGTAATTACAATAATCTATTTTTGTGGAAAAACTACTCTCTCTCTCTCTCTCTCTTTTTTCTTTTTTTCTTTTTTAAGAAAAGTGGAAAATCTATATTAGATACTTGAATTTGTGCTTCTCAGAAGCTGCACCGCATCTTCAATAAAATTTACAATATAACTAAAATTGCAAACGGCCAATTTTAATTTTTATGCTAGTGGCCTAGCTAATATATATATATTTACCGTTATTTTTTAATTTGTTTATAATATGATTGTCAATTTTTTTCCAATAATCAAAGAAAAATCATCATGGAAATCGCTTATGAATTTGTTTATAATATGACTGTTAATTTATTACAAAATGTAAATCTTTATTAATATATTATTATAATTAGGGTTAGTTGCAGTTAATTTACCTGTGGTTTGGCCTAGGGGTGGTGCAAACAATACACAGCGACGCTTCCTCCACACACACACACGTCTGTGTGTCTAGTTGGATTCCCTATATACTAAGGGATTGAACGCACTGGTATGAACGAGTAGTGTCATAGCACCCCATACCAGCATCTGCTAGTTCCACTCCATCCTACTGACCATTTATTGGATCGTCTTGTTTTGTTTGGTCTTCGTTTTCCATTGGGGATCTCTGAAATTTGATGAAAATAATCTCGCATCCTTACTAAATTTTTGAAAAGGAACTTGAGAGACAATAATATTTAGTCAACATTATTTGACATTCTGTTCAGAATTTCCATTCATTGTTGATGGTTTATGGTTGCAAACTTGGAATAAACTGACTTATATAAGGAGTCACCCTTCCAAAATGAAGAAAGGAACTAAAATATTGACTCAGCCAAGAATAGTTTTTTTGGCATACACAAATGACTGAAGTCTCAAATTGAATAAGAACGTTACAAAGGAATGTTATTATAACGTAGTTGAACCAAAACTCATACACTTAAGTTTTTGAGTTAAGTGACGTCCCTGTATGTTATATATATTAAGCTTATTAGCTACTAATAAATTGGAGTCTCCCAACTTGTTCTCTCTCCAAGAAATGGTATCATTGCTTCATTTGTCCATTCATCCATGTATGGCTATGTTAGGTGTGAGAGACCTCGACAAAAGAATGTCCCTCAAAAAAGAGATTTGGGTACCTTTTAGGGCACCTCTCTTTTTAGGTAATTGGTATAGAGTCGCTACTTATTTTTTCATAAAAAAATAAGAAAAATAAATATATGACTGAATTGTTCTCTTCATTGATTGAATAAAAATTACATATCTAGGAAAACTTGAAAAATTACATAGATTTGGGTCCTAGTTATACCAAATATTTACATGGCTTGTTGTCCAGTTACATTCTACTCAAAACAAACTAAGACAATGCTAGATCTACTTAGCCAAAGACCTAAACTCAGAGGCTAGATTACAGAATGGGAAAGTGTTAGGCACCCATTCCGCCTAAACAGAGTTTGGTCTTCTAGACTCTTGTGACCAATGTACTTTCTTATGCATGTCATGAATGATATATTGACATGTGAATGAAAAATTAAATTACATAAATTTATTTATGAATGAAGTCTCTTCTTTGGGTTTTTTATTTTTATTTTTTTTTATTTATATATATATATATATATATATATATATATTCAGATTTTTTTTAATGATTAAAAAAATGATTTTGATTTGTCAAAATATAAAATCTGTTTTGTTGTATTAAAAAAAATAAAGTGGTTTTTGATGATAAAAATTCAGATCTATTTTGTTATATTTAAAAAAAAATGATTTTTAATGACAAACATTCAGATCTGTTTTGTTATATGTTTTACAAAGAATGAAAAAGATTTTTTTAAGAAGAGAGTTTCACTCATAATCCAAATTTATGCAATTATGAATTAAAATAAACACAAACACAATAATACACCATCTCTTTCTTTATTTCAACAATTTGCATGTATTAAGAAAATCATATTTGCATCTTAAGAAAGATGCAAATCAGTTTTGATTTGAGAAAATTTTAGATTTGCATCTCATAAAGATGCATATCTCTTTTTGTTTGAGAAAACTCAGATCTACATCTAAGGAAGATGTAGATCTATTATTTTTATATTGAGAAAAACTCAGATCTACATCTTATAAAGATGCAGATCTGTTTATATATATATATTGAGAAAAATTCAGATCTACATCTTATAAAGATGCAGATCTGTTTTTGTATTGAGAAAAATTCAGATTTACATCTAGAAAAGATGCAAATCTATTTTTATATTGAGAAAAATTTAGATCTACATTTAAGAAAGATGCAGATCCGTTTTCATGTTGAGAAAAATCAAGATCTACATCTAGAAAAGATGCAGATCTGTTTTTATATTGAGAAAAATTCAGATTTGCATCTTATAAAGATGCAAATCTGTTTTGTTTTAAGAAAAATAATTGTTCACATGCAAATTTATTGACTTTCAAGAAAAAGATTATAACAATCACATAAAAAAAACAAAAAAAAAAAAACAATCATGCTGTAAACATAACAATAATTAATAATTCATGTTATGGACATTTGGAAAAGAAAAAGATATAACATGCATCATCACATCATAAAAAAAAAAAGGGTGAAGGAAACAACCTCTTGCATGAGCACACTTTGTTCTTGAGAGGATGTTTTAGGGTTCAAAGAAATTTGTTCAATTCTCTTTGAAACCTAAAAACCCTAATTTAAGCAGCAACACTCGGGTGGTTTGAGAGTAAAAAACGTATGACTCTCAGGGTGTAGAATAAAAGTGCTGAATTATGAGGTTCAGTTTCTATTTATAAAGGCCAAAAGACTCTAAAAAATAGGTACGGACCCAAACACATCCTTTTGGGAAAAGATCGAAAAGGATATGCATAATCGTCACTCGAAGGCCGTTGGGCCAAAGCCCACATCAGGGAAATTCAGCCCTTTTAGAGTGCCATTTGGCACTCCAAAAGTGCCGAGTTGGCCCTATGGCTCCGAATGCACTTTCGTGTTCGAGTGCCGTTTGGACTCCTCTTCTAGGGTTTTTTGGTCGGTCCTTGTACCTAGACGCATTTTCATCCTCCACCTATGATTTTTCATCTCTTTTTTGGATAATTCAGGATATTTAAGGACAATTATCTTGTAGATAAATATCTTAAAATAAATCTTGTTAAAGTTTAGATTATCCACAGTTTTATTGTTATCCAATCATCCCTTTTATTCCCATGCATGCATCCCTATTTTAAACATCAATTATCAACCAATCACAAAATTATTTAATTAATTCTAATTGTTTAACTAATCAGAATTAATTTAAACTAATCATGTGTGGTCAATTCTAGCTAGACACAATGCATGTTGACCGTGCAAACTTGATCATGCAATATCTTTCGATCCGATGGTCTGATTTGAAAATCGAAAATACCGTTGCGACCGTTAGAATATTAAGATCATTTTTATGATATGCAATGAATGAATTGATGCATGTAATGCAAAGACAAACTAATGCATGTAATGCAATTATGATTTTTGGGGTACATGGATTGGTCATTCAAGTCATTCTCCTTGATTAAATTATGGGTGCAAAATTGAGTGTCTACATTAGGTTATAAATTTAGGAATAAATATTTAGGTTCTAATTTTATGTAAGTTATCAAATCAAGAACAAAAACATGTCTAGAATAAGTTTTAGACATTGCTCATGTTGGTTCAAGTCAAGTTTCAAAATCAGTCAAGCTGGAGAAAGAAGAATTCAGAATCTGCAAGGCTCGACCGATCGAAAGTCATTTTCTGCAGAATTTAAATTAGACCCGAAGCCCACGAAAATGTTTAGGGTTTGTATCCAACACTTCATAGTATAAAAGAAAAACCCTAAATACATTTCAGAAGTTCTTGGAAGTCTTGTGAGTTACTCCTGTGAGATTTGTGAGGTTTCTGTAGCCTTCTAACTCAACAAGCCTCTGCCGAAAAGAAGATCCATATACAAGAACTAACGGAAATAAGTTGCCGCAAACAAGATCATATATAGCTGAAGATTTAAAGTTTTGAGTGGGATCTCAGAGTCACAAACGGGGGTGTTAGTGTGTGACAAATTCAGATAGAAGAGTCTGTGGATTAGAAGCTGCATGTGGTCGTGTGGGTAAGTACTATAAGAGGTAGCTTTAGATTTAGAGTTTAAATCTATTGTAAAACTTCCATTCTATCATAGTGAATTTGTTGTCTTGAGGATAGATTAGGTTAAATCCTTTCCAGATTTTTTACCTTGAAACAGTTGGTTTCATTGGTTTTCCTAAGTAATCATATTGCTTGTCTTCTTTACTTTTCCACACTTTGTTATATGAGTGTTTGTGTTTAACCTCAATCTGAATAATAAACCTACGTATCAACTTGGTTAAGTAATTAGGTTAAACAATCTAAGTGTACAGGGGTCTAAACAAACAAACAGGCTACTCCCTAACTAGCTAATAACTACTCACACAACTTTAACACTTACTAGCTGCTAACTATTATTATCATTGCACAACTTTTTTATTTATTTTTATTTTTTATTTTTTGCCAAATACACAACTTATGACTTACTAGCTACTAATGACTAACCACACGTATGACACTATCAATTTAACAGAATCATTTGTCTTTAATTTTATCCTAATTTCCAAAGAAGATGACTTGCCACCCAATGAAAGATGGGTGACTTTGTAATTCATTTTATTATTTTTCTCCTGAAATAACTACAAAAAAATGCTTGATATAGCAGCATCTTTTTTAGCGGTGTTTTTAAAGAACGTTGTAATAGTTAGTCTATAGCGGCGTTTTAAAAAACGCCGCTATAGGTACCTCTCCAGCCACATTTCGAAGGGTCTATAATGAATGTGTTGTAGGAAAAAGAAATAGGGGCGTCGGTAGAGCATATTGTGGTATATAACAAAGCATATAGACATAAAGATGAGAGTCATGTATCTTCTACAGTTGCTAAAAACATTATAAGTATTTTCTACGTTCATCATATAGCCAATTTAATAATAAAAATAAAAAATCGCCAGTAGCCGTGTTTTAAAAACGCCACTTTAGGGTAGGGACCTATAGTCACGGGGCAATGGCAACATTTTGTAGCACAGCTAAAGAAAACGCCGCTATAGCCCAAATGGACCTATAATAGCATTTTTAGGACCTATAGCGGCGTCTAAAAAATCCCGCTATAGCCCTCGTTTTTTTGTTTTGTTCAATTTAAAGTCATGTTTCAACTAATTTATATTCCACCAACATATGTTATATTTATGATTTGTTTTCATTTTAATTATTTATTATAAGAAGAAAAAAAAAACTAAGAAAGGGACTTGCTTAGTAGTTGAGCGTAAATTGATAAATTAAGAATGAATTACCGAAAACTTTTATTCCTTATTTAAATCTTTTTAGGTCAAACATGGAAATTTTTATAGCTGTAGGGTAAATTTTGTTACACAATTACTATTACAGACTCTCTTTGAAATTGTATTATGAAAACAAGATTTAATACATGGAAAATTTTGTAGCTGTAGGGTAAATTTTGTTGCACATTCACTATTGCACACTCCGTACACACTCTCTTTGAGATTTTATTTTGAAAATAAGATTTCAATTTGTATTGTAATATGGTGAATTTTTTTTTTAAAAACACGATTTTCACAATTTTAATTGAATTGTGTTTGCAAAACACAAATTCAACCCACATGGTAGTGTGTACAATGAGTATGTCATAGCGAGTGTGTGATGATCATTACCCATAACTACATAGGTAGTTAAAGATATAGCTTTTAGTAAGGACTTTGGCCAACGTAGTTGCCAGAAGAGTCATAGTTGCAACCAATGAATGTCCCTCCATTGTTGCACCTCACTTTAGCACATCCTAGACGAACTGAGTTGCTCCAAACCACTTGAGTATAGTGGCCGCACACCCCATCAACACAAGAGTTAGAGTAGTAGACATAGTCATATAGTACTGCTTCCCTATATTGACGTTCACTGCAAGGGATATATTTTATCCCCTTCTAAACAAGCTCGGAGGTACAGTTGTTGTTCCTACCCTGGCTGATCGCCCGCAATGTAGGAGAAAAAAGAAGATTGGTAATGTTCCTTCCCAAAGTCCTTCACCAATGCATGAAGAACCCACAATCCAGACCGCCATTCCCCTAGAAGAAACCTCGGTCGAGATGTCATTCCAAAAAGGACGTGTAACACTTAGCTAGATTTTGGCTACACCTGTTGTGGCTCAAGCCTAAACTCAAGGCCAAATTCCTCTTAACCCAAGTGTTGTTACTCTCGCGGCCCCTCCAGTTACCACAGTAGCCACTACTCCTGCTCAAAAAAACCAAAGCCGGACAAAAGCATCCAAGGGGGGTGAGCTCAAGTCAAACAACAACCGAGCTTGACCCTGAGAACTCTCCTCCTGACTTGGGTGATACCCTCGTAAATCTCGTGGACACCCCAGCTTATGAGAAGGCCTTTATAGTGAACAGGGTGCCACTTCCTGCTCCTGATAGAGTAAGACCTTAAAGGGAGGGCCGCGAGGGTAAAGTTGCTGAATGTGTGGGAAGTTCTCTTGCTTCTAGAGGACATGAATCATTGGGCAAAGTGGGACGATGAATCCCTTTTGCTTAACATGAAGCGGGAAGCCATCATGGTAACAAATTTTCTTCTTAAGTTTTCCCTTTAAAAAATAAAATAAAATAAAAAAATAAAAAAATCTCATACTTGAACTCTTTTTACGTATCTTCTGATAGGGGTACCAATGCTCCGTGGTGATTGAGGAGAGGTTCCTGGCTGCTAAAGCCAAAGCCGAGGAGCTCAACAATGACAACAAGAATCTTTTGAAGAAGATTTCCGATGTCATGAACAAGGTTTCTGAGTCCAAAAGGCCGCGAGTTGAGGCTTAGGAGAACACCAGGGCTATTGCCGAGAGGACAGAGGCCTTAGAGAAAGAGTTGCAGGAGGTTAAGAAGGCCCTTAAGGACAAGGATGCCGAGCTAAAGGGTTATGTGGTAGCAAATAATGCCAAAGTCCAAGCTGCTTACTACCAGGGATAGTATGACTGCATTGCTTCTGTGAAGCCTGAGTTGCAGCAAAATTTGCAAGTCTACTTTAAAAAAGGGTGGACTGTAGCTTTGGATGTGATGTAGGTCGAAGCTTCATTTGCCTTGAGGCAGGCTGACAGCATACCAATCCCTGAAGAACAGATCATCATCCCAAATCCCAAGATCCAAGATATCATCAATGACAAATCTCCTGTCCGCGAAGTTGAAGGAGCTAGCCCAATTACAATGTCAAGAGGAGAAGTTACCAGCTCTGCGGTGGTATCCACTACCGCCCTTAGTTTTCTTTATTTTTCATATTTTAAAGATATTTATTTACATTGCCCATTTTTGGGGGCCTCTGTTTTGTAACTAACTAAGCTTTTTTGGTATTTTGAACACTTTATGCTTTGTTTTTAATCTTTTTAAGCATGCTTCTAAGTTCTTATATTTTCCTACTTATGTTAATAGCATTCTTTGAGTCATCCCTTTGATTGAAGGTTAACTTATATGATTTTATTCGTGTTAGAAACGTAGTTGTTTCCACGGGACATGCCTATATATTTTGTAGTTAGACCTTAACTTTATCCCTACTTAATAATCTTTAGGTTCATATCAAGATAGGAAAAATAGCTTACAACTTACCGGGGGTAATCATAGAGTCTGACGCTACAGGGTTTGCTTTCCTTTTTCTCTTAAGTTTTAATTTCATTTCCCACTAGTGACACTAGGGTTAGGCTAAGGTAGAAAACTCAGCTTAAAACTTACCCGAGGTAGAGACAGGGTCTAGTGCCAAGGGATTTACTTCTCCATTACTTGCTAAGTTTCAATTTCATTTTCCATTAGTGACCCTGGGGCCAGGCTAAGGTGGAAAACTTAGCTTAAAACTTACCCGAGGCAAAAATAGGGTCTAGTGCCATGAGATTTATTTCTCAATTACTTGATAAGTTTTAATTCATTTTCCACTAGTGACCCTTGGGCTAGGCTGAGGTGGAAAACTCAGCTTAAAACTTACCCAAGGTAAAGAAAAGTTCTAGTGCCGCGGGATTTACTTCTCAATTACTTGCTAAGTTTTAATTTCGTTTTCCATTAGTGACCCTGGGGTCAGGCTAAGGTGGAAAACTTAGCTTAAAACTTACCCAAGGCAAAGACAGTGTCTAATGCCACGAGATTTACTTTTCGCTTAGAATCTCAACGTGATAGGTCAGATCTCCTTACTACCTATCATCACTCCTTGAATCCAATGAGAATAAAATATAAGCAATGCATATTTTTCATATATTCATCAAAAGTAGTATTTCTTCAAATTAAATACATTCTACAGCCTTGCCATAAGTCTTTCATCCAAATCTTCTAATTGGTAGGCTCCTACTCCAGCGATGGATGTGACCCTATATGGTCCTTACCAATTTGGCCATAATTTTCCCATGGTAGGGTCTCGGGTATTACCTAAGACTTTCTTCAGCACCAAATCTCTTGGTACGAACTCCTTGCACTTGATGCCTTTGTTGTATCCACGACTGATCCTTTGCTAATAGTTAGCTAGCTTTACCAAAGCAATTTCACAGTTTTCCTCTATGAGATCCAAGTGTTTGCAAAGTAGCTGACCATTCCCTTCCTCTTCAAATACACCAGTTTGTGAGGTAGGCAGCCCTGTTTCCACGGGTATCACGACTTCTGTACCATACGTCATTGAGAAAAGGGTTTCTCTAGTAGACTACCTCGAAGTGGTTCGGTATGCCCATAGCACGCTAGTTAATTCCTTTTCCCATCTTCCTTTGAATTATCCATTCTCTTCTTTAAACCATTCACAATAGACTTGTTGGTTGCTTCAGCTTGGCCATTGCTTTGAGGGTATGACAGGGTAGAATACGTGTTAAAGATTCCCAGCTCCGAGCTATACTATCGAAATGTTTTACTATCAAATTGTAGTCTGTTATCCGATATAAGAACCTTTAGTACGCCGAACTGGGTGATGAGATATTTCCAAACAAATTTCTTAACGTCAGTTTCTCGGATATTAGCTAAGGGCTTGGCTTTGACCCACTTTGTAAAATAATCAATCCCTACTAAAAGCCATCTTCTACTGCCAGTTGCCTTAGGAAAAGGTCCTACTATATCCAGCCCCCACTGAGTGAATGGCCACGGGCTAGATATCTGGTTGAGAAGGCCCTTGGGCAGATGGATACTCAGAGTGAATTTTTGGCACTGATCACACTTTTTAGAGAACTCCTGCGCTTACTTCTGCATGTTTAGTCACCAATACCCCTGAGTGAGGGCTCTATGGGCCGAGGACCTTCCTCCAGTATGACTTCCACATATTCCTTCATGCAATTCTAGAAGTGCCTCGACTGCTTCGAGATGCACACATAATAGATAGTGTCTCAAATATAATCTCTTGTATAACTTCCCTTCTTCGGATACCCAATACTTGGGTGACCTTCGCCTAATCTATTCGGCTTCTTTTCTATATTCGGGGAGGAGCCCTTCTTGAAGATATGCTACCAACAAATCCATCCAACTGGGGGAGGGGTGAATACTTAAAATTATAGCTTTCTAAGAAGAAGAAACACTAGAGGCAGGCAAAAGCTTAACTGATATGATTCTCGAGAAAGGGTCAACCACGGAGGAGGCCAATGTAGCCAGAGAGTTAGCATGGCTATTGTTGCCTCTAGAAATTTGTGAAATTTCCACTTTCTCAAATTGACACCTTAAGACCCCAACTTCCTTCAGGTAGTTCATCATTCTATTATCTTTAGCTTCGAACTCGTCATTGACCTGACTGACTACCAACCAAGAATCATAATACAGTTGTAGTTTTTAGCTCCGACTTGCTTAGATGCCCAAAGCCCCACTAAAACAGCTTCATACTCTGCTTCATTGTTTGATGCTTGGAATCCCAGTCCGAATGACTTTTCCACTCTAATTCCTTCTAGGGAAATTAAGATAATATGAACTCCTGCTCCTTGGCAATTTGATGCTCTGTCGACATATAAATGCCACGTGTTTCCCCTTGACTCTTTCACATGCTTCCCCCCACTCGCAAGACCTCGGGATGTTTCGAAGTGAATTCCGTGATGAAATCTGCTAGGACCTGGCCTTTAATAGAGGATCGAGGCTTGTATTAAATATCGAAAGCTCCCAAAGAGGATCCCTATTTAGTTATCCTTCCCAAGAAGTCGAATCTTCTGAGCAATGCTTGTAAGGGATGTTCAGTTAAGACGATCACTGTGAGAGCCTAAAAGTAGTGAGGCAGCTTCCAAGCAACGTGGATGATTGCTAGCACGGCTTTTTCTAAAGGGAGGTAGTGTATTTTGGCTTCCACAAGAGTTTTACTAATATAAAAGATTGGCTTTTGAACGCATTGGTCTAATCTTAATAAAACAGTACTTACCACATGATTCATCACAGCCAAATACGTATAAAACGTCTCTCCAGCTACCGGTTTGGATATGATTGAAGCCCAAGAAAAATATAGCTTCAACTTGTCAAACGCTTCTTGGCATTCATTTGTCCATTGAAAGTCCTTCCATTTCTTTAACAACTAGAAGAAGTGCCTGCACTTATCCGCGGATCTTGAAATGAACCAATTGAGTGATGCAGTCATTCCGGTAAGCCATTGGACTTCTTTAGGATTTCTTGGGGACTTTAGGTTTTGCAATGCTACGATCTGGTCTGGGTTAACCTCAATCCCCTAGTGAGTGACTAAATAACCAAGGAACTTTCCCGACTGACTCCGAAGGCGCCTTTAGAGGCATTCAACTTCAATCGGTGCTTCCATAGAGTCTTGAAGCTTTCAACGAGGTTGGAAAGATGATCCTCCACCAGCTTACTCTTTACCACCATATCATCTATATAAGTCTCCATATTCCTTCCTAGCTACTTCTTGAACATTTTGGTAATCATTCTTTGATGTGTGGACCTTGCATTTTTCAATCCGAATGGCATAACTTTGTAATGAAAATTACCTGTAGGGGTAGTAAAGGAGGTTTTTTCTTGGTCCTCAGGAGCCAAGGCTATCTGATGGTATCCTTGAAAAGCATCAAGAAAACTCATTATGGGGTGTCCAAAAGTCGCATCAACAAGCTGATCTATCTTAGGTACTGGGAAAGGGTCTTTTGGATAGGCTTTGTTTAGATCCGTGAAGTTTACACATATTCGCCACTTTCCATTCTTCTTTTTCACTACTACCGTGTTAGCTAGCCATTCTGGATAGTAGACCTCTTTAATTGCCCCTGCCTTTTTAAGCTTGTCCACTTCTTCTTTCACCGCTTTAGCGTGGATGTCTGAAGACCTACGAGGTCTCCGCTTCTTCGGGGAACATCGAGGGTTGACATTGAATCTACTCCCGACGCCTCATACGAACTCCAAGTGAACACGTCCAGATTTTTTATTAGAAAAAAAATTAGCTCCACTTTTTCTACAATCGGGAGGCTTTCCCCTACCTGAAAGTATTTGTCTCCGAGGTCAATGGGTATCTTCTCCAATCATTCACATATGTCCTCTGCTGAAGACTGTAACTACTAAAATAAATTCCTTAGTTCGACCTCTTCCATCCACTTATGCCCAATCGCGGCTACCTAGTACCTCTAGGCAATACTTTGGTCTCCACGGACCTCAGCGATGCCTTGCTCAGTTGTAAACTTAACTTTCAGACGCAAAGACGAGGGTAGTGCACCCATGGAATGAATCCAAGGGCTTCAGAGGATTGCTGTATAAGGGGAGTAAAAGTGTACCACTATAAAGTCTACTAGCTCTTTCCTTCCTCCAACTTCCACAGGTAATGTCACCTGTCCACCAGGTGTGACCACAGTTCTATCAAAGGCTACCAGGGTAGTGTCATACTGGTTTAAGTCATCAAAGGTGAGGCCTAATCCTTCATACAAATAGGGATACATTATTTCCGCCCCACTTTCTTGATCTATCATAACCCTCCTCACATCAAAGCCCTCGATCGCAATGTCACTACTAATGCATCTTCATGGGATTGAATAGTACATTCCATGTCCTTCCCCGTGAAACCAATACCTTCATCTTCCCACCATCCCCTTTTAGGAGAGGGTAAACGCACCTCTAAATCCGAAACCAAGGTTACAACTATGACCTGGGATGAAGTCTATCCCGTCTCGGTCTGCTTCTTTTCTGCGTGTATCACTCCTATAATCCCTCGTGACAAAACTAAAGTTCTTGAGGTGCTTGCCTCTTTAGGATCTTGGGGTCGAGGATCTTCCTATACAATAAATTCCTTCAAGTAGCCTGCCTTTTCGAACCGATTCAAATGATCCTTTAGGGTTCGGTAACCCTCGGTTGTGTGTCCTCGATCCCGATGATTTGAGCAATAAAGGCTTTGGTTCCTTCTAGTAACATCACCACTCATCTTGTTCGGCCAACGAAAGAAAGACTCATTCTTTATCTTCTCTACAATTCAATAGACGAGCTCCTTGTATAGCGAGCTAACTATCTCAAATTTCGGTTTCTGAGCCTAGAGGAAAAAGTCCCTTCGAGGGCGGGAAACTTGATCCATTTTAACCTCTTTCTTTTCCATAGTAGGTAATTTAGCTTTAGCCTTATCCTACAGCTGGTCATCTTCCAATCTCTTGTACTACTCCACCCACTCCATTAACTTGTTTAAATGTTTTAAATCATCATGCATTGCATCACATTTGCATTTTAACAATGATTCATGCATTTAGATGTGTGCTTAATTTGTTGAAATAATGTGTGCTGGTAGGTTTGGATTGGGCTGAGCCCATGATGTTTTTTTCTTTTGCATGTCATATGTTCATGCATACATACCTTCAATTCTCTATATTATGATATTGTTCTTGTTAGTGCTTTTCTGCATGTTTCTTTTTCTCTCTCTTTTTTTCGTTAGTTGCTTTATGGCACCTAAACGAAAATCTACATCGTCCTGGAACCCTCTTCATTTCGAGGCATCTTCTTCTTCTTCCCCCGCTTATTCTACTCCATCTCACATCTAGTTCCAAGATGATAAAGCCTGTAAGGACTTTTCGGAGAACTTCTTACGACGAGGCATTCATTCGGAATGCCAAGTCGTTCTATCGGACTTTTTCGATACTGACCTTCCCACTGTCATTTACAGTAGGGGTTAGGAGTCATTGTGTGGCATCCCGGTCACTTGTCCCTCCGTGATCATATAGGAGTTTTACTCCAATATGCACGGATTCGATTACACAGTACCTCATTTTATCACTCACGTTAGAGGTACGCACATGGTAGTCACTCCGGATCTTATATCCGAGGTGCTACACATACCGAGGGTAGAGTTTGTTGACTACCTCGGCTATGAGCGTCTTAGAACTATATCCAAAGACGAGCTCTCATCTCACTTCTATAAGACACCTTCTTCTTGGGGTGACCGTCAAAACACCCCTTGCTCAAGCTTCACAAAAGGTCCAAGATTCCTTAATATGGTGATGACATTCGTTCTCCTTCCATTGTCTCACTATAACTCTGTCACAGAGCCTCGTGCTTGATTTTTGCTATCCCTTCTTGAGGGACTCTCTACAGATTTTCCCTCTCACTTCATTCTATCCCTCATAGACGTCTATAGGGATACAGCGACCCGTGATAAGCTCATTTTCCCTTCGGCTATCACACGGATTCTCCACCATTTTTCTGTCTCTTATCTAGAGTCTACACACTTCTCTCCTATGCGTGCCATAGATGCTGCTACCGTTAGACGAGCGAGGCCCAGCTTCGACCGAAGTGGCCACGGACAAAGACAGCGACTCCTTCGACTTCCTCCACTCCTTCTTCATCGACAAGTGGTGTGACCCTCGAGGCGGTCATGGCATAGCTGCAGCACATGGATGCTCACCTTGACACACTCAGTGATGAGTTATGTCAGGTGAACACCCGTGTCAGCCGTATTGCTTGATGGTAGGCTCGCCATGGTGGCTACGTGGCGTCTCCTTCTCCTTTTTCAGAGGCATCTGAGGACGAGGATGATAATGGTGACTCCGACGACGATGATAATGATGAGGATGAGGATGCTAGCTCTTCTGGTGACAACGAGATGACTGCTTGAGTTACTTTACTTTTGTCATTCGTGACAAAAAAGGGGAGTAGTTTTGGGACGAGAGTAGTCATGTATTTAGGGGGAAAGTTAGCATAGGACATTTCTGTGATAGGAGGAGTATTTATATTTTTTTTAAGGGATGTAGTGAGGTTATTCAGTATTTTCTTTTCTTTCTTTTACATTTACCTCATGTATACATACATTGTACTTATCTTTTGATATATATGTTGATGTATGTTATTCACCTATCTCTACATGTGTTGTTTCTTTTCTCTCTTTATGCACATGCTTCTTATTATTTGTATGCAAACTTTTATTTCTGTTTCACACTAAGATGCCATAATGAGTTTTGTTTAAAGTGTTTCAGAAGTACAGGTTGTCAAAGTCTTTCTTGCCATGAACTCTCTTCTTCCAAAGTTTTTCAAGAGTTTGTGTTATGATAGATTTTATTGTATTCAAAAAGTAAGTATGAGTTGAGTGATTCATGACTTCTCTTATATGTTCATTTGTTTGTTGTGGTTTTGTCACGGATTGCCAAAGGGGGAGATTGTTAGGACATGTGTGAATCATATTAGGAACATATGTCAATATAGAATTGGCTAATCCTTTGACAAAATGTACTTTACTTGTAATTGGGTAGATCTAGGATGTGTTTAATACTTCAAGGAACAAGGTTTCAATTCCAAGTGTTAAAGCCATGCAAGTTTGTCCAAGAATCAAATGAAGAAGTGCTGGATTTTAAAGCTCAACAGATAGCATCTATCGAGATTTAAAAGGCAGTTTAGCCTGATGCTTGACAACTGCTTGATAGATACCCTATCTATCAAGATTTATGAAAATCAGATTTTCAATTTTGATTTTCATCCAATCCGTGTATAGATGTTTGAGATTTCTTTTCTTACAACCCTAAACATATATAAGGATTATTTTAAGGGCCGTCACAAATGATGCAATTGAGTGCAACTTGATGCAAAGGGTTTTCACAAGCATATTGTGACTGGAGATAATTTGCCCTAGTTCATCTTTCTCTTCAAGAAGCTGCTGCGTTTGTACGCTGTAGGGTTTTGTAACCAAGGAGTTTCATGATCTTCATCGTGTTGATGAACTGAAGAACTTTGCAGCCAACATCCTTCTCAAGTTGGTGGTTACTCACGTACTTGGATCCGTACATTGATTAGTTAGTCACGTACTTGGAGTCGTGCATTGAAAATGAGAGATTGTCATTACAGAACAAGTCCAATTGGGTATTGGGGTAAGGGTTCAACTGTAGGTTGGTATAAGGTACTAGAATTCCTTTACTTGTAATCGCTTGTTGTGATAATAATAGATTCTCGGGAGTGGTGACCTTAAATTCACCCAGTGGTGTTTTTGCCATGTAGGTTTTCCTCATTCGTAAAAAAATCAGCGTCTCAATTTATTTTCTACTGCATATTAACTTAGTTGGTGATTTGTTTGTGCTACCACGCTTGTTGCGTGTTAATTGGATTAATTAATTAACTTGGCTAATTAATTGGTTAATTCATCACAATGGGTCAATACATTCTTGACCTATCATCCTCCACCGTTTTTAATTCTATATCTTTATCTCTTTCTTTTTTTCTTTTTCTTTTTTACTAGTATCTTAAATTTTTCTCATCCACCCATTTAAAAATTTTACCTTCCCAATACCTCTTTTACTTTCCTAATGCCTACCTATTTCTTCAAGTGTTCCCTCTTCTCTCTCTCTTTTTTTTTTTTTTTTTTTTTTTAATGAACCCTCTTCCCTCTTTCTTCTTCACAAATCTCCTCACAAAACTCTTCCTCTGTCTCCTTCTTAGTCTCACTCACAGAATGGTTTTTTTTTTTGTCAAAAACTCTTGCAGAGCATTGCATCGTCACCATGCAGTGGCTTCTCCTTTCTTCTTCTTTTCTTTCCTTTTTTTTTTTCAAAAAATTCTCGTAGAAGCACTCACTGCCGAAAAGAAATTTTTGCCTAAAACTAACCAAAACATTGATGCGAGTTCAACATTTGATAGAATCTTATGCTTGAAGCTTCAATAACGGTGATTTGGTGCTGTGAGTCTGTAATGTTTATATATATATATATATATATAAATAAAAATAGCTCTAACTTGAATCGGTAAAACTGTCCACTGTTTTCAAACCTGGGTGGTTCACCTGCGATTTGAACGGTTCCTTGATTTTCTTACCTAGAACGGGTTCTAGTTCTAAAAGAACCATAATAGTGAGAGGTTCCGGTTAACTGGGTCGGACTGTACAATCTAGTTCAGAATTAAAAACCATGAAGATAACACAATTTGTTATCAAAGAGGAAACCAAAGTACTTGGTGAAAAATCTCTCCATGACTAAATCATTGAATAATCCACTAGTACGAATAATTGCAGTACATGGATACAAATAAAGACCTTCTAAGCCTATGATACACAAGATATTTGATCCCTCCAAGCTCTAGCTTGTAATTCGTCAAGTCCTTTCTTCAACTAGATTCTTGAATCTCGTAACTAAGCCCAGTTGCTCCTTCAAGCCTCCAATGCTAAAATAAGGCAATCTCCAATGGTTCTTAGCAATCTAAAACACTCACAACTCTCAGGAATGGTGATGTTTGTGATTGGGTGATTTCCTCTCTAAGGTATGGTAATGGTGAGAAGGAAGAGTATATAGAATTTGTTGGGGGACCACAATTTGACTCCCTACAACCACTCTAAAAATAGGCCCGTGTGACATGATGTCGAATGCCATAAAAGATTTGAGTGTGTCTTCCTCATCACCAATTGGTTTTGAGGTGGAATAGCACAGCTCACAGTCCGACAAATGATATTAGAGAGGCTCGCGTGGCGTGATGTCAAATGCCATAAAAAATTTTAGTGTGTCTTCTTCATCACTAATGGTTTTAAGGTGGAATGACACAGCTTACGGTTTGACAGAATTGATGGTGTTTAGCTCTCAATTCTCAGATGTGTGCTTAGGGTATAATTCATGAGAATAGAGTGTATATATAGTGGGTATGTAAGGAAAAAGATACAACAAGTGATCCAAATAACATAATTGCCTCCTATGCTAGGCATTTCACGAGACAAGTCTCATGAGTTGTCTCACAAGTTATCTTGCAAATTGAGCCCATCTTAATTTTAAACCAACACGTGCAATTCACATGCTCCATTTTGCTGAACATTGGGTCTCCTGAAATTGTCTCACGAATTTGCACTCCCAACAACTCTTCAGTTGACTTCTAGGTCTAACCCAATTACAAATAACACACATAAATAGAAGGAAATTAAGCTTGGAATTACAACCAAATTGACAAGGAATAGAGCCAACACTTGAAAGCTCGAAAATGTGTGAAAACACAAGAGCTGTTTAGACCCCCAAATAAAAATTACAGCTTGGTTGATTTTGCTCTAACTTAAACTAAGTGTGGAATAGAGTAAATACGAGCGGATAAACAATATAACTACTCTAAGCCATATTCATCAAATCACAACAGTAAAATGAAAGCTAAAAAAGTAGGGAAGAAGAATGCAAACACAAGATAACACGCCAATGTGTTATTGAAGAGGAAACCGAAGAACTCGGTGAAAACCCCCTTTGCCGCCCTCCAAGTGGTAAATCGATCCACTAGAGAATAAGTTGGAGTACACGAATAACAAAAGATCCTCCAAGCCTAGTCTACCCCATGTACTCAAGCCCTCCAAGCTCCTACTACCAACTGACTTCGCCAAGCCTTGTCTTCTCTAGTTCTCTGGATCACACAATTCAGCCCGATTGCATCCACCAAACAAATGGCTTCTTCCAATGCTTCCCAACAGCACCAAAACATCACTTTATACTTAGGATGGATGTGGTAAGTGTTTGGGCTATCAACCTCTCAACGATTTAGAAATGGAGAGGTAGGAGTTGAGGAAAACCACAATGGATTGTGTAGAAAATTGTGGGTATAACAATCTCTAACTCTCAAAGGTTGTGGCTAGGGTTTTCTCTCTGAAAAGCATTCTTCAACATATGTGGGTAATGTGGGTATATATAATGTGGGTAGGAATAGGGTGTATCAGATATGACAAATTGGCAAAACAAAATGTTTCGCGGGTATCTTGTGGGAAGGCCTTACCCGCGAAAACCAGCTGTAACCATCTGTCATGACTCTTCGCATTCCAGTCATGTGCTGAGCACATGCTTCACTTTGCGGGAAGGGTACCTGCGAAAACTTCTGTGGTCTTCAATTGCCTTGATTCTTTACACTCTCTCTCACACACAACTCTTACAATAAAATCCCACATAAAATACAGGGTACAAAATATTGAACATAATTACAATCAAATTTGGCACGGAATTAAAATCAACACAAAATAGTTGTAAATCACAATTTTACAACACTAAATCAAGAAAATCACAACTGAACAGACAGGGGGAAAGGGAGCATAATATGTATGAATTGTTAACAAAAAAGGAACAAGTATTTACTCAAAATATAATTTCTCACAAAAAATATATCTTAGAAACCAACATAAATTTCTTAGGGATAATATGACCAAACCAAAAAAAAAAAAAAACCTTTGGTTCTATCTAATTGCGCCCATACTTTCATTACCAAGCGTATGAATGTCATGCTAAGCACAAAAATTACAAAAGTGTGTTTCATGCTCTATGTTAAAGATATTCAACACTGACACTGTCCTTCTGGTCCATATATATTATCAGATGGAGGAGCGTGTTATTCCAGTAGAGGAGTTGATGGATGCCGATGAAGTTTTCTGCACAGGAACTGCAGTGGTTGTCAACCCCGTTGGCAGTGTAACTTACCGGGGGATAAGGTAGACATACATGGCTATGCATTGGTTTTTCAGGGAAATCCTAAATTTGGATGGTGGTTTTGTTTACAATATTGCCACTGTTAATATGCTACCTGATTATCTGAATTAATGCAGGGTCGAATATAAAACAGGAGTGGAAGCAGCATCCCAGAAATTGTATGCAATGCTAACAGGAATACAAACTGGTCGTTTTGAGGACAAGATAGGATGGACTGTCGAGATTGATTGAGCATTTATTCCTTACATAAAATCTAATAATGATGGAGACTTAAAAAAGATTAGAAAAATAATGATGGAGACTTAGCTCTTTGTAATATATTGAATTTAAGGGGATTTTGTATTCGGGTTGCATCATCTTCTTTTTTTCTTTTTTTTTTCAATAATTCTTGGGATATCTTTTTTTTTATGGCAATGTTTTTATTAGGTTAAAGTGCAAATTCCACTCTTAAATTATTTAAATTTTACACCATGAAGTTTTAGAATTTAAATTTTACCTTTTGAAGTTATATTTAGTTTGTATAAGCAACCCTCCACCTATATTTTTCGTTAGGTTTCATATAAATTTATTACACATATTTAGTTCTTACAATAAAATGATATCACGTGGCATAATAAAAATTACATGCATACTGAAAATAACCTAGCATTATTTCTACTTGAATGTTTCAAGAGAATTTTTCATAAAACTTAAATCATTGCAGACTATTTTATTAAGTAATAAATAATAATAATAATAATAATAATAATAAAAGTACACATAAAGTGAAAGGGTGCACGGAAAGATAGATTTTTTAGTTTTAAAATTGAATATAGATATTAGATAATGAAGCAATTTTTAATATATTAAACAAGAGGATAAGAATTCCAACCTTATACATTTTCCTTTGAAATCCTAAAAAGTACTAATTGACCTAAAAGTCATTTGTGATTAATGAAGCAATTGGCTCCTTGAGTAATTGGTATTCTCTGAATATGAACAACTCAAAATGGAATTGAAGCAAAAAAAAAAACAAAAACAAAAAACAAAACAAAACAAACAAACTCATAATGGAAACTCGTGGAGGCCTAAAAGGTGGGTATTTTTAGTGCTAACGTAAAAAGGTGCAAGTGTCAACGGTAATCGTCCTTGTTCCATTATCCAGACCAGTTGACATGTAATTTGTTTCTTCAATAGGTTCTTAGTCGTTATAGATTAGAGGGAGATTTGGGTTCAGCAAAGCCACAATTGTATTCGGATTTTTATTTTAATATTCTTTTCAAGACGTCATTGTAAAATAAAATGTTTATAATTTTTTTTTTAAGTGAAAAGTCACAATCCACTTAAGTCTTCTTAATTATATATATAATGTGCTAATTTTTCAAGAATTATCACATAATTGTGTCGTCTCCATATTAGTTTCCTAACGTGCAACCCACTCACAGTCTTTCTATTTCAGGTTGGTTTTTTTCTTTCGATAAGTGCCATTTCAACTTTCAAGTTGGAGTTTTTTTTTTTTTTACGAGTTCTATTTCAAGTTGGTTAGTAACAGTCAGTGCCAGCATTTTCTCTTACTAGAAGCTGTTATATCTATTCAATTTTATTAGGTTGACTCGAAAAGCCTTTCTCAACTTGGAGGAAATTGTATCCCACGCAGATCGATCATATTAATTTTAATTTTCTGAAGTTCATTAGATTCGAACTCAATCGCTGTCTTGCTCTTCCATATTCATGTCGATTACTGGTATTCATAAAACAATTCTTCAGGTCACTGGTAATACTAGTTTCTAAGGCCCCCTTCAATACCCAATCACATCTCCATATATGCATGCGTACGTGTCCCTCTGGTTCATATTCTCGTTTTTGGTTTTGCGCAGTTGTTGGGTGCAACAATCTGAAAGACACCAGATTGATTTCACGGCAAAACCCGTACGTGTGCCTCGAATATGCTCGTGCCAGTTACCGTACCGCAACTTGTAGAGGTTTGTACCCAATTCCCGGTCAAAACTGAAATCAACTACTTGTCGTGTGCCTCTCGAATATATTACCTGATCTGTTTATAATTTTTAGGCTGCTATATATGTATATAGATTCCAATGTGAGTTATGTTTGTTTCATTGGTATATAGGTGGTGGTAAGAATCCGACATTCCAGGACAAATTATGAAATGGTTTTGTCTTTTTTGATAGCTTTTATGAGTAGTGACAAGTAGCATACAAATGATCGTCCATCATTCACAAACCGTCACTAACAATGATGAGTAAGGGTATGGACGAGCATGCGTGCATTAACTCCAGGCAGTAATCAATAAGTGAGCAATGAATAGCACAAAACCGTTAGCTTCATTCAATAATGCAGAATTAAGGATCAGTTATGAGCAGAAAATGTTAGAGTTAAATTGCCATCATTAAGCATTGATTACCCAGCTGTAGCATAACGGTCTGTTGAGTATTAACTCATCCTAAGGCTATATAAAGCCAGGAAAGACAAGTACAAGGACACGAACACACGCAACTATACAATTTATAGTTTTTTCAGAAAGAGAATAAGCTAACTTAAGCATCAGAGGATCCTTGGCAAACCCCACATCGGTGCACTTATCCACTGAGTGCTTTCTGTGACATAGGTTTTACAAGTCGTCCATCAACTGACGAGGAACATACTGATGAGGCAAATTCCAGCTTCATCAATTTGGCGCCATCTGTGGGGAACGATTGAGTTGCAATTCTCTCAAGCGAGTCATCATCGTATCTCTACCAGCAAAGTTCCTCGAGACACATCGACACTTCCACTTCATCACCTCCTACAGATCCAACCGTAATGGCCCAACAGATTCAAGCACTTACTGCTAACATGCAAGAGTTGATGAAATAGAATGAAGAATTGAAGCGGAGGACGCGCCCAGAGACTCCTACTATGTTGTAGTCTCGACGCAATTGCAATGACAATGATGACGAGGCTCATAGTCCAGAGAATAGTAGATCAATGCATATTGCGCAGTCAACTCATGGTAGCGACTAGATGATGAAAAACATGAGGAATCAGTTGGACGAGGTCAAGAACGCCATGAAAGGGAAAACAACAATAAACCTGGATGGCATGATCAAGAGGACAAACTCACCCTTCACAGGTAGCGTTCTGGAATGCCCCTTGCCTCCCAAATTCTGTCTTCCTCAACTGGAGGTCTATGATGGTACTAAAGACCCTCTAGACCATATAGAAGCATTCAAAACACTTCTGAGTCTCCAACAGACCTTAGGGGAGCAGCACGGGTATGGTTTAGTAAATTGCCCACAGCGTCCATTGCAAACTTTGACCAACTAAGTGACTCTTGCGTCCATCACTTCAATGAAGGCCAACGCCGTAAGAGGCCTACCTCCTACTTGCTAACTGTGAAGCAGCAGGAATGAGAGACCCTGAGGGAATATGTGAAGCGATTTAACAAAGCAATCCTGGAAATTGATGAGGCTAACGAGCAAGTGATAATGACAACCTTCCAAGCTGGGCTGAACAACCTTAACCTCATTTTCTTCCTAGGAAAAACTCTTCCAACCTCGATGAGGGATTTGCTGTTTAAAGCGCAAAAATACATGAATGGGGAAAATGCGCTGACAGCAAAGGATTGACGGGTAAATGAAAGAAGGACAAAGGCGCAGAGTCCCAAAGCAAGAAGGAGCGTAAAGATAGTCATACGGAAGCTAAGACTAGCAAAAGTAGCTAGGAGGCATCATTAAAGAAGAAGTTAAACTTCACCCCTTTGATAATGCTTATGGACAAGATCCTTATGCAGATAAAAGATGACCCTGCCTTGAAATGGCCTAAGCCATTGAGCTCGTCCTCGAAGTGAAGAGATCCAAAGAAGTACTGCCGCTTCCATAAAGACCATGGACATTACACAGACAAGTGCCAGGATCTAAAAGAATAGATAGAGGAGTTGATCCAGAGGGCAAAAGTTTGTCAAGAAAGACTATCAAGTTCGTCAGAGGACAGACAAGAAACCCACTGACGACCAAGCAAAGGAAGATCGAGACAATCTCAAACCCATCATGGGAGAGATAAGGACAATTACTGGGGGATCAGTTGTTAGAGGATCATACAAGTCCTTGAGGAAGGCGGTTCAGAGGCAGGTGAACAGCCTCCATGTCAATCACCCAATGACAAAACATCGTCGCACTGGGAATTACGACATTGTCTTCTCCAAAAGAGATGTGAAGGGGATTAAGCAACCCATAATGATCCCCTAGTCATTATGCTAACCATTGAAGGGTTAAATACCCGAAGAGTGTTGATGGATAATGGAAGCTCGGTAGACGTAATGTACATGATAGCTTTCTAGCAGATGAAGTTGGATCCAAAGCGCCTTGAGCCTTTTGGATCTCTGTTAGTCAGCTTCAGCGGAGATCATGTTTATCCGAAAGGCATAATTTCACTACAAATCACAGCACGAACCTACCCTACTCAAGTGGCGAGGATGGTAGACTTCTTGATCATCGATTGCCCTTCGTCCTACAATGTGATTCTTGGGCGACCAACCCTTAATCTTCTTAAGGAAGTAACTTCCACATATTGCCTGAAAGTGAAATTCTTGACCTTCCACGGAACTGGAGAAATTGTAGGGGACCAACTTTTGGCTCGAGAATGTTACCAGGCGGTCCTAGCGTCTAAGGAAAATCGTACTTAGATGTGAAAGTTCAAAATGTGTATAAAACACCCTTGAACGTTTAGACCCCAAATAATAAACTATCAATTCAAGCTTATAATCGAACAATTAATGTGCGGAACATGAACATAAGCGGAACATGAACATAAGCCAATCACAGAATTGATAACTAATCTATGCCAAATATAAACACATCCACAGCAGTAAATATAAGGCAAAGATAAAGGGAAGGAAGATGCAAACACACGGATAACACACGATGTGTTATCGAGAGGAAACCGAAATCCTCGGCGTAAAACCTCTCCGCCGCCCTCCAAGCGGTCAAATAATCCACTAAAGAATGTAGTTGGGATACATGAACAGCAGAAGACCCTCCAAGCCTAATCTACCCAAGTACCTAAGCCCTCCAAGCTTCTTGCTCCAACGAGGTTACGCCGAACCTATTTCTTCTTTAGCTTCCCGGATTCCGCTACTAGACTATAACATCAACCGATGTATATTGGTTCCTTCCAAACTGCTTCCCTTAGCACCAAATAAACCTTCTCACAGACGTAGGTGTGGTGAGATAAGGATTTGGTCAATGACCTCTCAAGGATGTGACAATGGAGAGGAAGAAAGTAGAGGAATTTGAAGAGTCTCTAAGGTAAAGATTGGGGATAAGGCAATCTTGTTTTTCTCTAGGGTTTCTCTCACAAAAATTCTCTCTAGAAGCTCTGTCAATTTAGTGGGTATAAGGGTCTATATATAGTGGTGTGTGTTTGGAATACGAAGAGTCAGTTTTTGCCAAACAGGGCTAATTAGCGGCTTGACTTCGCGGCTTGTCCAAGTCGTGAGTTGAAGTCGCGACGTAACGGCCTGGCCAGCCTGGAACTTTTGTCCTGTAGTGCGACAGGTGGCGCGACCCTTCAGCTTCCCTGTGTGCATCTCACGTGCCAGCATTTGGCGGCTTGCAAGCCGCGAGTTAGCCGCGAGTCCTAGCCGCGAAACTCTGCCTTCTTGCACATACTTGAGCTTTTCTTCACATCTTCTCACACACTACCCTTACAATGATCCCACCTAAATACAGGGTTACTAAGTGCTTAAATTACAAGCAAATTGGCAAGGAATAAAGCCAATAAGATGGTTGATAAATTTCAACCTTACAAGATGGTAGAAGAAAAACCACCCAAACCCATGGAGGAGGCGGAAAATGTAGTGCTGATAGAAGGAAATCCCTCCAAAACAGCCAAGGTAGGGAAGGAGCTTCAACATACTTTGAAGAACGAATTGGTGGGATTTTTGAAAAAGAACTTGGATATCTTTGCATGGAGCAATGAGGACATGTCGGGGATCGACAGACGAATGATAGAGCACAGTCTTAATGTCGACCCAACAAAGAAGCTCATCCAGCAGAAGAGACGAGTGTTTGCTCTAAAGCGGAACAAAGCAATCACAAAAGAGGTTGAAAAACTTTTAACTGTTGGATTCATTAGAGAAGTCTACTATCCAAAGTGGCTTGCAAATGTGGTTATGGTAAAGAAGTCCAATGGAAAGTGGAGAATGTGTGTGGACTTCACTGATTTGA